>JAODLC010000038.1:17279031-17308353 GCA_026781145.1 Hippopotamyrus pictus | reverse complement strand
CAGAGGAAGTTTGGAACTCTGCAGTTATTGAGTCAACAGAGCGTTGGCGACTTTTATACACTATGCGCCTCAGCACTTAGCGACCCGCTCTATTACTTTACATGGTCTGCCGCTTCGTGGCTGAGTTTCTGTTGTTCCTAAACGGTTCCACTTTGCAATAATACCCCATACAATAGACTATGGAATATCTTGTAGAGAAATTTCACAAACGGACTTAAATGCATAAAATATATGTTCTGTGCTGGTCTGGAGGGCATGTTTACAGCCGTCTCTGATGTGATATCTAGCAGTGATTTTGGATCTCTTGTTTCTTTTTCGTTTTGTTCATCAAGGCGACCAAAAACTGTTTTGTGCCCCAAACCCCTGTGATGTGGAGAGTCGACTGTATTGTACATTATACTCCATGGCTCTCAATGCTTCAAATCAATCATCTATTTAGTAGACAGACATATTTGATTACAGGGGTCTAATGTCGGAGCCAAATTACAACCTGTCTTCACTATGCCCAACTAAAAGACATCTTTCAATCCTGTCTGCAAAAATTATTTGCTTATTTTCAATATTTTAATTCACTGTCATGCACGGCTGGTTTATCCCATCTCATTTTAAAATGTATGGTTTTTAGTTGCTGATAAAATATTTTAGATGCATAAATATTTAGTACTTATGTGAATGTCAATCTAAGACACGGCATGACATAAACAATTGTTGAACATGAAACTGATATCTTAGTGACAGTTTTATGAATCATTTGTGATTGCATAAAAGCATATGGCAAGTGCTGCTTTTTAAAGTATGCTTAGCAAACTCTAATAAATGGGTATTTCATTTAGAAATGTGAATAAATTAAGCACATAAATCTAAATCTAAGTGTTGATTAGTACTGGAATACTTTGACAAAGTAAACATCTTGAAGCAGGTGGCAGTTTCTGGATAGATGTGGAGACAATGAATTTATGTCAATTTTTGGTGGGAGATGGAACTGGCCACAGGGCAGGTAGGCGACGACTAGAATATGGATTGGGATGCCACTATTACTATATAAAATGATATAATAGGGTCAAAAGGGGAGACTATTGCATTTCAGTCAACAACAATTTCAGTGGTGGCCTAATGGTTAGGGAAGCACCTTGTGATCAATAGGTTACTTATTCCAATCCCTGACCAGCCAGGAACCACCCCCAAGCATTGGGGGGTCCACTGCCATGTCACATATGGGTTAAATGCAGCACAGAGGACACATTTTGTCATTGTGGTGTGTCAACAATGACAATTAGTCACTTTCATGTCTTGCTTGTGAAGCATGCTGAGATAATGGAGCATCATATTATCCAATCTTCCTGTGTGGTTCGGATCCTGGCTGGATGATTCGCCGTCGCGATGCTTTTGAGATAAGCCAGCTGCGAGGTCCTCAAGCGACTGTATTAACAGAGCAAATCAGACGTGCAGATTTTCAGTCATACTCATTTATCAGTCGACGTTCGGTTAAGCAGAGAACAGGCAGCCTTGGAAATGGGAGGTGAAAGTAATGGGCGGAATTGCAATCATACAGTCCGGTCATGAAGCGCGAAAAGCGACGTTGTTGTCGCTCTGCCTCAGAAAACAGAGGATTTCCAGATCATTCCGTCCATTTTTAAGCTGCAGACGCTCCCTGAGGCATCGCCGCAAATGTCCAGTATCACAGACCTATAAACAGCTTCGGCATGAGCCACTCTGGAGTGTTAAAACTGGCTCGTTGTCAAGTGCAGGTTTAAATGAATGATAATTAATAATTAATGAGTAACCTGCTGTTTTCCGAGGCAGAGAAACACAAATGTCGCTTTTCATGCTTTATGACCAGCCTGTATGACTGCATTATATATTGTTATTTTTGTTATTTCCCCTCCTTAGTTTAAATTCACCTGGCTTTGTTTAAAGTTTAGCACGTAGAACGTTCGGATGCCCCGGCTGAGGTTTACCCCAACTCGCAGCCCTGTATTGTCAGTATGGCAATGATTGTGATGTTATGGAGACTCTGTGCTAGAACCTCAATCGGAGAGAGATGGCGGCGAGGATGTGGGGGAAGTGGGGAATGAGCGGGAAGCACATGGAAAAAAGGGGAGAAGAAGGCTGGGCAGTGGAGGAATCCCGGTTTTGGCAGAGCACTGAAAAGAAGTATTGTTTCGGTTTACCTGGCTGGGTAATAACCCAGTCTATACAGAGGATATTATTTTGGGACCTAGTGTAGTGTTTGTGTACGCCGTGTAAAGCGCTCTATTGATCGGCTGGTTCGCAAAAGGGCCAGTTTAGCCAGCTGCGCAGTCTCGGACTAAGGGGATCCCGATAGCGCTTTGTGTTACCAGTGACACACAAAGTTCCTTGGGCTTTGTGGGAGATTTGGGATGGAGAATGCTTGATGGATTAGCTTGCCGGTGCCGGCTTAAGGCCAGAGTGGATTTTCCCTTTTTGTTCTGAACGAAGCGGCTATTACAGTTTTGGCCGCATCGCACCCAAGCTTCGTTCAGGCCTGCCCCATAAGCGTGTTTTATCTTGGAATACTCCGGAGTATTTCAGGATGTTTATTGACTGCTGTTATCAAATGTCTGTTATTTATTTTGCTTAAGCTTTCATATGTAGGTTACGGTCCTTTGTTTCGTCTATTAAGTTAAACCCATATTGGGAGGGACGTGGATTGACTCTAGCATTACATGCTAAAAGTTTGTTATCTATCATTGTAAGTTGTATGTGTGTGGGTTCGTTTCTGATGCGGGTTTGACATGTATTACAGTACACTGTATTTACAGTATGGGATTTGTTAACTGGAGCTATCTATCAGTCCAGTATTAAGGTATTGCGTGTGTTGAGAAAATATATTATTGCCAGTGATTTCTGTTGATCACATTGTAACGGTGTGGTGCAATGCATTTAATCTTCCTCTGTGAGTCCTTTTTTGTATACAGTATATAATCAAACTTCATGTTAGTATAACTCTGAGGGTACTGTATTTTGTAATTCTGTCGTCCATAGGGTCGAACCTAGGGCACCTCTCTTATGCTTACGTGGTGGCAGGAAGAGAATGCTAAATAAAGTGGAGGCACCACTGAGATTATAATACACCTTGGGTAACTCAATGACTGGGACTTGAAGGTGGCATTATAGGGTCTAGTATCATTCACAGCATTGGTAGTGTGAAGTTTAAGTGACATTTTTAGTAGTTAATTTGTTTGGTAGATCAGAGATTAGGATAATTGGGGTGCAGTTAGTCACAACGGGGAATGTGCCACAGCTCAGAAATTCTTGTATGGGAAAAGGCATCAACCCTGAATATGCTTTGCTGATGAAAGATGTCCCTGAAGAGGCAGAGGTGAGTCTCATTGAGGAGACTTTGCAGTTCATCAAGGCTCTTAAATGGGTCAGGGTGTGAGGTAGGATGTATGACCCCCTGACACAACGTCTGATGGTCTTATGTGAATGTCGTGAAAGGGTGAGTGTCAGGGCCATCCCTTTGGATGTGTTGCCCAAGGTGGGAGGACAAGCCATGGAGAATTTTAGGAGTCTCTGATGAGTGGGTTGAAGCTGCAGCGAGTCAACATTCACTGGGTCCAGATAGACTTGAGGGAAATTCTGACGTAAACCTAGCAAGTCCACGTCTGGCATGCTTACCAGAGGCCCTCACTCGTGGTGCTGGAGATTTGATGGAGAGGCAGTGATCACTTTACCCGTTATGCCCAGGCCTTTCCAACTAAGGACCATAAGGCCTCTACTGTTGCTAGAGTACTGTTTGAGAAATATTTAGTGCACTATGGACTCCCTGCACGGATTCATTCGGATCAAGGGCAGGATTTGGAGTCAAAGCTAATTCATGACCTCCTGAGAATGTTGGGGATCCGGAAGTCCCAAACAACACCGTATCACCCCCAGGGGGATCCGCAGCCAGAGAGATTAAACAGAAGTCTCTTGTCCGTGTTGGGAACATTGGATTCCAGGCAGAAGCAGAGTTGGAGTCAGAAGATCAGTCAACTCGTGCGTGCCTATAACTGCACGTGAAATGAGGCCACTGGCTACTCTCCATATTTGCTGATGTTTGGCTGGGAAGCCCGCCTGGCCATTGATGTGTGCTTTGGAGTGCCCTCTGAGAATGCAGAGGGGTTACAATACCAGCAGTACATCAGCAGACTTATGTCAAGCGTATCAGGTAGCTAGGGAAGCTGCTGACAAGAACCATGACAAGAGGATGCATGATAGTTTAATGAAGGACCAAGTCCTTGAAAAAGGAGATTGAGTACTGCTGAGGAATTACAGTGTCCCGGGTAAGCACAAGGTAAGAACAAGTGGAGATCTTTACCATATGTTGTGGTTGGGAAGATGCAGAATTTACCAATGTACCAGGTCAAACCTGAGAGTGGTACTGGAGCAATTAAGACAGTTCACCGGAAACAGCTACCCATTGGATGTTTAGTGAGGATGCCACCAGATATTGAGGAAGCAAATCATTGTCAGAGGAGTGGGACTAGGTTGCAAAGCCTGTCAAAGGCATAGCAGTCAGTCGGGAGATGGAGTAGTCTGGTGATGCGAGCTGATATGCCATCATCATCTGATTCAGAGTTGGAGGCTAATGCTCCTAGGTGTCCAGTATTCAGAGTGGGACAAAATGGGGAAAATGCCCTGCCTTTAGTCGACTCACTTGAGTAAAGCTAAGGCTCTCATCTTGGTGAGGGTCATGATGTTGCCCTCGTAGGGGGTACAGGGGAAGTCGAATTAGCTGGCGATGGTACGGCTAATCCAGAGGGCACCGTGAACAGGAATATGCCCCCGTCATTAGCTCCTGCCAAGGCAGTTAGTCCAGAAGGGGGAGCCGGCCTACACAATGTAAGTGAAGTGATTCCAGAGGTTAGGTTACCCGACAGGCCTAGAAGGGAAAGTGATGCGATTCACATACAATGAACTTGGAAGACCCTCAGACCGGGCACTGGGCATTCTAAGTTGGATATGGTGCCTGTAACTGTTACAGATCTTTTCCTGGCAATTCTGTGTGGTGTCATCCTATGGATTTGTGTCCTAGTTGTGTGTGTGAGGTTAGGATGACAGTCGAGCATCCAGTAGTTTGATGTTTCGGTTTACTTGTTTGGGTAATAACCCAGTCTATACAGAGGATATTATTTTGGGACTAAGAGTGTGGGTTGTGTATCTTGTGTAAAGCACTCTATTGATCGGCAGGTTCGCAAACAGGCCAGTTTAGCTGGCTGTGCAGTCTCGGACTTAAGGGATCTCGATAGCGCTTTGGGTTACCAGTGACACACAAAGTTCCTCGGGCTTCATGGGAGTTCATGGACGAGCCAGAGAACGCTTGATGGATTACCCTGCCAATGCTGGCTTGAGGCCAAGACAGAGTGCAGGTAACCAACGGTGTTTTTCCCTTCTTTTTTTTTTTTTTTGAGAGAGTGGAGGTAACTAGCGGATTTTCCCTTTTTGTTTTGAACGAAGCGTAATAGTTTTGGCCGCATCGCACCCAAACTTCGTTCAGGCCTGCCCCATAAGCGTGTTTTATCTCCGGAGTATTTCAGGATGTTTATTGAATGCTGTTATTAAATATCTATTTATTTATTTTGCTTAGGCTGTCGTATGTAGGTTACAGTTCTTTGTTTCATCTGGTAAGTTGAAACACATATTGAGGGAGACGTGAGTTGAGTCTGTTAACACACTTTTAGCATGTAATGTTATCTGTCATTGTAAGTTGTATGTGTGTGGGTTAGTCTCTAATACACATCAAACCACCTATACCAGCCTGCATCAGAGTACACAGTATTTACGGGGTTTCTTAACAGGGGCTGTGTATCAGTCCAGCGTTAAAGTATTTTGTGTTTTGAAAGAAGATACTGTATTATTACCAGTGATTTCTGTTGATCACTTTGTAACAATGTAGTGCAACCAAAAGGCACAAGCATTTAATCTTCTGCAAGTCCTTTTTTGTAATATAATCAATAAACTTTGTGTTAGTGTAACTCTGAGGGTACTGCATATGAACATAGGGCACCGCTCTTATGCTTACGTGCCGGCAGTAGGAGGGTGCTACAATGATAAATGCAGCCCTATGAGTCAGGCCCCCGTTTGCAATTCCCAATTTAAGACCGTATCGATGCAAATGGCTGATCTGTCTTTTTCAAAAAGCAGACCGATAAGTCAATTAAGGGCCTGACAGGGTGTCTGAAATATCGATGAAGCTGTATTTGACTCTTTACACGCAGAATCTAAACAGCGGGGATGAAATTTTATGCAGCATGTTGGAGCTACTCTGGTTGCTGATACAAAAGTATATTTAAAATTTACTAAAAATAAATGCTAATGCCCTACATGCAATGCTACATGCTAAAACTTCTGTCATTATAATAAATTTGCTAACTTAGCAAATACCTCCTATAGACTAACTAGAAATAACAGTGACAGGCCACTGACACTAGCTACACAATGTTAGAGTGAAAGGCACTGACAAGAATGAGCTTGAGGAGACTGACAAATTGACCGCAGGTGAGGGTGATCACAGAAGGAAACCATCTGGAAGTGGGCATGTCCGACCAAAGGCCTTTGGGCATCTCTACAGCTAGAGATTTAGAAGTCATGTGAACTGGATTGGATGCACACATTGCAGTCACACGCATTTGTCTCATTTTCACACATAAAAGCACATGTGATTATACTATTATAACCTACGTCCATTTCAAAGTATAACCTGGCTGAACAGAGCCTAGTGATAAGTTGGAAATGGTCAATTTCACACTAAATTAGGGCTGGGACGATTATTCGACGTAATCGACGATGTTGATTATAAAAATGCGTCGATGTGGAATTTTAGTGTTGACGCGTTGTGTAACACTACGTAAATGTTTCGTAACTGCAAAACGATAAGTTAAACGTATTGTAAGGGAAAGTGCTTTATCCCCTCGGGAGCACGTTAACGCTGTCCTTTTAAGAATCGCGCAATAAAACAGTCTGCTAATAACTGAACTTTACTGTCCACCTGATGATCTCTTCGCCACTCGAGAGCTACAGTATTTTATTTATTGGACCTGCGGCATGGTTTTCATTTACGATACAAAGTTATTCCGCTATAAGCTGGCTAGTTGTTTCACTGCTGGCACTGCTAAAACTATATCAATTATAGACTGAATTCCGATATAGTTTTGTCTAATATCGTTGGTGCCAGCAGTGCTGCACTATTTTGTAAGGCATGAACTGGCCAATCATGTAGCACTTGTCTCATTAATATTTATGTGAGATCTCCTACCCCCAGGGGTACCCAATCTTATCCGCAAAGGGCTTTCGCTGCAACTCCCTAATTAGATTACTAATTAGAGGACTGATTGGCTGAAAGAGTCCTCACACCTGGGTTTGAGCAGCTGACCTACAGGTTATCCCAAAAACCTGCATACATACCGGCCCTTTGCGGATAAGATTGGGTACCCCTATCCTACCACCCTGCAAAAAGGAAATTTGCCACCCGGGCCGCCCCCCTGTGCACAAGGCAACGTGCTCCGGAGCCTCTGGAGAAACACGCGGCAAAAAAGGCTCGCACGCGGTCTTCCAAAGTTTGGGGATACTTCAGTCATGACACCTTTTCTGCACCTCTACTGTAGCTGACGTTAATGACGCTGTTTCAGCCATTTTATATTTTCTGTTCACTTATTCTGTCATGTAAGAGTGAGACAAATTATCATTTATAACTACACTTGTCAGGCTTCGCGGATCAGGCGAGCGGGTAAGCAGGCCAAGGGAGCCGGACTGACGGGTAAACGGGGTTTTTAATAGTGACGAGAAAGCAGCACATCCACGAACAAGCACAACAATACAATGCCGGATCTGGGAAACAGGGGGAGAGGCGGACTAATATACACAAGACTAGTCAAAAGAAACAGGACACAGGTGATCACGATCAGGAATTAACACGACGTAATGAGGGGGCGTGGCACACATGAGGATCGTACGGAGCTGGGCGTGACAACTCTTATACACTGTAGCCTAAATCGTTCCTTGCTCACTGAAGTAAGCTTAACTATAAGCTACCTTTGCTAGTGTTTGTTAAAAACATGTTTCCCTAGTTATGAAATCATTCCATGTTTTGGCATCTATTTCAACATTAAAGTCATACTGATGTACTGAAATAATTAAGTAAAAACTATTGCAGTATTTATTAACTTCAGTCTAGCATAGAAATCCTATTGACTCTCTTATGGTTTGCCTTTTTTGTTAATAATGCTCTAATGTTTAAGAAATGTTTTAATAAATTAATGAAAAATAGAAATGTTAATGAGAATTTCAGAGTTGTGTGTGGGGGGAGGGGGTGAATTGTTGTATTAAATGACTAACTTGAAAATAATTGCCCATCAATACATTTATCAGATCAATCAAAAAATCGAAAAATTAGTTGAATAATTGAAAATAAATAAAATAATAATAATAATTGCTAGATTAATCGTTTAAAGAATAATCATTTGGGACAGCAGTACACTAAATATGATTTTGTATTAAAAGATCTATAGGTGCTTCTGAAATCTGAGCTGTATGTAAAAATATAAAAATTTTATGCAATACAATACAATTGCAAAGCAATGCATTTTCTTTCGCAGTGAACTTTGTCTGGTGGAAAAGCAGTTGTGTCTGATTAACTGTGAAAAACAAGTTTAGGCTAGACAGTTAACATAAGAAAGAGCAGGATTTTCCCAAAATGCAAAGCTGCATGGTGAAGCTGCAAGATAAAACCTCGCTGCGACTGAACCGGAACCCTGTGCTTTAGCCCTCAGCCATGTTGCTTTGAGCTGTGTGCTGTGGAATGAGACTGGCAACATTTTCCCTATAGCTGTGGTAGTGCTTCTGGGTAATCTGCCCAACTTACACAGGACACCGTCGCAGGAAATTATCAGCATGGAAGACTGCCAAACATAGGCTAATTAGCCATACTTTAATGTAGATGGAGATCTAGAGGCTTTACCAAAGTATAAAGCAGCATACTATTGGTTAACAGCAGTAGGCAGATATGGACGAAGTACCCCGCAAGGCATCTTTAAGCACGAAAAAGGCATTTAAAGTACAAGCCCTGGTGTGACTCACTGAAATGTCAGAAGGCATTTCACACTCATGCATGAAATACCAGCTGAGACAGAACGATGATCCAAATCACTGCTACTCTTGGCTAGACAACAAGATGTGAATTGTATTTTAAAGGCAGGTATGATCAGTGGAATAACACAAGACTTTCGGTAGTGGTCATTAAACTGTCATACTCAAATAAGCATAAATTCAAAACTGATGGTGCAAAATGGTTGCGTGACAGACAGGACATGTTGGTAAAATTGTTATAGAAAAGACAAAAAACTCTCCTCTATTGGAGAGCATTACAGATGAAATGTTTCTTAAACCGGAAAATAAGGAGTTTTTATAACCCCTTCAAAATTATATTCTAACCTTTCCATCGAAGCACACATCAGCATGTGGATCAGCATTGCGTCTCCTTAACGACGCACTTTAGAAATAAAGCGGATGCTTGGATACGTTAGTGGAAGTAAACATTTCAAGTTGTGCCTATCAGAGTAGTAACAGGTCGTCATGTAGAAGGTCGTGTATGTCTGCCGCCTTTCAGCCAGGCAGGGAGCGACACCGTCAGCGAGGCCATGAGCAATGGACTGACACGCAAATAAACTGAGTGCGAAAGGTTTGTGGGGGGGGGAGGGGTTGATTACTACATGCCTTGAAAAGGCAACCCATTAGGGCTAAACTGACATTTGTGTTGATTTTATGACCTAGACCTCGAAAACACACACTGGTTGGAGATTATGACAAGAATAAACTGATGCTTACCCAAAGGGTGGTGGGTTGTCTTATGCGTTTTCCAGTAGCACAGTCGAGGTACGGTCCTAAGTCTATACTCGACAGGATTTGATCTAAACATAGGTAGAGATATTGCATTGCCTGTTAAACAGGCAGACCGAGTGGTCTCGTGAGTTTGTCGAATAATGTGAAAACAGTGTCGCCATGGATACAGGGAAGGATATGGGATGGGAGCCTTGGGTCTTGTACGGGTGCCGAAAGTGTAAAGGTGCTTTGTCATGATTATGGCCTGTGGTGTGGCTGTTACACAGGCCCAGCATTACAGATGACAGCAGGATCAATACGCTGACAGGCTGTCGCCGAAACGGCCGTACGCGACTTCCACCCCTGGTGGCTTTGTGACCGGGGGTCATGAGTGATGCCGTCCTCTTTCATTAGTAGCGATCATAGAGTAGAAATGGCTCTGATGGGTCCCTAGATCAGAGCTGCAAGGCTCTTCATTAACAGGGCCAGGGAAATTGAGAGATCCAGCCAGGAGGACGCTTTCCCCATTACAAAGAAGGTCAGATATTTATCACGTTCAGTGGCTGCCCAAGTCCTCCGAGCCTCTGAGGATCCCAGGAATCGAGGGAAAATACTGAAATTAATGTGATGCAGCAAGATGCTGAAAGAACTGGGAATTTTTAGAGACAAAAGCATGACTACTTTTTAAAATTAGGTTACATTTTTATTAAGCAACACAACGAGACTGGTGGGCATTGCATATCATGCTGTTATCATACTCCGCCCAGTGTTGGGGGTTTGAATCCCACACCAAACTTTCTGTGTATACACTTAGCATTTTCTCCACATGCTGTGCTCCAGTTTTCACCTGCACTCCAAAACATGCAGTTAGGCGAAATGTTGTTTCTAAACGGCCCGCTCTGATAATTAGAAAGCTGTATTTGCATTAATAAACACCATCTGTTAGTCGTCCCGTAAACCATTTTCCTGCTGTTCTTCTGGCGGCGCTTATAGGAGTTTGGATCCCACAATGCATCTCTGTCTTGTCTTTGTTGTCTTCTGAAGACCTTTGGAATGGTGTTGGCCACTGCACCCTCATTTCATGTGCTGAACACATCTGAGGGGTATGCAGGACTCTGACACCTGTATGTGTCTGTACCTGGAAGCTCGTCTGTGGTCTGGTGATTTCCACAGCGTTCAGAGTCCTGACTGCTGTTCTATTTTTGACAGACAGAAGGACACATTTCCAGGCCCGCTGCCTCTCAGTACTTTCCGCTGTTCACAGGACTTAGCACGTTTTCTATAATGTTATTTTCCATTAATGACATTTGAGCAACATTTGATATCATATTGTTTCAAAATTAGGTTTTTAGCAACTTGCATGTTTAAATATAATCTGACAGTGACATTTAATAAACTTTAGTCGTGTGTTGTACAGTTTTTGCAAAATGTGAGATGTGGCATGTTTTGAAGCATCCCATAATGTAAATCCTGAGTTTGGCTTCCAGGGAAATGTCATACCCTAACCTCCCAGATTTTGACTGCATGTTGTGTGCTTGTTGATGCAGTCTTGAAACCACTTTGGCCTGTTTCTTGCTACAAGACTGATTAACATGGTTAATTAAAAGCAAGGTCACTACCCCCACCTAATTCCTGATCAACCCCCAGGCCCCAGCCAAAGACATCATTAGATTATGTTTAATCATCGTTTCGAGTTTGACAATTGGCAAGGAGATGCATATAAGTATGTGTGGACATGGATGTTGTGAAACTGAATAAAAAATGAGCAGAAAGAATGTGCAGAGCTGCCGGGTCTCATGAGTCGTGAGGTGCTTGAATATTTCATGTTGTTTTGAATATTGTTTATGCACATGGGCCTCAGCTTCAGGAAGGTCGCATGGAAACAGCTCCTCACAGCTATTGAAGGTTTAGTGCTGCTCAGAGCACAGCTGGCATTGAGCCTGTGATGACTACAGCACAGATGCCATCTCTTAACAAATGTTTGGGCTGTATCTTAAAGGAATGAAGCACCATGCTTCCTTCTTGATTGCATATGCTACACCCAAATCTCGAAGGCACTATAACTACTTAAATCCTAATTTTCTAAAAGAAATTCATTAAATAACATTGTTACATATCCAGAATTTCTAGCATTCATGGTTTTGTTTCTTGTCTTATGTTCATTCAGGAACAGAGACTTTTTGTTTTAATTCTGGGTTCACTGTAGGCCATAAACAGAGACCTGGGTGAATCTCAATATACGTACTTGACCGTACTTGTGTTCTAGTGTACCCGTTTTACGTCATCCTCCATTGCTGAAGACCAGTTCCAACACTAATAATAAAAATACAGAGGACAGTAAAAATCCCTGGATTTTGATCTTGTTCTGCCCCAAATATCAAGGATGCCTTGTATCCTCGCTGAACGAGACCAATCTCGTGACTCATTGCACCCAAAGTAAGTTCTTGGCAGGCAAAATAGGAAAACCAGTCTTGCCAAGCTCATAAGTACGGCATTTGTATTCTTGGTATTCAGATTCGCCCCATGTCAGATTAATTGTCTCTTAAAACTGTGGTTTTCAAGGAGCCAAAGTTTACAGAGTAGGCAGATCTACACACACGTTATAACACAATCTGGTTTTCTCCTTCAGTAATGCTAGACCTGCATCCTCTATTTCCTGCTGTTTCTGTAAGCTATCTGTGTGACCTGAAAATAGGTGTGTGTTTACAGTCTCATCTGAGCCTGTTGGGTATTCTAACTGCCACCTGTTTGGACAGTACATCTCTGGATCGGGGCCCATTAGGACCCTCTGGGTCTGCCACCTGTCTCCACCTGCGTTTGATCCCCACTCCATGGGAATAACTCAGCCGTAACTTTTATTACAGATTCATCATTTTTAGGGTACCAACCTCCAGGAAGAGGAGGCCAGTGACAGTGACAGATTCAGCCATCCGAGTGGCAGCCAGGATAGTTTGTTCACATGACCGGGATGCTTACATGCAGACCCCAGGAGCCTAGTTGGTGTCACCCTGGGGCATGTGGAGATATTCCTGACCAGCTGAGGTGTATCATTATTCACTCGGGAACCAGCAGCACAGGCTGCCTTTTTTAAATGCAGTGACATTATATAGCAGTGTGTCTCAATCCAATCCTGGCAGGAGCTCAGAGAAAGCAAAAACGTGGACTGGCTGTGGGACCCCAAGGTCTGGATTGGGAAGCACTGCGAAATAAAGCTTATTTCTGCCTTTCTTGAAGATCCGAATGCCTAACCATGATCAACGAGATATTTGCAATAAAGTTGTAAAAAGATACCAGTCAGAAAATGTATATGAAAATATTTCAAAGGTGAAACCCAAGAAACAGTGTCATAGTCAGACTCTTCTGGACTATTCCAAGAAGACAACTCTTATTAAAAAAAGCCCGCAATGAAATGTATTTATTTAAGCGATATGGTCACTTTAGAGTTTCAGGAGGTTTTGTAGTATGATAGCAGCCATGGACATTATAACTGGGGGGGGGGTCTAATAAAATCCTGAATAACTTTTTTTAAGCAAAAGGTTACATTCGAGTTCTTCCAAGACAAACAGAAAAGTGGGCATGAATTTATGTCCCCCATCCCCCATCATGACCCCCCCCCCCCCCCATGATAGCAGTGATGTAATGCAAATGGTTATGTATGGTACAAATAAAAGAATGCATAATTTAAAGAGCACCATCCCTACCGTGATGATTGGGCTCCTTTAAGGAGATGTATCTCTCCATGATGCCCTACAGCATCTATGATGGTATCAGAGATTCCTGGTAACTGAACCCGGGCATGGAGTTTATCTTTCAACAAGACAATGACCTCTCAAAGCAGCAGTGGGGTGGCTGAAGAACGGAAATTGTAAATATCCTACATGACCCAAATCCCGAGACCTGCGGAGTGCAGAGGGCACCCCACCAAAGGCTCCTCTGAGATCTGACTGAGCTGGAATAGGAGGGATGGTGGGAGACCAGTGACTCAAGCGGGAGGTGGGTGTGGAATTTCGATATGCATTGCAGATGACGGTGTGTGTGTGTGTGGTCCAGGTATACATTTCATTACGTGGACCAAATGTCCCCACAATCTGATAACCTGTTATTTGGACATTGTGGGGACCATTTTTGCAGTGCCCACAAGGGGAACCTAATTTTATAAAAATCTGTGACTGAAATAAAAAAAACTAAAAATGCCAAAAGTCTTAGTATGTTGGTATGGAAACATAGAAATGGCAAACAAGACTCCTCTTCGATTCAAAGTAGGCTTGAGGAATAAAGTCAAAGAGAAAAGTTGGTTTTATTATAAACAGACAAATTCATTTTATGATGATAAGAGCTTCACTCAGAAGGAGTTTTATTGAAAGCTTTACTAGAGAGAATATTACAAAATATCCCCCTGATATTGAGACTGATACAGAGTAATGATGCAGAAATCACGGCGTGAAGGTGCTGAATGGAATGCAAAAATTCAGGACCAATACATCTGAAGATCTCTATCTAGCTGTTCTGTAGCAATAGGGGCATATAAATTATTTACCATTAAAAATATTTACCCAGACTACAGAGATACAATTCTAGTCAAAGAGAAAATGAACCACAAAGCACATAGTCTAGTATTTGAAAGCTTTCAGCTAAAATGCTGCAGTTGTTTGAAAGTGGACGGAAAATCATAATAGGTGATGTGTGAATGACTCGTGACTGACTGGTACCATTAAGGTTGGCCCTCAACATGAAAGAGGTCTGTGTAGCATGCCTGCAACTATAAGAGGATGCAAGAAATCAGCTAAAGTCCATTATTATTTCTTTGCTTATCCAACATTTCATTCAAAGCGAAACAAAACAAAAAAAAAACACCTGGTTTTGCAGCTAGATGAATACTGTCATGTACATAGTAGCAGGGTTTGTGTTTTGTTCAACTAGCATTTACGTAGAACACGTTTTAAACAAAATATACTTTAATTCATTCTCATGCATACACATAGCAAAGAACTAAATCTAAAAAAACGCCACTTGATGATGTTATTACCCACATCATTAAACAATTTGCTTGATACGTTTTATGTGTTTTTGTTTGTTTGTTTGGCTCTCTTTCTAAATGTTAAGAACAGCTTCCCAGGAACAGGACAAAGTCACTCTTTTGAATGGCAAAGCTTCCCCTTGTGTTTCCTCTTTTACTCACTTTTACGACCATGTTTGTTTCATTAGGCTGAAATGGTGTAGAGTCCATTTTCAGTCCACTTTATGTTAGATACAGTTATGTGTGTTTATTTCTTTTAGAGCGAAGAAGAAGCTTAAGAAAGGAGCCATTTGCCATCCACTGAGATGCAGAACTTCAGTTATTCAATCTCAAGCAGAAAATGATGAGATCAATATACAGCTAAGCTTTAGACAAAAGCATTCAGCATTCCAGACAAAAGCACCACTTTACCTTATTAAATATTAAACCCGAACTGATTAAGAAAAATGAAATTTAGGTCTCTGAAAGGTCCAGTATCACATTTAAGTTTAAAATTAATATTTAAGGTCCTTTTAACCCTTATCCCATTATAATATGTTAAAAATAGTTACCTCCATTATGTTTTGGGTCAACAACATAATTATGTGCACCTATATATGTTTTGGAGATCATCTGGAGGTTATCTAAGGTCCCCAAGCCTGAGTAATATCCCTGGATAGTGAAAGCAGCCAGGAAGATTGAGGCAGGGGTCTCAGCTCTGGATCCTGGGATTGACAGGGAATCAGTGAATCTAACTCTGATGCATTTTCTTTGTTCCTACTGATATTTTTTCCATAGTGAGGGCAGATTGTTATACGCAGACTCATCGACACAGTTGTGAGAAATTATCAGAGGCCAACGTGCAGCCATTAACTGGCAACTAACACCTCATCAAGGTCACTGACCCCTTTCCCCAGGGAAGCTGTTGCTCAGGATTGTTTGTGACTGCTTTGTATTGTGCTGAGCTCTATATATCCTTACATCCTGTACTAGGAAGGATGTTTAGATTCTCTTTAGGGCAGAACCACACAACAGTGGTGCTTTCAGAGAAAGTGATTTTCAAGGCATGCCTAGATTTGTTCCATAATTCAGAAGCTCACCAGAGAGCTTCCATTTTCCCTAACTTATCCCAGTACAGTTAACACCAAGTTGGTATATTTTAGCAGTTTTAATTTTTGTTCCTTATGACCTTGCAGATCTTTATTCATGCCTAACATCAGTGTTGGACCAGCCGGTTAATGGAATGGCTTCACAGCAAAAGGCATGATACTTCTGAGGCATGGCACAACCAACAGTGTTTATTTGTCCCTCAAAAATCTACTAGACAAAGCTGGCCCAAACAAAAGCAGTAACAATCTCCAGCATCATAAAATGGCTACCATTTATAGTCTGCCACTGCTAATAGACAATACCAAAATATACAACAAGAGATAGAAATAAATAACCCAAATAGTGCTTAAAAATACATAGATAAATTGCCTAAAGTCACCTACTAAGTTATCCAGTAAATTACACAGCACAATAAGTTAAACAACTCCTCCAAACACCCCTCTTAGTTTTCAATATTGGTCTTTGCCAGAACCTTTAAGAGAGTCTTTCAGTGTACTGGTACTCTTTTATTCCAAACACCCAACAGCAAGACCGGGCCAAACAGGTGTTTCACACTACCATGACTGCACTAATTACTGCACTTTTAGATCTTTACTCCAACAATGATCAAGCCTCATATCTTGTTAATGTTTGTTAGTGATGTTACTTTTTTTTTTTTTAGAAGGGACCTTCAGTCAATGCAGACTGAGAGACTCCTCCAGCTCCTGCAAGACAAAGCCACTCCAAAAAATCCATTCATTTTCCGTAACCATTTGTCCTATTCAGGGTTGTGAGGGATCCACTGCATATGGGCATAAGGCAGGGAATAACCTAGGATGGGCCACCAACCCATCACAGGGCACACTAACATAAGCACACCTATGGGCAATGTGGCAACACGGAGCCATGGTGGAGACCAGAACGCTGGTCCAAGAGGTGTGAGGCAACAGTGCTAACCACTGCATCACCATACCGCCCTAAAACAAATGTTCAATAAAATACATACAATCATTTGTGCCCTCCTTATTGCCTGTGTAAATCGGCTGAATGTGCAACTAAGCTGTGAAAACTGTCCATGCCATAGTGGGTAACAGAGAGGACTTTCATTACTACCATCTACGTCCCAAGTTCTTTGGTGCTTCTTTCTAAGCTTTTCTGGTATAGCCTTGCATATTTCATTAAATACTAGATTTCACTTTCCACCCAGATTACATTACCGGCTTCTCTGGTACATACTGTCTAGTGGGAGAACATCTTCTGATCACACCAGAGCATCCACACAGTAACATATGGGATGGAAGTGTACAAGAAAAGCTGGATCTGTCGCTATTCATCCCATACATCTGATTGCAGCCAGCTTGTCTGTTTTACATTCAGATGGCTTAGCATCACTGTTATAGAAACACACCACCCACAGAGATGATGATGCAAAATGAATCCAGTGACATGGTTTCAGGAACACTTTCCCTCCCACTCTTTACATTCATCAGACTGGCAGTTACATCTCCTTTTCAGTCTTCAGCCAACAAAGTCCGCATGATCGTCCAATGCGATTCTCGCCTCCCCTCACAGCCAGCCACTATAATGTTCTCTGTACCACATTGTAAAGATGTTAATTGTATGTCATGTCTCTGAATGGTGGCAGATGTAGTACAGTAGCTCCCAACAGTATCATTATTACACTAGAAGCTGAGAATCGGGTTCACTAACCCTAGCTTCAGTTGGCTAACCCTAATTTGGGCACATAGGGTTACACAATAGGCCACAGGAAAATAATGTGCTATTAAATTCAGTTAACCTGTGGTTTCCCATTGTAGATAGGCCCTGAACAATCATAGAAACAGGTTTTGATGGCTGAGAAAGTTATAGCCTTTGCAACCCTAACCCTAGCTACAGTTAACTAACACTAATTTTGGAACTTTGCATGATAGAACAGGCTATTGAAAAGTATGAAATATGATATTAAATAAATTTGAATTGTGGTTTTCCGTTATAAGAGGGCCCAGAATTATCATAAAAATTGGCTTCAGTGTCAGAAAATGCCATAACCTTTCTCATGCTAACCAAGCTACAGTTAGCTAACCTTATTTTCAGGACAAAGGGTGACAGAAAAGACTGTTGAAAAGTATGAAATATGCTATTAAATCAAGTTCAACTGTGGTGTCCAATTATACTGGGGCCCCTGAGCTATCATAAAAATACCTTTTGATGTCTGAAAAAGCATTAATCTTTCTAAACCTAACCCTAATATGGGAAATTATGGTGACACAACAAGCAAATATGAAGTATGCTATTAAATTTCCCATTATATGAGGTACCAGAACTATCAGAAAAAAACATCTTTTGATATCTGAAAAAAACATGATTGTTCTAACCCTAGCTCTAACTTCAGTTGACTAACCCTCATTTGGTGGCTCAGTGTGGCCCAGACCTACCATAAAAACAGGTTTTGATCGCTGAGAAAGCTACAACCTTTCTAACCCTAGCCCTAGCTATAGTTAGCTAACCATAATTTGAGGACATAGGGTGATAGACCAGGCCATTGCAATGTAATACATATGCTGTTAAATCAAGCTAAAAGCAGAGCCTCATCAGCTTTGTTGTGGAAGGTGGGGAGAGAAGAAATATTAGACCAAAGGAAACACCTAGGCTGTTTTCCCCTGACCAGGAGTGGAACATGAGTGTTGACCTAGATAGGCAGCTCTGTTTCCCAACCAAGATCACTACTACAGCTCTCCGTCCTGACATAGTGGCGTGGGCCACCAAAGCAAAATCTGTGCTCCTCATTGAGCTCACGATACCAGCAGAGGAGGGGATCGAGGCTGCCTACGTGTGGAAAAAAGGCCAAGTACTCAGAGCTGGTTGGAAGACTACCACCTATCTAGTAGGCAATATCATCTTCCTGTACGTACTACTGGTTTCCGGTTAAAGTGAGGCCCAGAACCATCATAAAAACAGGTTTTGATAATTGAGAAAGATATAACCGTTCTAACCCTAGCTACAGTTGGCTAAACCTAATTTGGGGAATTAGTGTGACACAACAGGCTGTTAGAAAGTATGACATGTGCTGTTGCATCAAGTTAAAGTGTGATTTCTTGTTAAAGTGGGGCCCTGAACAAACATACAAACAAGTTTTGATGGCTGAGAAAACTATAACCTTTCTAACCCTAACCCTAGCTAGAGTTGGCTAACCCTAATTTGGAAACTTAGGGTGACAGACCAGTCCATTACAATGCATGAAATATGCTATTAAATCAAGCTAAACTGTGGTTTCCCATCCAATGGGGACCCAGAACAATCATAGAAAAACACATTTGATGCATGGAAATTCCATACTTTTTCTAACCATAACGTTAGCCTCAGTTGGCTAACCCTAACTCTAATTTAGGGCCTGATACAACAGGCTGTTGGAAAGTAGGAAATATGCTACTAAAGCATGCTAAATGCTGTGGTTTCCTAAGATACGGGGGAGCAGAACTGTCATAAAAAAACATTTTTATGCCTGACAGTGCCATACTTTTTCTAACCCTAAACCTAGCCTCAGTTTGCTAACTCTAACCCTAATTTGGGGCCTTAGGGTGATACAATACAACAGGCTATTGGAAAGTAGGATATATGCTACTAAAGCATGCTAAACTGTGGTTTAGAGGGGAGCACAACTGTCATAAAAACAGGTTTGATGCCTGAAAATTCCATACTTTTTCTAACCCTAACACTAGCCTCAATTTGCTAATCCTAATCCTAATTTTGGGCCTTAGGGTGATACAAAAGGTTGTTGGAGTTTAGGAAAAATGCTACTAACGCATGCTAAACTGTGGTTTCCTATCGTAGAGGGGAGCAGAACTGTTATAAAAACACTTTTTGATGGCTGACAGTGCCATACTTTTTCTAACCCTAACCTCAGTTTGCTAACCCTAATTTCGGGCCTTAGGGTGATACAACAAGCTATTGGAAAGTAGGAAGAATGCTACGAAAGCATGCTAAACTGTGTTTTCCTATTCTACAGGGGAGCAGAACTGTCATAAAAGTATATTTTGATGCCTGACAGTGCCATACTTTTACTAACCCTAACTGTACCCTCAGTTTGCTAACCTTAACCATAAATTGGGGCCTTAGGGTGATACAACAAGCTGTTGGAAAGTAGGATATATGCTAGTGAAACATGTGGTTTCCTATTGTACGGGGGAGCAGAACTGTCATAAAAACACATTTTGATGCCTGACAGTGCCGTACTTTTTCTAACCCTAAACCTAGCCTGTTTGCTAACTCTAACCCTAATTTGGGGCCTTAGGGTGATACAACAGGCTATTGGAAAGTAGGATATATGCTACTAAAGCATGCTAAAATGTAGCTTCCTATCCTAGAGGGGACAGAACTCTCATAAAAACACATTTTGATGGCTGACAGTGCCATACTTTTTCTAACCCTAACCCTAGCCTAACCCTACTCTTAACCCTAGCTACAGTTGGCTATCCTAATTTGAGGGCTTCATTGCAAAGCATGAAATGCTCTATTAAATCAAGCTAAACTGCGGTTTCCCATTAAAGTGGGGCCCAGAACAATAATATAAATGGGTTTTGATCACTGAGACAGCTTTAACCTTTCTAACCCTAACCCTTGCTACAGTTGGCCATCCCTCATTTGGGGACATAGGGCTACACAAGAGGCCATTCGTAAATATTAGAAACCAGCTCCTCTATGTCACGATCCCCATCTGGACACCAGGATAGCGCTTTATTAACTGTCAGTCTCCAGGAGCTCATTTCAGTGTCTCTGTCAATCAACCAGCAAAGCTTTTTATTTACATTCAGAGAAATTAAATGAGTAAAAATGCAAATAACCTAACATGAATACACATCACAAGACATTATTTTGGATTTACACGCAAGAAAGTCAAAATTCCCCAGAGAATCATCTTTATAATTAAAGCTTCACCAGAAACCATTAAATGACACATCAGAGCATCCAAACACTCAGGTTCAAGTCACAACCCACCAACCACATCATGCTTCATAACATTTCATAGAAAATTAAAGAGGTCAATTTGTAATGCTGTCAAGTTTAATGCTAACAGAAGTCAAACTGACCTGCAACAAAACAAATTGTTTTGTTTGGGCAGATACCCAATCTCTTCTCATTTTGGGGTTATGCTAAACAGAACATGGTATCATTAAAATAGAGTCACATGCAAAGAATCACTCTGAATTGTATAAGTTATATTGATTTTGTACTAAGGGCTGTGACTTACTTAACTTGTAAATGCCTGAGAAGTTTAGAATGATTGCAAATTAAACTACATGTGAAATACCTGACCCTGAGGGGGGGTGAGTATTGGAGTGTGTTTGACAGGAGCGTGAGTGATGCAGACTAGGGGATTCCAAGTCCTGGTGGAGCACTCTGAGGCCAGTATTCCGCCAGGAAATGGAATGCTGCAAGTATTGTGCTGGAGCTGGTTAATTTTCAAAAATGAACCATATATTTGCAATTTTGTACGAACCCTCACATTCACACTTTTGTTTGAATCTGAAAAATATGGAAACGGTTAACGTAATAAAACTGCTGATCAACACCCCCCCAACTGTTTTACAGGTCCATCAAATTGCAGGTATGTGAGCTACACCAAAGTTGGGAACCCCTTAATGCAGACCACTCAACTTGCAGATGTCCTCTGAGAACAGTGATTATGTTGAAGATTACTATGGAAGTCTAAGAGAAACTCATCATCAGCTGTGGATTGTTTGTAATGGGTTTTAACAAAATGCACTTGCCATATTGAGGTTGTATGATGACTGTACATTTTCTGCCAGTGATGATGGTGATGGGATGATGGTGATGAGATAAAGATGACTATGATGGGCAGGGTTATGGTTTTGAGAAATTTTCCTGAATGTCTGACAGCATCTAAGATGTGTGTCATTTTCTAAGGTGTAGAAAAATCAGAAAAATGCATTAAAAGAAAACTGATGGGCTGGATATGGCAGAAAAGGGCTCAGATATTCTACCACTTGGTTCCTTACCCTTAATTTATCTTATTTTTGTAATTTTAAGTTACTTTATTACGGTTAATGTCTCATTGTCACTGACATCCTAACACTGGTAAACTTTCCAGGTGAGAGTACCCTGTATTGTGTTAGATGTTTTGGATTGTTGAAAATATGCTGCCAAAAAGAATTGACAGACTGTGCGATCTAATGAACATTGTTTTCTCTGTTTCACAGATGATTCAATTCTTTCGATGATGGCCATGAATCCTATTGTGCATTGGAGCATTGATCATCCTCCTATCAGACTCTTCAGTAGTATCCCCTGCTTGTAATAAACAACAATCTAACATTTACTGTTTACCTTCTCATCAGCACAGACCCCCCGATGATACACTTGCACATTATATCATCATATTTCTTGCCATCATGTGTTATGCACTGTATGTATGGATGTATTTTGTCTGTATTATACCTGTGCTAATATTCAGCATTGCGCTAAATTTGCACAAACTATTGTATTTATCACCTGCCTTTTGGTTATGCCTCTCTGTTATGTCTCGTGTCTCGTATTTATTCTCTGTCTGTTTATAGCCTAGTTGTTAATTGTCCTTTGTCATGATGTCTCCAACTGTATCAAGCTGTGCCAACACAAATTTCCACCCACCTGGTTGTGTGGCAGTAAAGAATCTGATTCTCATTCTGATCCAAATAAAACTCCAAAACATATTAATTGTGTGTGACCCACCAAAACTCCTAGGTGCTTTCACGACAGAGTCATTATCTTCTGATATATGGAAAAGCTTCTTCTATGGCTCACACTCTACAGGTCATGTGAGAGTTGGATTTGAGATTCACTCACTCTCAATATTCAAGTCTAGACTAAAAACACACTTGTTCAGTCTAGCTTATAGGGACTGTAGTTCTAGTTCCAGCTAACTGCTCACCCCCAGTTTGGCCTACAGTGTGAGGTGTAGAGCTGGGCAGGGATCAGTGGCATTGGCTTTAGATGAACTGAACTGTCAGTTTGTCACTCTAACTTCACACCCCCTTGTGGCGTGCTTCCAGAACCCATGCCTGCGTTCCCACTTGCCTCTCCCTCCTACTTATGTTGCCATAGCCATATCTGCTGGAGCTTACATGCTGCACTCCGCTAACTATTTGCACTGCCTCTAGTCTCCCCTACTTTGGCTAATGCATTTTTTATTTCACCAACCCTTCCTGGGTTGTGCTGCCTGGAGACCCAAAATTCAAGATATTCTGCCTACCGTACTGCCTGCAATACCTGTACTACCTGTGGCATCCTTCCAGCCTGCCCGCCCTTCTGCCTGTGGCATCCTTCCAGCCTGCCCGCCCTTCTGCCTGTGACATCTCTCCTGCCTGCCCTGCTGCTGTACCACTGTTCATCCTGCTGTCAGACACAGCACCCGCACCTGCATGCCATCATCTGCCTTCCCGCATTGAAACTCAAGTCTTAAAAACTGGACTGGGTAAATTAAGATTTTACCATCTTGTTCATTTGACTTCCTCTGCCAGCCTCTGGAGGATGGGCTCCCCCTTTCAGTCTGGTTCCTCCCAAGTTTTCTTCCTCCTAGGGAGTTTTTGCTTGCCACTATAACCTCTGGCTTGCTCACTGGGAGCTTTAGGCAGGGATAGTGTGAAGCTCTTTAAGACAATGCAATGTGAAAATGTGCTATACGAATTGAATTGAATTGAATTGAATTGAATTGAATTGAATTGAATTGAATTGAATTGAATTGAATTGAGATTTGTGTCACTCACTGCGGAAAACCAGAAAATATTCTGATGGTTTTCTTTCTGTTCTACTGCTGGGCTCAGAGTATGAAGAATACACACCATATTGTCTGTCACGATACAGCACGATTGCCGATAATCCACTGTGATACACTGAACTCCTAAGAAATAGAAACAAAAGGGACCACAAGGGGTCCAAACCTCATAGACTATACAAGAACTTAACTAAGGCTAAACTATACACAAAGCAACAGGGACTCGGAACAGAGTATGTAGTCAAGAAGATCCAACAGAAAGTACTTTCAGGTAAATCGTGTAATAGCCAACAGAGGAACAGGGTATGGGCAGGCAAATATATAGACAGATATCAACATGTACAGATGTGGGCCACTGCCAATTGCTCAAACACTAGGGACCAGAAGCTACAAGGACCAAAGTAGATACAAGAAATTTAGGACATAGCTGCAGAACTGGGAACAGGCAGGGTAAACCAGGAACTAAGACACAAAGGCAAGGACCAAAACTGCAGAACATGAAAAAATGGAATATAATTAACAGAGGCTTCACAAAAATTTGGGCTAACCAATATCCAAATATGTACAAAATCACAAGAGATGTACGGTTCTCAGCCACACAGTCAACACACTCAGTCCATTCAACCATCCAGGCAAGGACAAACTGGAGCAAAGCCAAAGAGAACACAAGGAGCTGAATGGAATGACCAGCGACAACTGCTAGCCAAATGGACCCGCAGACATAGACACTAGGAGAATACAAAGACGTATACTGGACTAACAACACTAGGAAAGACCAGCAAGACATGCTGGTCAACAGGGGAGAAAAGGAACTTAGGGAAACAAAGGATAAAACAGGACCAAACAGCGATCGATCCTGACACTCTCCTTTCACTGGAATGGTAACTATAGAACTGTATATCGGAATTGAGCCTCAATCGCTGATACACTTGTAACACACCTGACTTCGTAATTATGTGGATCTGAAGAAAACAGTGTTTTGCTGGGTTGTGCTCAAGTCAAAGGAGAGCAACAATTTAGTATATATTTCAATTTTTCAGATTGTCACAAATTGTCACTTTGCGTACTCCCTTGATTAAAATGCCAGTTGTGAATACGGATGGGTAGGTCAGCATCTTATCGTATGGTAGACTATTTCCTACAGAACGGACTGTGTAGTTTTCTGTTCCTGGTCTCATATATGTACTTCCTACAGAGAATATAATTCTTATTTAGTTCCCAGTAACAGCTATGTGTGTTTTTTTCTGTGGCTCCAATTTCTGTTTCAGTCTCATAACCAGGAAACAAATTGGCTTCCTCTCAGATTTGTCACTTAAAAATAACAAAGACCTGAACGCTACCCAAAAATCTCACCTCCAATTTTCTGTTTGGCATCCTGTTATAGTAGCTTGTTAAAAGGCGTCACTACACCTTCACTCTCCCATCTCATGCAAGCTCAGCAATGCTGGAAGCTTCCCTGGAGACACCATGTTCTGCAAGGCTGGTCTGTTTCAAATCCCTGCGTCACAACTGTCACTTGGCCAACAGGTGTAACATAGATTTACAATATATATTTTTTTGCTCATATTTATTAATGCACATTTATACATTAGAGTATTTAAGTCAAGCTATTTACATAGCCAGAGGACTTATCCTGGTTTTGTAGGACTCTTTGAGAAGTTCACAAACATTTCACCAAACATTAAGTGATGTTAAGTACAGAAAGCAGCTTGTCTCAGTCTCTATCCCATGAATCTCTGTAATTAATCACCCCCTTAAGTCACCCTATCATTTCTCCATGGTAACCCCCGCAAATGCTGCACTGTCAGTACTGTGAGGTAGGGTGTGTAGTGGCAGCTGCAGTGACTCTCCGATCTCTCTTTGCCTGTGTCTTTAAATGGCGGATATGAGGAGCAGAGCATGCTAATATGCTATATAAGAGGATGGAGGGCTTTGCTCGCTAACCCCATTCTATCTGTCTGCATTTATCGTATCGCAACGTGCGCCTCTTAAATTCACCCACAAAGTCAAATGAATTAATGATGAGAGCTTGGATCTGAACGAGCTCAGCGCTGAATTATTCAGGGGGCGAAAAGCAGGAGGTGTTGACACCCCTGCTTCTTTTGTTTCTATGGGGAGGGAGAGGTTGGAGTGGACGTGGAGGAGACGGCACCGTGCTGGGGGTCCACTTCTCAGAGAGCGTGACCTTGAAGAATCAAAGTACTGCAGATAAGCCCATTAAACAGAACCTCAAGGTGTCCAGCTCTGGATGTACTCCAGAGCTCTGCTGCTACCCCATATGTCACTTCTTGCATTGTAACACCCGTAGGTGATCCTGGTCAAAATAACAAGCCAACTAAACACAGCCAGCCGAGCATAACGGCATCCACACGAATTACGTACCACATGGTGTATCTCTCTTAGTTTAATGTGCTTTCCAGCAGCATTATTTAAAAAGGCAAAAAAAACATATTTCATCCCAAATGCTTCCACCTCCCTGCACCCCAGATCCCTGGGGACAAAGGTATTTACCCTAATGATCTCTGTGCACACAAGAACCTTGAATAAATTTCCTAACCTTACAGGTTACTGACAGACAAAATTCCTTCAGGCACAAAATTATTTTCCACAGAGGCTATATTTACAATAGTTTCATTTCAGGAATTCTTAAGACTCTTGTGTAGCCAGATCGCAAGATGCATTACTGCGGCTGATTTGCTCTAAAACCAAAACATAGCTCATCAATGCGTTTATTTTTACTTTCTTGCCATATCATTTCCTGCATCATGGGCTTGAAGTCCAGGGCCTTACCTTCATATCCTCACACCAAGGCATCTCTGAGCCAATGAAACTTGCTAGAAAAGCTCAGTCAACCAGGTCTCAGAGGAGGAAGATGAGAATGAACTAAGAAGAGTTAGGAGGCTGACCTTGCACACCATGGAAGAAGGCTCAGGGCAACATGGAGAAACAAACAGGTTGCTTTTTTAAACCATGAAACTTTTACCATCCTATTCCTACAAGCAGGTGATGCCTTTTAGGTTTTAGAAATGTCAGTACATGGGAGAGTTTGAGTGCAGCATGACTTTGCTAAGTTTGAGTGATGAATGAGCCAGGTGACCAGGTCAATTAATCAATAAATTAGATCAATTTTATTTAATATTTTACTGCAATTCTGCAATGGACTTCCATCCCATCCCATCCCATCCCATCCCATCCCAGGGGTATCCCTGCTGTGTGCCCTGTGTGACCCTGACCAGGGTAAGTGATTGGAAGATGGATGGATGGATGGATAGTACTGAAAGTGACATCAAACAGGGAGTGACATTCATTCAGTTCACGCTCAAATAACATGGCCTAACCCCGTTCCTGAGCCCCCAACTTCCCAAAACTCCCAAGAACCCATTTGGTTTCTTATGTTTCCCGTCAAAATGCCTTTTGCTTTTGTCAGACCTGTCTCCCTGTTCCTTCCCCACATCCCTGACCTGTCTCCCTGTTCCTTCCCCACATCCCTGACCTGTCTCCCTGTTCCTTCCCCACATCCCGGCACCTCACCGTTCTGTTCACCAGCCTGTCCTAAGAAAAATGTTAATATCACCTTTTCACAAATCCTCCCCCAGTGCTGCATAGTGTTTTGACAGAGCCTGAGTGAGGGAGATTTACAATAGCTAAACTACATTGGGGGTGGGGGTGTAAGCTTTGGAAACCAGCCCCCCCAACAAATTTTAGCACAGCAAATGGTCAGCCTTTTGGAGATGAACCTGCTTCTCCTCAGTATCAGTTAGTCCACACCATCAGCATTGCTGGTTTAGATACGGTAGGTATACTGTATTTGTCCTGAGCAGAAAACACTGCAGTTATTCAGATCATGTAAAAAGTAATAATATCTACTGTGTAACTGTCTGACACACAAGCTTAACAGATGGAGACTGTGATAACCTAAATGAATTTTTACCATAGCCATGGATTTTTAAAGTAAAACACGGTCAAATTAAATTCAAATAAGAACACAGACTGCATCAAATCTATTCCAGCTGTCACTCGATCAATATTAAGATCATGAAAAACTCATTTTAAATTAAAGTCATGACCTTTGTTACAGATCAATATGAACCTGGGATTAATTCTAATGTCAGTCATATTGGCTCTGAAAATAAATTCACGCCTTAAGAAACCACATGGGATGACTAGTTAAATTTAAAAAATAACCCACAAGCCGCAACTGCATGTAGATAAAACGATGAATTAAAAAACCTAATTGTATAAAAAAAAGTGTGTGCAGTGTTTGTCAACAAAGCTGCTTGCAAGCATTAAAAGCTTCAGTCAACACTAAGCTGAATGTTCAGTAAAATGCATTAAAAGCAGATGATAACAGCATGTTTCAGGAGCTTCAGCAGGTTCCTCTCCAGTGTTCTTCTGGACTTCCTATTTCTTCTTCATTCTGAGCAGTCACATGACTATCAGCCATGCTGCCAAACATAACACTGTCCACCCAATCAAACGTTCAGGTCCATCTCATTTGGCCAGAGCTCCTTCTGGCAAATTCCAGGGCAGTCTTCTCAGGTCCATTCCGGTTTTCTCATGGCTCATTTTCAGTCATATGCTTGCTTCCTCCCACTCAGCCACATACAGTAGCTGTGTTCTGACTATTTGCCAAGGATAGTTATGCCAACTTGTGGAAGCTCTTTGAAATTTAGGACATTTGCAGTTAGCCAAGTGTGTTCAGAGTATTTAATGGAGATTTCACTGATTTTGATTATGGCATTGGGAATCGCCTCCTTTTAACATGTTTTCTGTATTTTGTAGGTGTGTCTTCTTGGTTCACCTTTTGTACCCTAAAACATGTGGTTGGGAGAATTGGCATCACTAGATTGCCCATATTGTGTGTGTGTGTGTGTTTCCTGTGATAGACCAGCAGCCTGCCCAGGGCATTCTCTTCTCATGTGCCCTGAATTCTCTGGGATGGGCTCCAGGCCCTCTGTGAACTTCTACTGGATAAGGCTCCACTGGCAGAAAAACAGCATTTTTATATCAATAAATAATTCATGTGAAATATACTTCTATTCTGATTTCTGGTATCAAGCATGAAATCATTCTCACTGTTCAAACTGAGCATTGAATTTCAGCAGAATTCTGGAATCTTAGGTGAGGGGAAAAGGCCCTGTTCCTCTTCTGCAATCTTTTTCTCAATATGTAATTCCAGCTGAACCTTGAAATTAGCTCTAGGAAACATCAATAAGAGGTTAAGATTAAACCCAGAAACCATGTTTGCCTGGATGTTCAAAGCTGGTACAAGGCAATCACTCAGCATGTAACTCCTTGGAATTACTTTGAACTACTAATCAAACTTTTTGCTTGAAAATATAATGAAATGTTACATTATTAATCATTCTGTTGAACTCACATCTTAATATCAATGGCTGCTCTGAGGTCAGTATGCATTTACTTGTTTGTTTATTTTTAACATACATGCTCATATATATCAGGATATGGAGTGGCGAACAAAAAGCTATAACTATAATTGAAATGGGCAGCATTTAGTGGTGTGATCTCTGGCCATCTCTGATCTCCAGGGAGAAACTTCATCTGGGAATAAGGTGCCAAACAAGGCCAACAATAGACATACTTAGCAAGACATGACAGGAGCATAGCTAAGAATTCTGCCCCC
>JAODLC010000038.1:17260947-17271043 GCA_026781145.1 Hippopotamyrus pictus | reverse complement strand
CTTGTCGGATTTAAGGTAGTCTGGGCAAAATGTAAGTGAAAGAATATGAAGTCCATTTAAACTGTGGTACCTTAAATCCAATAAGTTACCCCGATAAGCCAGTAACCCCGCTTCATAGTACAGACCACTGGCACTAAAGGTCAGGTTCAGTAGAAACTTCTTACTCTTCTTGCATAGACAGGGAGAATTGAGGAGCTGGGCTGACCAGAATGGTGGGGTGCTTCAGGGCTGAACAGAGAATCAAACCAACAAGATTGTGAGTTTTGGGACTGGTGACAACCCTGAAGTGTAAACAAAGCAGAACATAACAGCAATGCATGCAAATTACTGAGAAAAGTAAACTCAGATAAGCCCAGTCATGTCACTCTTCTGGTAGAGATGGAAGAAGACTGCAGCCCCGTCCTCCACTCTCAGACAGCGATGTGAGAAGCACCATTCTGCAGCCTGGCAGTCTGAACAGCTTGGCAATACTCCTGAGATCAATTAGAGGCTTCAGTGTTCTGCCTCCTTTTGGATCTGAATTCCTATTTTAGTATTTTTTTTCTCCTTCGAGCTTAGTAGTTACTATATTTGGCAGAATCTGTAAAACATAAATAAATGCAACATATTTCCCACAGTTGCAATTTACCTATCAAAAATAAACAAATCCACACTGTAAGTTATATATTAAGCAATACACTTCACCAGAGCAAATCTACTGAGCAACATAAACACAGCAGCCACTTTATTAGGTACACCTAGTTGGTACTATGTAGGACCCACTTTATTAGGTATAGCTACCTAGTACCAGGTAGAAATTTAATTAGAGGCACCTATGTAGTACCAGATACGAATCAATTTATTAGGTACATCTAGCAAGTACTGAAAACTAATTTTATTAGATATACACCTAGCTACTACAACATATAGAAAATGTAGGTAGTACCATGTAGGACCCACCTTATTAGGTATATGTACTGTAGGTAGTCCCATGTAGGACCCACTTTATTAGGTACATGTAGGTAGTCCCATGTAGGACCCAATTTATTAGGTATACAGTATGTAGGCAGTCCCATGTAGGTCCTACTTTATTAGGTACATGTAGGTAGTCCCATGTAGGACCCAATTTATTAGGTATATGTAGGTAGTACCATGTAGGACCCACTTTATCAGGTACATGTCGGTAGTACCATGTAGGACCCAATTTATTAGGTATATGTAGGTAGTATTATGTACAGTAGGACCCACTTTATTAGGTACATGTCGGTAGTACCATGTAGAACCCAATTTATTAGGTATATGTAGGTAGTCCCATGTAGGACCCACTTTATTAGGTAGATGCAGATAGTCCCATGTAGGACCCACTTTATTAGGTAGATGCAGATAGTCCCATGTAGGACCCACTTTATTAGGTACATTTAGGTAGTACCATGTAGGACCCACTTTATTAAGTACATGTAGGTAGTCCCATGTAGGACCCACTTTATTAGGTACATTTAGGTAGTACCATGTAGGACCCACTTTATTAAGTACATGTAGGTAGTCCCATGTAGGACCCACTTTATTAGGTACATGTAGGTAGTACCATGTAGGACCCACTTTATTAGGTACATGTAGGTAGTCCCATGTAGGACCCACTTTATTAAGTACATGTAGGTAGTCCCATGTAGGACCCACTTTATTAGGTACATGTAGGTAGCACCATGTAGGACCCACTTTATTAGGTACATGTAGGTAGTCCCATGTAGGACCCACTTTATTAGGTACATGTAGGTAGTCCCATGTAGGACCCACTTTATTAGGTACATGTTGGTAGTCCCATGTAGGATCCACTTTATTAGGCACATGTAGGTAGTTCCATGTAGGACCCAGTTTATTAGGTATATGTAGGTAGTCCCATGTAGGACCCACTTTTGCCTCTAGCTACAAAGTAAATGAGTTGTGTGTGCGCAGAGAAGCCATTCTATACACACATAATACTGAGCTGTTATTTTTGCACTTCTGACTTTACACTAAGCTTTATCTGACCATTCTCCTCTGACCTCCCCTGACTTGGTGGCTCCTGTTCATCATTCTCTTTACACAATATAAACTGTACTGCATGGAATTCCCAGGAGGGTTGCTTCTCCTGAGATGCTGGAACAACAGTGTCTGGCACCGACAGTCACACCATGTTCAAAATTGCTTAGACCAGGCATCCTTTTGACCATGTAGGTTGTACGTATTTACTTGCAGTGACATGATCATCTTAGAGCCTTTGTAGAAGTGACATAAATTGAAGCCACTAAGTGAGTTCAACATTATAGCAAATAACAGAGAAATTTAAGAAATGCAGAGAGGTCCATTTTAGAAGAGAAAGCTGTGGGAGAAAGAGAGGCAGGACCTACGTGGGTTTGACGTTCTCCTGGGGTTGACGTTTCTCAGAGGCCTTTTGAAAACCATAGAGTACAATTAATTCTACAGGAGACAGCAGGGTCAGCCAGTCCCTGGAGCAAATGGGTTTAAAGGCCTTCCTCAAAGGTCCAATGGCAGGATCACACTGCTGACCCCAGGATTTAAACTGGTAACCTTATGAGTCCCAAACTGCAGAGGTACACCCCCCCCCCCAACAATTCAATATTTTTTGTTTAATACTTTTTTTGTCAGTGCATGATTCCATATATGTTATTTTATAGTTTTGTAGTTTTGATGTCTATATATATAATTATTCTAAAATGTAAAGAATACTACAAATAAAAATTTCTGTGGGTAGGTGTGTCCAAATTTTTGATTGCTACTGTAGATTGGGGGGCTAACCTTATCCCTAAAAGCCCAGACCACATGGAAAGTGTACTCCCTTAATGGCAAATACAAAGATATGTAAATGAAGAACAAAGCAGTCCTTCAAACCTCTGGAAAATTCTATTCTATTCTATTCTATTCTATTCTATTCTAGGGTTACAGCCAAGGGCATCTTTCATCTCTTAGGTCCAAGCATTCAGAATTAGCTTTGCTCAGAAGAATCACAGAACTTTATCTGTGAAACAAAAATCCATCATGCCATCAGTTTACAGAAGAAAATATTTCCAGTTGGGTTCCAAAACACTGTCCATTTCTCTGTTAAATGATTTGGACTGATTCCAAGAATTCACAAATGACAGAACGCTATACAGGACACCCACTGACCTCTCCAAGACATACAACAGGATCCAGGATATTTCAGCTGGCATGATAAATCTCATGTGAGTGAATGAGTAGGGCATATTGTGAAATGGAAGGCTGTGTCACTCTCATGTCAAAGCAATGGGTTGCTATGGGAACTGACACATTTTACTGATGGGGGTGCAAGTGGGAGGTCAGATGCCACGAACAGAGGGCAGGTGACATGAAAAAAAACTGAAATATGTTTCATACATAACAAACATATGGTGCCTGAATTCTTAGTTGGATCAGTCATGGCCAGGAAAACTGTAATATTGATCAGCTATTTGCACTACTTATTGTGTATGGTGAAGCAACTGTTGATGTTTGGGAAGTGGTCCAGAAGGTTTATTAGGCAACACTCCCAGATTAAAAGGTAGGGTAAATTTTACTTTGCTGCTGATGCAGTTACATAGGAAAGGAACTAAAATTTAGTGATGCTTTTTATGCTTGGAGAGATCAAGCCAGTCATCGCTGAGTTGGTAGATGGAACATTACAGAGTGATTGCTGAGGAATTTGAACTATTTTGTTGGTGGGGTCAGACCTAAGGGTCAGGGTAATGAATGCCATTCAGATGTTCCTTACTGTACCTTCTATATTCAACCTCATCACAGAATTTGCAGCACCTAGGGGCTAAAGATCTTCAAACCAGGTTATTTATATTTTCTTATTTATGTGACAAATATTTGCTTTGAGCAAAAGTTCATCCTCTCAAAAAAGGAATTCATAAGGTCATACATAAACACCAATAGATTCCATTCACTATGTTCATGCACAAGCAGGATGACATACAGCCACAGTTCACTGTGGAAACAATTGGTGCAGGTGAAGTAACATCAGGGCTTAGAGACATTCCTGTGTTGTGGTAGATGAGACGCCGATACTTGGAAATCGCTGAGATCATTTCCCCTAACACCACCATTGTCTCTCTGCCCTCCCTTCCCACCTCATGTCCAAATAACTTCACTGCATATCTGTCACGAATACACTCGGACCCACTGATGGACGGATCATGGAGCCTTTATTAGCCCAGCAGAGAGAAACCAGTAACAGAGATCGGGCAGAGACGTAGTCATGCAGGCAGGGTCAAAAGCTGGGAGATCAAGAAGAAACGGCAGGCAGTGGGTCAGGATCTGGGTCCGTGGTTGGGGTCCCTGGCGAGAGGGTCGATTACCGGGGAATCTGTACGAACGCACAGACTGGGGACATGGGGAACTCACAGGGAGGAAGACCGAGGGGAGGAAGGGAAGGAGGGAGGTAGAGACGGGCTGGTGGTAGAGTCGGGCAGGGCAAGCAGGGAGGAACGGAGCTAGACAGGAGACAGAGAGAATAACGCTCTGTAAGTTTCCCTACGTGAAGCAATACCTGGCACTGGACTGCGGTTATTGTTGTGCTTATAACGTGGTTCCTAGGAAATTGGTCGGGGGCAGCTGCTTCCCTTTGCCTGAAACGGGGCGTGACAATATGGGAGTTTTATCACATGTAGCAACTGCAAAACATTTGACAGAATCTACGATTTGATTAGTAACAACTGAGTCCGAGTCAAGACCATACAGTATCTCTAACAAATCGAGTCCAAGTCAAGACTGAGTCCAGCAGGGGGGGCAAGTCTGAGACGAGACTGAGCCTAACGGAGGGGGGGCGAGTCTGAGACATGACCGAGACCAACGGAGGGGCAAGTCTGAGATGAGACCAAGTCCAACGAGGGTGCAAGTCTGAGTCCATTTTAAAATTAAGCACCATGCAGACGTCTTACCCTTGGTCCGTAACCTTAGACCTCACTCAGAAATGAGGATGCAGCCAGAGCAAGACATGCTCAAACACTCCCCCTTCAACACAATGGAGGGGCTCCTCACTGAGCTGAGGGCTATTACCGCCGTCACCTCCACAGGCACATGCATCATCGTCTGGAACCTGCACACGTGACCCATACATTTGTGGAGACCTCAGCCTTTACATGTGTGCGTGCTCTATGGATCTTAAGTATATTTTGGTCCCGTCAGAGCGGCGAATGGAGAGATGGAGTTCAATCTCAGCACTGACAGGTATGACATCTTCACTGCCTCATTTAATAATTATTCATGTCATTGTAGCACGACTATATCCTCCTGAACTCATCTAAAATTGTACACACACCTTATGTAACACTGTATATCTATTATGACTGGGACTCTCCAGACTATAACAATGATATTTAAGAATTTTATGTCTTAAATGTGCATGATAGGGTCTCATTATGATGGAATCACATGATTTTAACAACTAGCTAGCTAGTGGTTCCCACCAGCCAGCATAGCATCATTCGAGTTTTTATTATTATGCTGCAATAACTTTATTTAAGTTTCCTAATTTTTAATGTGTTTAGTCAGAAGGTGGTATGCGACTCAGCGGGTTAGACTCCAGTGTCTGAAGAACTGCGAGTTTGATTCCACTCCCAGCAGTTCAATCACACCCCCCTTAGGTCCCTGAGGGGTCCCCCTCGGAGAATTGCTGAACATAGTCAGTCGCTAAACAGACTTTTAATACACTTAAGAAGACTCATATCAAAGATGTGAATTTCGCATATGCGCAATAACTCCCTGTCACATTTAAATGTGCTATGTTCTTGGCATTTAAGTATGTTAAAAGTTTTTTCAACTAATAGAGGCTTGGGTGGTATTAAATATACAGCGATGGTATTTTGGGTAAATTATTTTTTGGAAATATATCAGCGAAATTTATTGTGGAGGATCCACTAGTCAGCAAATTTGATTTCCAAGATTTCAATATAGCGTTTCTTCCACAAATACAATACAGCATACCACAATATAATGTCTAGACTGTACAACAGTATGAAAAATTAGATACCACCCAAGCTTAAACTGACCAATGTCTGCAATGTCTAAAAATAAGAATTTCAGACACATGGATTAATAAAGTACAATAATGATTATTATTATTAGAAGTTGGCTAGCTAGCTGGACAGCTCTCACTATATTACAATGTAAAACTAATTTTTGACTGGACACTTGTCAAGTCATTGCCTCTGGTCAAACTGAGTTTGCTAGCATTAGCATAGGTACCTGTCTTTATGTTTCCTTTCCAGATGTCGATAGAAATTGGAATTGGTGCCAGCGACCTCAGTTATCAATGCTTTGCAATATTTGCATTCCATTGTATGGTTCTTTTTATGAGATGTCTTGCACAGAAAATCCTTATGGTTTATGTACACAAACAGGATAATTGTTGACTTGGCAGACATGGTGATGGGTATGAGTGGGGTGCGTGCACAATGTTTGAAAAACAATTAACCTAATGTAAGAAATCTGCATCTAGCATCTAGGTAACAATGTATTGCTGAATAAGGCTCTACCCATATGCATTGGACTCAGGAAGGTTGTTTCAGTCACGAGTGTTCGAGTTCAAGTCAAGACCAGTAAAAATTCACCCAAGTTCATGACAAGACTGAGTTCATTCATCCAAGATCAATAACCACCTATTCGGTACAGGGTCAGTCTGGAACCTATCACAGGAAGCACTGGGATCTGTCACATGGTCACTCGTGCAGTGATACACTACTGGCAAGAAAACCTGTGTACACATGGGATAAACGTGCAAACTCCAGAAACACACACACATGCGCACACACACACACACACACACACACACACACACACACACACGAATCAGGGGTGGAAATCAAACCCAGGGAAATGTCTAAATTCCATATTCCAAACAAATACTTCTTCCATTTAGGTTGCAACTATCTAGCTGTAATGTGACTGCTGTCTCTCTCACATGACCATTGGAGACTTCTGTAATTAATCTGCATGATTCCCACATTTTCACGCTGAAAGACATCACTGCACCACTGGATAAACTGTCTACTGTGTGCCAGCGTGTGGCAACAGCAGCTGTTGGTACAACGTGATGTTGACACTTTGCTCATGTGGAACGAGTTTAAATGTTACTTCTTTATTTTGCTCACATGCTCAAAATCTCACCTCCTTAAAAAGTGTGTGTGTTTCCTTCAGGGATTCTCCGACAATTCCCTGCTATGATGTAAATGCAGCTTATTATCCCTCTCCCACCGTGTATACTATTCTCCATTCCCTGGGCACCCAGAATGCTGTTCTCACACCTTGGCCCTGTAGTAAACTCATTCTGCAGATAACAGCAATGCAGCTAATGTTGTTTCAGTCCTGTACATTGTTATCTGTTCTTATTTCTTACCATAATATACCACAGTGGCGGTGTAGCTCTAGATAAGAGCATTAGCTAAATTAATAAAATTAAAATTACAAGACAGATGTGCCACAAAGCAAATAATTATTTCACTTGCATATGATCACACTATATATGACGCAAACCTCAATCTGTTTTCTTCTCTGCTGTGAGGCAGGAAGAGTTTAATCAAAAAGGGGGTTTTATAAATTGGTATTTGCTATACAATATATTTTTTATTGAGAACCGCAAATAATAATGTGTCAAATGTAAAGTGACTCTGAAGCTCAGTGGTTATTGAGCTGGTTCCTGGTTCCTGTCTCAGCCATATGTCGGTCTGTAGTGCCCTTCCATGCAGTTTAAGGGGGTTCAGGGTCTTTAGACTCCCGTAGTGGGGGCTTTCATTAACCTTGCGCCACTGTGCTTTCCAGGAAAGAATCCAGCTTCATCAAGACCCCAAACTGGAAAGCCAGTTAGGGATAATGTGTGATTTATGACTATTTTCACTAACAGGTTTTAGAAATGAATAGAGGGATCTGTAAATGCAATAGCAATTATTTACTATTTACACTCACTCTTTGATTCCATCTAAGTGTCGCTAAAACACTATTACTATTTTTTACAATGTGTCCATATGTAAATATATCCAGAGACAATAGTTAGTCTTTGACTATTGTGTTTCCAGCAGAAGCAGATATCTAGATGAAGCTGCTTAAGATTATTGTGTGAAGCGAGACTGGAAAAAAATTGCTCTGGCTACTGGTAAATCCCTAATTTTTCAATCCATCTAAGGCAAAAGTGATTTTCTGTATATATTGTCTGTTATCAGAAATGAGTGGATTTGATGAATGGACATAGTACATTTCAGACAGCATTAGATTTTGTCCACTTTTGAATGCGTAGCCTGTTTGCACAGATCTGCCTGCTCTACAGTCCCAAAGGTCTCTCCTGTTCCAGACACATGAAATAACTGGTTCTCCGCGCTTGAACTTCCTTGGCTATGCAGTTAAGCTCCCAGAGATCAGAAAGTGTCAGAAGACAGAGAGAGACGGTGCCACACAGTGTGTGTCACCCAGTGACACGGCTTTCAATTAGACCAGCTTAGCAAAGACGGCACTGTCAAATGTGTTACATGAAAGAGCACGGAAAGGGGACTTTCACAAAGAGTGACAATTCTGACATTAGGCCAGATGAGCTGTAATCCAAGCACTTATCTGAACAATGCTTTCCTAATGCATTCTTTATTAATACAAACGTACCACTTTCTAAAAAAATCTTAATCTTAGTAAGGCAGTTCAACACTTAGTTATGCAATTACAAAAGACATAATACTGCCCAAGAGACTCTTACTAATCAAAAAGAAACATTAATAATCCAACACCCACATCCTTAATTAAAAGTTATTGCATGTTTAAGTCCATTAAGTTAAATTCATTAAAAGATTGATTATGGTAATGATGGTCGATGATGGTTTATAATTATCATTATTATCCAGTAACACTAGCTGATGTATGAACCAATTTGTCAACCAGGCTACCCTTATCACTGTTATCATTGAGAGGCAGAAGTGGACTCGGTTATAAACTTAAACAAATAATCTCCTCTCCTGCACAAAGGAAAAGGAAAAACAAGTTAAACCACAAACTGTGATGTCAGAGTACACATCCTTCACCCAGTGAACATAACTGAAAAGCAGAGCAACATTACAAGCTGTCATACATGTGTCAAAACAAAGATATTCTTATCAGAGAACATGTGCTCTCCTCACTCTGCTAATTTAAAAATCAATTTTCAAACTATTAAAACCACACAGTAAAGTTTGACAAGTTGATTTACCTTGATCACTCAACGAAATAGAAACAGCTTCTTGCAAATAATGTATGTTGAAAGTTCGTGGTGAATCAGGTGATGCACATCTCCCAACAACGACAAAGAGCACAGCAAGTTAGCTGGGTGTGAAGTGACCTAGCAGAAGAGCTGCTTCTCCCATGTCCATGTATGCTGAAGTTAACAGAAGGCAGATGAAACGCTGGCAAGGTGAGGCAGCAGTGACGCTGCCCGCTTAAGCTGTCCCGATTAACGGAGGAATGAGCGATTAAGGCATCAGGCACCAAGATGGACGCTTTAACTCTACTTGTAGGAATCTTCTCCCACTTAATGAATTTTAAGGAATAATCTTTTCTGCTTTTTCTGCTTCAAAAGGTTTTTGTGGCATTTCTCCAAGAAATATTTTATACATAAATTATGTATTTTGATGACTAAATTGTCTGTGTATGAAACATAATTAGAAATATAAGTGAAACTGCTAAGATGTATACGTTTTGTTCTTATTGTTGTCTGCTTAGATTAAATACATTGCTGATATAGTAAAATATTTATTGTGTGACTTAAAGCTGTCAGATTAATTAATGCATTATTCATATAAATGTGCTAGTTGGTAGGCATATGATTCTATAAAATAACACCTTTAAAAGTAATAACCTGATATTTTATGAAAGTTTGTTTCATAAAATTTAAAAACGTATGTAAACCTAACCGACACACAGACACACACACAGACACAGACACACACACATACACACACAAACTTGCAGATATGCACACCAGGAGAGTCACTAGAGACTTATGAAAAGAGGGTGCCAAGCCTTGTTAAGGGGGTCTTATTTAAACTAGTTAGTGTACATTTATTTTATTTTATTTTATTTTATTTATTTATTTATTAAATTTTTTTTT
>JAODLC010000038.1:17230886-17260838 GCA_026781145.1 Hippopotamyrus pictus | reverse complement strand
GGCAGGGGGGCTTAAAACATTCTAGGGGGGGGCTAAAGCCTAATGAAACCCCTGATGCACACTATTATTCAGTCTTTAAAACTGGTGTACAGTTGCACATCTTGTTTGGTTTTATTAAGATCTTTGATTTTAGTTGTGACCTTTTACACAGTTACATTTGATCTTAGAAGAAAATTACAATGGGGACTGTGTGCGCCTGTGTGTCCATTTGAAATCGCATGGTAGTTACTTAGTTGTACCACTGGTATGCATGCAATGTGTACAATGTATTAATCACAACTCGTGATTAATACAGTATATTGTACACATTGCATACATACCTGCAGATTATGGTGAACAAAAAAAAAAATAAAAAACTTTTTTTGACATCATTTATAATGTTACATTTGACCCAGGGCTATGTTACAATTATCACTGACTATGAGGTAAATTGTAACATTTCAGTCCATGTGTTTGAGGCTAACCTTTCATTGTCTGATTGTGATCTCCCCTGCTTACACAAACCTAGATGACATGGCATGCTACACACCTAGGCTATATGGTGCGGACTAAATAACTATAAGATGAACTGTATAGTAAATGCATAAACCAGCACTGCATACTGTAGCTATCATTATTGAATATTATGTACTGTACATAACAGTATATGCCATACAGTACTTATATACATCTGGGGGGTATTTTATGAAGGTAGCCTGAACTACATTTAAGTAGACGAAGATATAGTCCATTTAGCCCAGACTACCTTAAATCCAACAAGTTATCCGGCTAAACAAGACATCCTGCTTCGTGAAATACCCCTCGGCAGAAACACGTGATTAATGCCTTGTGCTATGACGTTAGGACAGCTATTCGACAGGAATTTTTCATCTCCATTTTAACGTTATGGTACCACCGTCGTTGACTGAAATGTCCTTATGTGGCCCATGACTATATATGTATAATTGACTATCTGATAAACAGATGCTAAACGGTATTTTCTGGGACTAATGTAGGTCTTTCTTAAAACGCAAAGTGGCGTAAAGCAAAAGGGGGGGCTGACAGAAAAGGTTTGGGAAACATCATGTTAGGTAATGCTTAAGGTACCAAACGTTATATTCCCATTAATTCCCTTATAAAGAGAGTGTAAGAACAATCCTCTGTCCTCCCTTTAATCTCCTGTATCTTACAGTAACTCATATACTTCTAGAAAGTAAATAATACTCATTTAGCAAAAAAAAAAAAAAAAAAAAAAAACTTCCTTCTTATGAGTCAAACTCGGAAAATAACCCCTGAACAACCTGTGTACTCCCACTGAGTGCATAAAAGCATCGTGCGAAAGTCTCTTATTATGTTTTTGAACTCCGGGGTTTTTGATTTGGCTTGGTTGATTTCCGCATTGATTTAGAAGTACAGAAATCCACATTGGATAAATGAAATGATTTTTTCCCTGAGTTAGAATCCCTCTTTTCAAATTACAGCCTTTGTTTCTAAATTACAACCCTTCTTTCTAGCCTATACTCATTGTTTTCCCAAATGATTTTTAAAATTCATTTAAATGCTTGCTTCAAAGTGATAATCTTCAATGGTTCCCTTTCAGATCAGAATTACATTATTTTTCCCCAAATTAAATTCAGTGTTTCCACATTAACAACTCCAAAACTACACTACCTGGGTTTGTAATGCCCTGACATTGATGCTTTTTAAAAGGTGTTAAAAGCTACACTTTACACGTAAAGTTACAAATTACCAGAAAGTACATAATACCCATATTCATACAATTTCCAAGTAGGCTAAATGTTGATAGAAATGTATTAACTCCTAAGTAAATATATGACTGAATCCCCAGCCACTACATTACTATAGCCGGTTTTCCACTGGCATACAGGATCCATTGACGGGTTGGAGGTTGACGGTGAAGTAAAACCGAAGAGACGCTTATTTACTGTTCACACAGTGTACATCAAGGAATTAGCATTTGCATGCGTAACTTACGAATCCATTCCTTTCGGCTGTTCTATAGTAGACCTACGTACCTTTTTTAAGTAGGAGGTTGGAAATGTTCTTGTTCCGAGTTTCAGGAATGCGCCGGTGCATCGTGATGTGCGATACTAGGCCTACTAAAAATTTATAATATCATATATAGAATACTACATACTGTACGCGTTTTCCTCCAGATAATCCAAGTGTAGAACACCGGTATAGCCGTGCATTTCGACCAATCAGATGATGGTGACGTAACCAGCTCGGTTTGGTGACAATTTAGAATGCTTTGGCGAGCTATGGCTCGCATGCTTTGCCATAGAAACCCGTCAGTTTGCGGTCGGGTTCGGTTCGCTTCCTGGTGGAAGTGGAAAAGCGCCATAAGAACCACCTGTCAGACAGCCACCATCTTTGCGCTATGAAACATATTTATAGATCGAGATCATTCCTTATCTACTTTGTGTGTGGAATATAAATAAAGCATTAAAAGGAAACGTTTAATTTTTACTTTTAATGCAGAGTGACTCAAGCAAATCGGTCCTAAATGAATTTAAAGACAAATGACTATAATCGGCAACATGTACAACAGCTGCGGAACAGAGGTGAACAGAGATCGCAAACAGGAGAACGAGACACCAGCAATCAGAGCTGCTAATAAGCCGTTCACCAAACAGTTAATCGGATAACATCCATCCCAGAAGACGAGGCTGAACCGAGCGCTAACCCCGTCTCCACAGAAATTAGACGCGACAACATCCCGCTTTGACAGCAGTGGATCTAAGTTAGCTAAAGCTATTGGAAATGCCACTATTGCTATGAGACAAGCACTGGGGATTTTTAATGTCTTATAACAAGATTAAATAAGTAAAGGAGATAAATTATTTCCGGTTCGAGGCATTGGTCACATGGTCATGCGTAACAGTACGTGCTCCTTTGAAAACTGAAGCCTTGAAGGTCCATCTCAGAGTATAAATATAGTAACCATGTCCCTGCACATTAACTGGCTTAAATGGGTCAGTGTTTGGGTGGCAGGAATAAGATGAACTCATTGGGTGTACAACATGGTGGGTACTTAGGCAATGAAATGCACTGACAACTAGGCTTGTCACTGCAGTGCTTTCATCACAATACATGATGACTGCAGACACTGAGAGTGACAGGAGTGGTGAAGGCATCTTCTGAGATCTTGCAAAAATCTGTGATTGCTGAGAGGTACCACAGCCAGGAGAATGTGATGTGCCGAGATGAGGAGCAGATCTGTGCACTGTTGCCAATTCATCCTCAGTTCATCTTGGAGATACAACAAGCTGATGACAGATAATTTTTCATGTACAGAAATCAGTAGGAATAGCCGGAACGCCAGCTAGTATGATAGCGGTGGATGTAAGTCAGTTACAGCATTTGGAAATGCCACCATTGCAGAGAGAAGGGCCCTGGGGATTTTTAATGTCTTATAACAAGATTTAAAGTTGTTAGTTACACAGAAGTATAAGCAAGTTAAAGAGAGGCCTGAAAAAGAAAGCATAGCCTCTTTCAGTTCAATAGTTTCATATATCAGGGTATACCAAAAACCACCAGGTCCTAGAATTAAGTAAATATATCCTCAGGTGACAGGATAGATTCCAGTATGTCATAATTTATTTCATGGTATATACTGTAAGTAATCCTGCAGAAGCCATGTGTGAAAAAGTAAGTACATCTGGTAGCAAGTAGAACCTTTCACAGGTATCAGTGTATAGTGTTACACTATACACTATACAATGTATTGTCTTTTTCCCTTTGTATCTCGGTGAATTATTCACTCGATACTTTTCACAGCTCTTTACTTTTATTTGTTTATTTATAACCATTACTAGAAGACAATAACAATGTGTCCCATTCCACACAAACCTCTCTAATAAAGAGCAAAATGAACAATACCAAGCATTACAAAATCGATCCTAAGGAAAAAAAAAAGAAAGTACCGAAACTGAAGGACGTCAGTTTAAAATAGTTCAAATAAATTATTCTCCATAGACAACTATGAGACATATCCAAAAAATATATATGTACACACTCTGTTGTACTGTACAAAATACCGTCCATATTGAGGTGAACAGAACAGGGTTGAGGAGCAATTGCACTTTTTTAAGGGATGTCACAGTAATGCTGAATTTGCTTCGCTGATGTCAAAAAAAGAAGTCAATCTTTTCGCTGTGATTGATACATGAGAGGGAAGCTGGGAACAGCAGGGACTTCTGGGAATCATACAACTTTTTAAATATATACCACAACAAATAATTACATGGAAAAGCAAGGATAGCTAAAATAAAATAACCATGCACTTGTAATTGTGGATGTAGAAACCAGTCATCCCGTGTTTATCTGTGTGTGTAGTGGGGGCTGAAGTTATCCTGTGCTTCCTGGTGAAAGATCTCTATACTGAAGCTTGAGTCGTGTCTTATTATACGAGGATCCTACAGTGCGAGTTTGGCCATTTTGCTGGCTGCTCTTTCATCGTCCTCCTTTCTCAGACTCCTTCCTTCTCTGCGAGTCTGGCAGCCGCTGTACACATCGTCCAGCATCTTGCAGCTTCAGTCTCATGGAAATTGATGATTAAGTCCCGCCCATAGTGCATCCTTGCCGTCTATTCGTCTTCCTCTGGTTCCTCTGGTACTAGCAAGACCTCCTCTTTGAGGCACTCTCTGAAGAATGACACCAGAGACACGTAGAGGTGCTGTGTGCTCCTCTGGGACAGGGTGTGGCCCTCATCCGGGTAGATCTGCCAGGCAGGAATGGGGACAGGGTCACGTGTCACAGAGTATGATCGCTCGAGTCGACGAGTCGATCATGTGAAGGAAAAACTTTGTCACCCTCAAGAGGAAATGAGGTTAAAGAGAAACAGTGCTAGGAACAACGGATCAATCAACATACCTGGACTGTGTAGTTTGCTCCAACTTTAATCAGGTTTTTAATCAGCTCTGCTGTGTGCTGAAAATGAATGCTAGCTGGAAAAAAAAAGTAGTTGTGGATGATAATGAAATAATTCAGCCATGTAATTAAATACTCAACCATGAATACCCCAAAATCTATTTGTCTTCTCACTGTCCCATAATCATTTTGTATTTATCACTTTTTTCGGTAACTGCTATTTTCATGATTTAAAAGTAATTTAACATGGAATCATGCCCACGCACATTCATCGTGTATTTTGCCGCCTCTGACGTCTTTGCTTACCATCAGCGGTTCCATGGACCAGCATTAAGTTCTTTTCTCGCAGTCCTTGGATGTTCTGCAGCACACTGGAGAACTGGAAGGTAGCATGAGTTAAACATCAGTGTGTTCATGGCCGTCTTTCAAAGACTATGTATCAGACAGGCTTTTTCATTCATGTAGCATTCCCTCAAAGTGACTTGAACGGAGGTCAGGGGGACCTCGGCTTTGATGTTACACCATGTCGAGCTCTCGTGCTGTCTGAGGGCTTCGGGGTCTGCTGGTTTTAGGGTGGATTCATTAGAGTCACCAAAAGCTTTAAATAGCATCACCTAGTGTTTACAAGTCATATTAATAACTTTGAAAGCAAAAGTGGATAGCAGTGTATGTTTTAAATTACAACTCAATCCTATAGCAGCAATCCCTGGATATCCACTGTGAAAATGATTAAATTAGCGCTCCACATAATTACTTAAGGCTACAAGTAACCTTCAGAGTCATGACTAAGAGTGTTTATAGAGCTTTAAGAGATCACATCAAATGCTTACTTAAGCCAGTCTGCTCTTCTTTTGAGACACTTCCACACTGACTAGATTAGTTCACATATGTGTGTGTTTTATTGCCCACTTTCATCAATTTAATAAATATTGTTCACTCACTCAGTCACACATACAGACCCCCTATTCTCCCAACCACATGTGTTTGGACTGTAAAATGTACCTTCCATTAGAGGATCGTGGGTATCCATGAAATTTTATTTGTTTTTTTTGTTTGTTTGTTTGTTTGTTCCAGTTACCATCGATTGTATCGACTGCTGTCCGGTTCTGATATCTGTAGTACTTTTCTAAAGTAATTCATTAATCGAAAAAAGAAGTGAAAAGGCTATTTTTCATTTCAGAAACACTACTGTCTAAGTAAAACTGTAATACAAAATTATTTTGTGTCAAGATATTTTGTGCTGCTAAAGCGAGTGTAAAAGGTCAGCAAGATTAGCGTTCTTAGTTAACATTATTCAGAGAAGCTTTTAAATGTCAAGCGTGATTGCCTGGATCTTTCTTTTGTGTGTCACAGATACCGAGAGCACTGACTTGGCGGCAGTGAACGCCTCGGCACATGAGGAAAAGCAGTTTCTATCCTCCAGATTCACTTCGGTTTCTCTGCCGGCCCCCGTTACCGCATAGCACTCAGCAATGAAAACGATTAAGCACTACTGTGAATGAACGTGAACGGGGTAACAGCCCACCTGGTACCTGTTGTCGTTCTTCGCTGGCATCCCGAGGTATCGTTCAGAAAACGCTGACGCTGGGGAGGAGAGACACGCATGCGGCAACGTGAGCAAACGGGGCGGGGGGGGAGTCTGCCTCGCAGATTTTCATATTTCACATCAGTTCTCGTCCTTTTTGCTGCGTGACATTTTTTTTTTTCTCTTAGAGTTTAGGTTGCTGCTTTTTAATAATTACTGTCGCAATTAATTCAGTGTTTTAGATTGTTTGGAAAACGCATCATCCTGTTGCTTATATCCCTTCAACTAATCTATTAAATATTGTGATTCTGGAGACAGGTACAGATTAAAAAGGAAATGTGATTATATAATTAGAGCCTAGGAATTGATTAGAATGAACAAAAGAATGTACAAGTCCCCCTGTGTACTCAGTTTGAGACAGCTGGCTTGGATCTTTAATTTAATGGTGGTTTAAATTGGTTCCATAATCAATTGATTTAATTTCTGTCAATTAATTTACTTTGAAAAGTTCCTTGGTATGAGACAGTATGTAGTTGCATTAGAGCATAATATGAATGTCCTGTGCTGACAGGAAAATGTGCTGCATCCTTGTGATGTCATTGTCTTTCAGGCCACCAAAGCAGAGTTGTCCTCACCATAGAGTTTCCAGTCAGTAACTGGAGACATAGAGGCTGCACATTTGACCAGAGTGTCCGTTGATTTAAGCATCATTAAAGTGACGTATCCTCCATAGTCCTGTGAAGGAGTATAAACACGTCCACATCCTCACTCTCCGGATTTACATCCAGTGAAGGTCGTTTAAAAATATCCTCAAATAGTTTAGTGGGTCATTCAGAAGTACAAGAAATCGTCTACAGGCGGTACAGCATGCCTACCTTCCCGAATATCCCTATCCGTGTGTGGTCAACGTAAGGGAATGTCAGCATGTACCTTAGATAAAGAGACAGTGAATAACACTGTCATAAATCACCGATCATCAGGTAAGACTTATTATATAATTTACACATGCGTCCCTCTATCACCCACTACTCCAGTAAAGGACTGTGGTGGAAAGACATTTCAAACAATGTAACTTGATGACTTTATACATTTACAGAGGGCCACACTTCCAGTTTCTACTGCTTACATTTCCAAAAGTAACAGACTTTTTAATTCTAATTATATTCTACAGATTCTTCGAAAGATGTTACAATCGTGGAGAAATAGCAGTGAAATATTAATGATTTCTGTGTTTTGGCTCCTCAGTGACTCCAGTAGTTGGAAGGTTTACTGATCAATGTCTGAATGCTGAATCACAGTGCATACAGTATCTCCTATCATTTTCAATTACAAATTAATCAGTGTGCTCCAGGCCAAAAGCTTGATTATCACATTACTTACTCCAGAACAGCAATCTGGTCCTGGACCTCCACAGATCCCAGGCGCTCGTACACCGCATGCAAAACTCTCTGGCCCTGGAAGCCTGTTCCCCTGCCATCCAGCCGGACCACGATGACATTGTCTGAACTAACCAGAACTGAGTCCCAGTCCAACAGAAACTGGTCACTCACTGACTGACTCCCAGGAGCTCCATCTCTGCAAAAGATGAACTAAAAATATCTTAGCATAGAAGCCCTGTGTCTATAAATAATGGCATTATTATCTGTTTTTTAGAAAATTAGATAAATTATATCATATGTTTACCAGATGCATCTCCTATACGCATGAATCGTCTCGTAAGAGTCGAAGTTGCTGACTTTGCTGGCGTGGGATATTCAATTCGAGGCAATTCTGCACATTTATTTACATGTTTTATTACCTTGTAAATAGTCTGTAGGGTCTGCAAACTTCCTCAGTGCTTCTGATGTAGTTAATTTTAGATTCATAATGGAATAATATAGATTCGCCTTCAGATTTCATGTGTAAGCGTGAGAGTCTGAAAGCATGAGTCGTGCCAGATGTGCGAAAGTTGGCAACCCCGAACAGTCAGTGAACAGGGACTAGACTGTCTCTGCGCACATGGACTAAAAACGTTATCAAGGGTGCCTTTTACTGTTTACATCAAGCTCTAAAACCACAGTAGCACTAAATCCAGAAATTAGGGCATGTCCCACATGCGGCAGGGTCTTGTAGGGAAGCCCATCAGATACTCACACGACCAGGAGAAGCCCATACTGATTCGATTCAGAGAAATCCGGTGGGAAGGAGATTCTTAGTGGCAGTTCTAAATATAACAGCAAATGTAATGCTGTTAATAATTCTGTTCACAATTATGAGAAACAGTAAACCTCACAGAAAGAGCATTAAAAATTTAGCTGTCTGTTTATCCATCCATCCAACAACTCATCTGTTTACCAAAGTGTTCTACGTGGAACGGCTTCAGTTGGGGCTGCTGAATCTTCTTGCTTCTCAGGGCTGCTTTGAGAACTGTGTTCTCCTCCAGTGTAAAATAGTCTGTGTGAAGCACAAATGAGGCAATCAGTGAACAAACAGGCTGATAGCCAATGGGAAAATGACAGCCTCCACAGACAGTCAACTAAAATCAATTCTTATTGTTTCATTGAGATACCTTTATCAATAAAAGCAGGAAATATGTATCAGTAATTATATTTGACAATCAGTTTAAAGTTTAAATCAGATATCCAGTTATCGTGCAGTGTAAACATACAAGATAATTTCTTAGGCCTGTCAATATGAAAGCAACATGACATAACTGCAGTACTAACAGTCCATAACAACGGGTCAAACTCAACCAATCTTCAGTTCATGTAAATACAGACCAATATGGAGCAAGCTGGAAAGAAACTGGATTACTACAATATAATTCAAATATATGTAAAAACGAAATACCTTAACGGATTGCAAGCTTTTTCATGTTTAAGTCTTGCCTTCACCTGTTATTTGCATTTAAATAATTCCTAAGTTTTAATTACATGCTTAACATATTTTTTACACCGATAAACAGAATTGCACTTTATGAACTTCCAGAGACACTTGCAGGAAAATGGCAACAAATATAAAATTCTGTATTCTGGTATGAGTTTGAATCAAAGAGGTGCATGGAAATAAATCTTACTGTTAGTATTTAAAGTGTACAGGATCACTGATGGTGCCTCAGGACCTACATGAAGTGAAAGAGAGAAAATGAACACAGATGAATTCACTACATCTACACAGGCCACAACTTTGACATGCTGACACTCTGTAGTAGTCTATGAAGATTACTCTTCCTTTAATGTTGTGCAGTAAGGGATGTCAAGACCCTTTAATAGAGTACCAAGTGATTATGAGCATTAATTATTCACACATTTTCGATTAAAAAATGCTTGGATTTTACTGCACAGCCTGACTGCTGACCTAAACTGTAAGTGGAACAAAAAGTTCTGCTAACGTTTACCTCGCAATCATCACTAAAAATAACTTGGTATTTTTAAAACACAGACATGCTTTGGCTTTTTTGGCTGGCAGTGCTAGTAGGAATGTGTTTTTGAAGGTCACAACATTGTCATTAGACTGGAACTGGATATAAACTTTAGGACAGCACTTTCCTGGGTATGTAAAATATCCTCTGTAAACTCTTTTTGACACCCATTGCAGAATCAATGTGGCAGTACTTCACATGAAATATAAGGGCAACCACAGTGTTGGAGATGACGGATTGATTGATTGATTGACTGACTGATTGATTGATTGATTGATTATGCAGTGATTACTAGCTTTGCATGAATCTTTCTCAGTATGTTTCCTCACATTCATTCCCTGAAGAACAAGTTTGAGGTAAGTTCATATAAACCAATGCATGTAACTCATAAGTTGCAGATATTTCAATTTTATTTTGTCAGGTATACCTGTCTAGTACTGGACAGGACCCCTTTTGCCTACAGAATAGTCTGAGTTCTTTGAAGCATGAATTCAACAGGAATGCCACTAACTGGGTAATGTTTTGTTAATCACACCATTCTCTGTAAACTGTACACTCTGTATTAAGTGAAAATCTCTGGAGGGGGGCCATTTCTGAGATGCTGGGCTAACGACGTCTGGGAATAACAGCCACACCACATTGAAAATCACTTAGACGAGGCGTCTTAGCTGTTTCGAAGCTTATTTGAATGTAAGTGAACCTCGTGACCCCATCTGTCGTGTGTATCGAGTCACACGATCCTCTGTGTTTACGGCTGTGGGTGTTAACGAGCTGGTATACCTAACGAACTGGCTGGTCTGTGTATTGAATATTACCGTGTTGTATGAATGTGCCCACGGTGTCATGTACTGAAGAACCCTGTTAGCATTTTACATTTCTGTAACAATGGTTACAGCCTCACATTGAGAGAAGAAGTCTTCAGAAAAAATCCATCAGTGCTTCCCTGTAATATCTAATTTCCTTTTCTTAACAAAACATGTCAACATACTGTTCAAAAGGTATGTTTATGATGATGCCAAAAGAAATACATTATTCAGCATGAAGCATAGATCACAATGCACTACAAAGCCAAGATCAAAAAGGCGAGCTCATTGGCAGACTTGCAAAACCTCTTTACAATGCACTAAATAATGAATGGGGTGCTTAATAACCACAGACAAATTACGCTGTACCTTCCAGAGAGAGCTTCGCACTGCTTTAAACTGACACTCAAATAAAAGGTGATGAGATATTTCAGTCTTTACAAGACGCAATTAGGTCTGCTCACCCAGTTATTTTTGTGTATATCACTCAGTACGTTTTAAGATAGGAAATGATCAGTTTTCGCACATTTTTAAAGCTGTTATCAATTAAATATGAATTATATTTATCTGTTTTAGGGGTGGAAATCTATAAAATGGCAGAGTGCAGAGTAACAGCTTGGTTCCGAAAATGAACAGTATAATATGACACATTGAAAAATGGACTTAATCGGCTTTCATGATGGATAAGTATATGCCCTGAAGTATACATGAAATAATAAAAAATCATTTTGATAACATACCATATTTTAAAGTGTTTGAAAATGGCAATTTTATGGGATGCTAATCACTGTCTTCCTCTTCAATACACACCAAAGAAATGGATGCTTTTAATCTTGATTTTGTAGTTTATGATTTCTTCGTCCCTCAGCAGTATACTTAACTATACCGTTAGAGTCCGATCATCAGCATTTATCATGGTGTTCAATGTAACGTGATCTAACCAATCAACTTTTGCCACAGGGTCACATGTTCCATGACACGTCAGTTAAGGATGCTTGTTGGAATGAACAGTATATTGTTCATGATGTAACGCCGTCCTTTTTAGCTGCATAACAATAATGGATGGTGAAGGTATGGCCCTGACATCTGTCAAGTCAACATGGCATTAAAGGCTAATTGCCGTCATAAAGAACTCAATTACGTTTAAGCATATTTGATTCTTCTGAGAGTGTTGTTGATTATTTATGTAATTCGTTTTTGTATCTGCTTTATTATACCTGATTTTAACATATTAGTCAGTACTTTGAATAGCTAAAGAATTAAAAATCTAACTTACTTGAAAAAGATATCAGTCATGCAGACAATGACAAAGGAATGATATAAGTACAATCAGTCCTGGAAATGTCACAGAACACAGCCCTGGAACTCTGGAGATCCACCTATACCTCACCTTCACAGTGAAGCAGGACATACTGAAAACCTGGACTGAGCTCAGCACTGAAGTAGGTGCAGCCGGCCTTGTTCAACTCGCACGTTAGGCATCGCCGCGGAAACAGGCCGACCGTCGAGACACTGAGGAAAAGGGATAAAAGACGGAGCTGAGTGTGATGCATGATGAACGCATCCATCTTGTAAAGTCAGAAAACATATCATGCAAAATTAAGAGTTTACATGGTCCATCCACCTTAGGGAGAAATATGTCACAAGCTGTCTATGAGATTCAAACTGAAATATAGCACTCAGTATATGTACAGGATACAGTTCAGGCATGAGCTGACGACAACATTCTGAAAGATTTATAATAAAAAGATGCATGAATATGCAAAATAATTTAGATATTCACCAGAAAATACTGGTTAATCTCAGTAATTACTGTTTGTTTATAATACTGACAAGCAAAACATTTTGACAATGGCACATGATTCAATGAGGTCTTTGCTAGATCACCTGAACAGCTGTCTGCTTTGTGGGGACTCCTCAGTGCTCAGGAAGTATCTAATTGGGTGAAAGGAGACACTTTTAGACACGCTCCCATTTTTCTAGGTTTCAGTATTCACACTCTAGCAGACACACTGTAGTGAAGATCTGCTTACAGAATATACACGAGCCACTTATCCAAAATGAAAAACACCCTTGAGGAAGCACACGTCCTTTTCCTTTGCAGTCAGTGCTGTAACAGAGAGTGTGAACTCACACGTTCTGGCTGTTTTCATCGTACGCTAAGATTCTGGTCACCTCCCAGTTGCCAGATGTTAAATGTCGAACTTCATTTTGCTCAGCTCTGGACTGGGAGAGGGACAGACAGAGGGGTAGAAAATATAAATATGATGCTTCCTAGGAACATTGGTGTTGCCAAATATGGAATTGGAGAAACCAACACAGACCCAACTAGCTTTGCATAAAAGACAGGTAGCACTCCTAATAACCTGTGTCGTAACCATGGCGACGTGATGCCCACCCCACCATGTCCCATCTGCGTTGTAACCGTGGCGACGTGATGCCCACCCCACCATGTCCCACCTGCGTCGTAAACATGGCGACGTGATGGAACTCTCCTCGTCCACCCTGCTTCACTGGCACCGTCAGGAAAAACTTACTGCCATCCTTAGAAAAGATGGCTTCCTGGTTCTGCAGGGATAGAGTCGCCATAGCGACATAACACCACATCGCTGTATGTGGATTGTAATCGGTACAGCCCAGAAACTATGACACTGAGTGACAAGTACCAATTAAAAATTCACATTTAGATTTTAATTAGCAACCTTTTGTGCTGAATCGCGTTTCCGCTGTATATTTATTTAAAAAAAAAAAAAAAAAAAAAAAACACTACAGAAAAACATGGAGTACCTGTTTAGATAGCCAGACGTCTGAGGTCTCCTCGTGTCTCTGAAACAGAAAACCCATACAGTGCTGTGACGGCCTTTTAGTGTCAGTGACACACAGTATACAGAGCCAGCAGTTTACTGCGATTTTTTGGGATTTTACCACTTGTTCCATGAGTTGACACCCAAACATAGACACACACATACAGACATATATATCTTAATGCCAGCTCTTCATTTAAAGCGGGTGGCCAATCTGATCCAGAAAGGGCTGTTTGGGAATACAGGTTTTCTCTTCAACTCCCTGATTACTAATTAGAGCACTGATTGGCTGAATAGGCCTCACACCCGGTGTTTGAACAGCTGAATTATAGATTATCCCAAAAATCTGCACTGGTCTTTTGCGGATGAGATTGCTCATCTCTGGTCTAAAGAATAAGGGGAGTTTACCTTGATACAGGCACCGATGGTGGTGTCACACACGGCAAGGACAGAGACATTCTGGGCCCGGTTCAGCCACCTCACAGTTGCTTTGGTGCTGCTGATCCACTTAAACATCACCACATAATGCTCCCTGTGAGGGAGAAGGAGGTAGACTGAACTCACTGCTACGTCTGCTGATGCTATGCTAGCAAATCACAGAATTTTAGCATTATCCGTGGTGTTCCTTACTGAACTCTGATATTCACAAAACACTAAGTGGCATGAAACTTGATAAAGCTGTTTTCCTAGATGCATTTACTCACACTTTTATTCAATGTGACAAAGATTAACGGAAAGGGTTACAATTTATTTGTGTTCTGTGGGATTTGAACCCATGTCCTTTGCACCATTAGCACAGAGTGCTACATGTTGAGCTACAGGAGCGATGCAAAGCTCTGTCCCATCCTTCTCCTGCTTTATCTGCATAGCATTAAGTTAATAATAACTTCCAATCCAATATACGCATAGTGAACCTGGTGTGCATGTCTGGTGAACCTGGTGTGCATGTCTGGTGAACCTGTTACAGGCTCCCTGCTAAACATTTACACTATGATGGGTAGGTAGGCGTAAAATTGTCAGTGTCCCAAATTGTGCCACACAGAGATTCTCATATCACATTGACCATTTCATCACCCACTGGGAGGTAATGGTGCCAAGATAAACACACATTCCCACCTGACTTTCAAGTTCTCAGGGGGCAGGAGCTCTTGGGTGTGCGTGGGTCCGTAGAGGTTGACGACATACAGCTTCACAATGGGGTTGGGCTGTCCTGCCTGTTGGCACACAGGTCAGACTCTGTGAAACCATGTGGTTGCAGAATCACACATTTTTAACTTATAATCACATCTTGTGCTATTAACGTACACATATAATATCCTATATGCATCACCTCTAAAATGCACAGTATATAAGAAAAATAATTATACAGTATACAGCCCTGGAAAAAATTAAGAAACGACTCTATATTTAAAAAAAATCTGCATTCTTAAATCCTGGTTTATTCCTGGTTGTACAGACAGAAGGCTACACTGAGAGGCAGGGTGCTCCCAGGCTCAAAGTTTCTACGACAGCAGTACACAAGAACAAGGTGAAGCAAGGTGAACAATAACTAAATACCAGCCAGATAGAGGGCAGAAGCAACTTTCTAATGCCAGAGATGACCATCAACTTATCCAGTAGTGCCTTATAATTTGGAGGTTGACCTCAAGTGACCTTCAAAAACAGTGGGAGACATGATGCTGTGGTCTCTTATTTTTTTCCAGAGCTGTATAAGAAAAATAGATACTTTCCAATGAAGGCTATAGAGCGCCTCAGATAGAAAACAGCTCCTCATTAACCATGTGCCACCAAGATGCACTATTCTAGCAGACAGCGTGTGTTTATTTCAATTTAATCTATGTTATGCCCCATGTATTCGGTCCCTTCACAATCTCTCAAGCACAGAAAGAACTACTGTGAGATACCTATTAATGATCACCCCCTAATTCAGAAATGTTGCTTGCACTACAAATATTTAATCAGTAATATCAAATTTGATCTCGAAATTGGGTTTACAGAATCTTCTCATAGAAGGTTGCAGGACCTGAATGAATGATTGATCAGTTTATTTCCATCCATGCATTCTGGGCAGGTACATATATACTTATATATTTATTTTATTTTCTTTCTCCAGCAATGAGGTGAAATGGGTTTAAGAATAGTCCAGCTGAATGAGGCACTAGCCAGGCACATATCGGACGCTCATAGCACACTGAGATCGGACTGTCATTAGGAGGATGTCAGCAGGAGCCCCAAAGTGGCACCTAATTTGGCACCGTTCCGTCAAGAGAGGCGGATATAAATGAGCCCAGGACTGTCAGCAGGAGTCGAGGTGGACAGGCAAGGAGGTGAAAGGGAGGAGCGTGGAGGAGTGGGCAGGAAATGTGGGGGAAAATGAGAGGAGGCGTCAGAGGGGGAAAAGCTAAAATACCCATTTTACGTGCTACACATCTCTCCTGGAATTGTCAGGGGATGGATGACACTCAACGTTAAATGAACTAGAATTAGTGTTTTCAAAAGCAGAAAAAAATCAGCCTCTTTTAATTAGTGATTAAAATGCAGATCATTAAAAACAGCGAAAAACCTGGAGTACAACATATTTGGCCAAAGATAAGTGTCAAGTCTGTTTTTAACAATTAAAAGCCTCAACAGTCAAACACCAATACATTTATGTAATTAAATGTCCAACATAATTTTGTTCCGAAGATATCTTACACAAGCTATTGGCTAAGGTGTGACCACTTAAGCAGTTAAACGGTTCTTGCTGATATTAAAGCTTTCTGAGCTTTTGTAAGTAAATATTGTTTGTGATTTAGCTTTTATCTTGAAGTGGGAGTGAAAAAAAACAATCTGAAAAGATGTGATAATCTTATACTTAGGAATCAGTCGGAGCTTCCATCGATATATTGGGCGTTGTGCAGTGTGTATGAGCAGAATCAGAGTGGATGAAGCATAATCAAAACTGCAAACACACCAGTGCTTTCAGATGGTTCGGCTAGTAAAAGTGCATAAGCATAAGCTCCCAATAACAGCTTAAAGGAGAGATTTAAAGGAGCCGTTTCCTGGCACCAACACAGAAACACTGCGAAGTAAGAAATGGAACAGGGTCCTACTGAGCCGTGCTTCAGAAACCAGACAACATCTTATCCCTTTGAAAGGCGAATGTTTTCATATGTAACAGCAGAATATAAAGGCATACTTACAGGCAAACAGTTTAAGACTGTTTTTCTGGTGAATTTTCATCAAGCAATACTTTTGCTGAGTTCCCTAAATTGATGAATCGTGCCGATAGCATGCACGCGATTTCCTTGCTGAAGTGATAAATCTGAGTCTTCTGGAAAACGCGTTAAAGAATGCAGTCAAAGGGGGCTATTTCAATTTCAAGAGGTTCCCAAACAATTTGGACAGTTTTGTCCAGTGGAGAAATATACATTTAAGATAACATTTCTTAAGAATGTCCTTCAGTTATCTCAGGATCATTAATATGAGACTGAGAGATTCATCCTTTACTGGTGCTGGATCCTGCAAGCGCCACAGTCAATCTGGTGCAGCATCTAAAACCCATTACTCTGTTATCTGCCCTCGCTAATTCGCAGCAGGGAAAGAACATGGTGTTCGCAGTTTCACACCTTGGGGTACGGGTACTGTGTCCCTCTGGGATAGGAGCTGCCGGTGAGTCTGGGAAGGGCCATATTGGGCACCAAGGTGTCATTGATCGTGAGGTATGCCAGCTTTTCTCCATCTGGGGACCACCAGTGCGCTTTGTGAGACTGCAGAATCTCCTCTGAAAACAAAGCAAATGACATCATTATTCCCTGGGGTGATAGGCCTGTAGAAAGACCCCTTTCTAAAATGCTGGTATTACTACACGGTATAACACAATTGCTAAAGTAATGTTCAGAAGGTGTTACTGGTGCAGCAAAAAAGGTACATTCTCCTCAGCACTCATCCTCTCAGGAATCCTGCTGAGCTTTGATGTATCAAAACCACCAGGGATGACCAACCAGAACTTCGGAACTTATTCTCGCTTTACTTTTTTTCCAGGCAGAAAGTGTACAGGGATGAACAAGTGCTGTAAAAAAGTCACACTGAGAAACAGCAAGCTGACACAGCAGCTTAGGATCTGGTGTTTTGGGCTAAGGGCCGTCGCTTTAAATACCATGGTAACAGGGACATGCCCCGCCCCCCATGCGACACGATTGGGCCAAATAGCTTCAGTGGCAACATTCGGTTGTGTGAGGTGGTAGAACAAAAGTCGTTAGCCAGGTAGACACTTTGGACGAATGCATTTGCTAATTAACTGCATCAGCGGATTAGCTTTCATGTCTAGTGTTCTCTCTGTATAGTGCTAAATGGAATATTAAAGACATTATTCGATGATGTGTTGATGAGTATTAGCCCAGCAGAATAGTGAAAGGATCGAGGGAGTTACAGACAGCCTCGTGCATCGGGACACACTTCACTGCCCATAAATAGCACTAAAACTCTTCTCGATACTCATACAATCATTCTGAGGCCTCAACACGTGTGATAGCCACCATCATGAAGTTAAGTGGATTCCTCCTCCCTGCTAACACGCTCTCGTTCAAATTTTACAGTCTGGACGGCCTAAGATGCGTGAGGTCGCGCGGTTAAGGGGGGTGTTGATTTCCTGCGCTGCTCGCCGTCTGGCGCGGAGGTCACTCTGCTTCCCAGGGCCCACTTAACTTCCATCAGAGTACTGGGCCTGAATGCAGTGAGGCTCCTCAATGTCAGACAATAAAAATCAAGCCACACCTACTAAAGGGATAAAAGCACAGAACCTCCCATAAATCGGCCACCGGAGTGTCTACCAGTGGAAGAGAAGTGAAATTTCGACAAGTATAATCGCCATGTGCTATTCTGCCTTGACGTCACACTTTGAAATTGACATATTGTCCTCACTACTGTGCAAAAGAACATATTATCCTCATCCAGAATTAATTAGCTAGGCTCCCCAAGTCCATCAGTCAGGGCGGGGTTCAGTTTTATCACAATGCTGAATAAATCAGATAATTTTACTGTAATAATTAGCATTTTATTTTGCAGCTTGCTAGAGGGCAAGGTGACCTGCTGTAGAAACCAGAATATTCTTTTCCATATAGATTGATCTTTTTATCTTTAGTATAGCCACTGTTATATTTGAGATCATATCAACGGCTGAGACCACATCTAAAGGAAAGATCTCATTTGATCTTGTGATCTTTATTCATCGGACATTTTGTACAGACTAAGAAAAAAAGAACATGTTTATGGAATGAGCTGAAACTCAAATATAGTTTAAATGTAAATTAAATGGCATAATTAGTCTTCTGGGAGATATGGGAATTTTAGAGGTTTATGAGAATGTTTACAAGTTAACAATGTAAGTACAATAGAAATGTTTTTAATTAAAAATTTAATATTTACACTGTATTTGAATTCTGTTCAAATTTGTATTGTCTGCAACCTGCCACACATCTCTATGGCTTTGAAATTTGGAAGGCTGTACAGAAAATTTGGAAATCAAATAAACAAATATATTTAAAAGGGGTAACCCCATGAAACCATCGCTCTGATATAATTATGCTTTTTCATAAAGGGGATTTATTGTGAAACAGAACGTAATGAATGTTACAGTGTACAATAAAGTCATTTCTTGATACGTTCAAATTGCATTAGAATCCATTGGTGCAGATAATCATGCCTGGTAATTTAAACTCTGAAAGTATTACGGACTTTAATCTCTGCTTCCAAATTACAAACCTGCATTGGACCTATGAAGTTCTTCAAAAGACATTCAAGTTCTTTGATTAATTATACCGCCTAAAGGTACAACAGAAGAGCCTCCATGTGAAACAGCAGTGGTATTTTTAGGTTAAAAATGTGTGTCCCAGTTGCTGGACTAATTTCTGCCCATTCACTTAAGAAATATACCTGTAACCTGCAGACACTAAATAAAAACCATCATGTTGCCCAATTAGCATGAATCTCCGACAGAGAACATCAGCACCTAAGATCGCCTGCTAAAAGGACACCCACCTTCATAGAGCCAGTCAGCGATCCCATTGAAGATGACCCCTTCTTTACCAGAGGAGGTCAGACGGAGAGAATTGCTTGCGACGTCTGACTGGTAGTAGATGTTGTTTTCGAAGATGTAGATCTGACAAAAGTAAAGGAAGGAAGACAATAATAAAGACAACAGCGATAACTATAAGAAAACAGACTGCACCCTGTCTAGGATCAGGACAGTCAGGTGAGCTCCAATAGGCCAGCAACGGTCAGTGAGCCCTGAGAATGTGTCCATGACGTGGTATAGCTGGTCATACCAGCTTATGATGGTCATTCTAGCTGGTTTAGCTGCTTTTACCAGCATTACCAGCTTGATAGACAGGCCTCACCAGGATGACCAACTGGTGACCCACTCAGCTAGACCATCAAAGAGCAGCAAACGCTGGAACAAGACCGTCTAAGACCATCATAGACCAGCTAAAGCCAGCTGCCAGCAGATGCTGATTTTTAGCTGTTTGTGCAGTAGAATTTCTCAATCTGTAATGCATTCTGATATCAAGATACATGGACCTAACAGTGGTGTCATTGCCAGCATCCTTCTGTTTGACAAACGTACACACATCACCCAAAGTCCCAATGAGACTGAACTGTCCGTTCTGAAAACGACGCAGGTTTAACATTATGGAAATCAGGGGTTGTGATGTTATTATTTAAACATGATGATGATCACAAATATGATATCCATGCATTTATTTAAATGTACAATGCATTTCAATATGAGGCGTTAGTCTTATCTTATTTTAATTTAAAATTAGGTTTACACACAAAAATATTTGGCACTGTTTCGTTTGCATGTTTAGCTTGTGGAGCATTGACTCGATAATCGTTCGTTCTGAAAACAAAAAGTCCCTCTGCGGCTTCACATGCCATCTGTCTGCTGCGTTCCTCGGCTAAGCAGCATCTCCTGCCGTGAGTCCATACAGACACGTGATTCAGAACTTCTGAAACTGTCAGGAGTGTGATGAGCGGGAGAGAGTCAACATCTGAGGATCTCATATGCAATATTTCTAATATGACCGTCAACACTGGAGAGCTGCGCCATCAGTCGCTGGAGTAACAAGGCCCACAACACAAGCTGTGACGGTATAACACAATTAGCCAGATTACAAACGCAGATTCGCCCATTACATGAGACTCATGGAGGCAAATGCTATGGAGAGTGCACATTAATTTCTCACATAATGCACAGACTTGTAATCACTGTAGATTGGGACACACATTTAAATTTAATGTTCTAATATAATTGAATAGTGCCACATTAAGGTGGTGAAGGTCAGTATCTGTGGAGAGCAGAGCACCGAAGGCTGGAGGAGCTGAGCTCAGTGGACCATGTCGGCATTAATCCACTGGAGCTGGGCCAATAAATTGCATTTTTATATTTTAACATTGTACAGGAGGTGGCTGTGGGCCATCGTCACAGCCTTTTCTTCAAAGAGCAGCACACTGTATTGCACATAGGGTTTGAGTCTGCTCTCCACAATTATCTGATTTCTGCATAAATAACAAACATGCCTCTGGTTTACACCAATTTACAGTGTAAATACAGTGTAAATATGCATCATGAATGCTTCATAAAGCTCTCATCTATAATGCACCACAAATATCTTCATAAAGCTGAACAAAGCATCCTTAATTGTAATACTAATGATTACAATGCATTATAAATGCTCTATGGAGCTCTCATCTATAATGCACTAGATATACCTTCATAATGCAGTACAGAGCATCCTTAATTCTTATACTGACCATTATAGTGCATCATGAAGGTATCTATAGTGCATTATAGATGAGAGCTTCATTAGAGCTCATGAATTATTATAATCAACACCATAATGCCTCGTGACTATTAACAGAAGATGCTGCAATGCAATATTAATCCTTATACCGAACGTTATAAAACATTATCGATAACAGCTTTAAGTAAAGTGTTACCCAAAGATCTTTGTGCCTCTAACTTGTGTAAATATCTGTAAAGTAAAAAAAAAAAAAAGATTTTGTACTCTTTATCCTTCCCCTGAATCCTGCCTGGAATCTTTTACCTTTTGCTCAGGCTGAGCCGTAATCACTGTGGACAGACATTATGCCTCAGCTCTATTTGAATGGAAGTGGAATTTAATATCAGTGAAACTCTTCCTGAATTTATTTTTTTCTTTTTACCCGGACAAGAACATTTGTGACATTCCTAATTTTGGGGTCATGAACACAAAACACAAGCACACAGCCATTCTGTTGTGAGTCTGAAGTCCTGTTCATGTTTTAGGTTCAGATTTGCTGCTCCAGGTCAATTACACTTGGCATCCATGAGAAATAATGCCTGTTGTGGCACAAAATAGACCTTTACCATTGTTCTCTTTCAGTCTGTCTCTGTTGTTTACTCCTCTTATTCACAACACAGTTCTTTCCTGCAGAAAATGAACAGTCTCCCTGACTCCCAGGCCAAACACATATATATAGACATAAACATATAGTCTTCAACTGAAATTTTCACGCACATGTCCAAGCACATAGAAAAACACACACAGATTCCCACCAATCTGGCCAAGTAATTGTTTTTTTATTTTGGTTGAACAGTCCCAATTATAAGGTCCTGTACAATGTCCCAAAACCTTTCACTCTCAGAAATGGAAATATGAGAAAAGTCTCTGAGTAACTGATCCACTGATTTGCCTGTGAGGGGGAGCCTGAGGCAAAGGTTTCACAATTCAAGGCAGAAAGGAAGACAAAGTGACAAGCACATGGGCTATCGACCTCACACGAGGAGAAATACAGATATGCGTTTGATAAGTTTCATTGTGAATTATTTGTGTCATTAGGACAGCAGATAACTGTATTTCAGGCCTGTTTGTGGGCATGCCCGGCTTGTGGGAGTTTTACTTACAGAAAAATGTTCTGAGAACAGCATGAAAAATTACTGGTTTGGAGAGATAACTAATCAGATTGTAGAGGAGGTGGGTCCAACCAATCAGATGTTTTGGGCCCACCTCCTCTACATTCCGATTGGTTATCTCTCCAAACCAGTAATTTTTCAGTCTGCTCTCAGAACACTTTTGTCTAAGTAAAACCCCCACGAGTGCATACCAGCCGTTCCACAGCGCTTACAAGCATTCGCTCGTCATGGCAATTTGTACACAGGACAACCTGAGCACCTCTGCTATCCTTGTTTTTTGTTGGCACATTATATTTTTAGCTCTTTCAAATTTGCTTTTGTTTCGCTTACTGATTCTGGCAAATTGTGAAAAGCAATTATCATAAAAAGCAGCGGCGATGTGACCTTGAGTGGAGAGTCTGGTATCAGCACCCGCCTGGATGAAGCAGCCTGAATTGTTCCAGCTCAGTGCTCTCTAAATAATCTCCACATCTGTCATGCCCGCTCACATCCTAATGGTAATTGTTTTCTGATGGGTGATCATGATTTATCACAATATAAACCATAATAAACATGCCTAATTTTTACTGTGGTTTCCAAGATGCTATAACCTTTGGATTGTCAACAAAAAGCTTCCCTCCAAAATAAATAAACTGCAACAGAGAAAGATTACAAAAAGGGTCTCTAATTATGAATCCATAGATTAAATGGAAGCCATGCATTTAGCTGTCTCCATCAGTCTGTACTAAGATGCATCTCCCTTGGCACTCAGAGAATCCCCTGCATTGTCTAATTGACTAGTCAGGCCAAAAAAATCCCCTTATTAATCACTGGCACAGTGATGAATTATTTTAACATTCACACAGGCCATTAACAGCACGTCTGCAGAAAGAGGCTCAATCATCTGGCAAAAACTGGACCAGGTTTATTCCTGCTTTGCTTCCCAGCTCTCTTTTGTGAAATGACTGGGCGAGACAGATATTTAATGCAATGTTTTAAGGAGATATATGCAATCACTTGTATCTGAAATCATGGACTCCCCTCCATCCTCCTCCAAAAATAACCTTCTCTACTGTATTTACTTGCATAAAATATGTTAAAAGGAGCAATAAAAGCTTGTCATCTTGCTCTGTTTTAAAATGCTTTTTAAATTCCCGCCGTCATTTGTGGAGCAAGCAGCAGAATAATCATGTCACTTTACAGGCATACTGGTTTCATAATACTCCATTCAGGCCCACATTGGGTTTATTCTCTAATACCAGCATTTATTTTTTATTCATTTTAATGTATTTTAATTTATGAAAGTTCTCTGCACTTTAAACAAGGGTACCATGCCCTTTCAGCTAAAGTACCTGCACTACATGAATGCTCTCCAGCAGCTTTGGATGTCCCAGACCTCAGAGGCACATATAAAATGCAACCCTTCCCTCTACTGTAAATTGCTTCAGATAAAAGCATCAGATAAATGAATAAATGTAAATGTAAATGTCCGTGTGGCAGCCATGATCCAGACTTAGCAATGTGCAGAAGGAGTATTGATTCTAGACTTATAGCACGATGCAATGTTCAAACTACAGCCGCATTGTTTGTATTCACCATCAAAACATGCTCCTTATACTGTCAAGATTTTGTACACTTGCACTTTCGTCCTTGAAGATATACAGTATTATCTGTTTTACATATTTTTATGCATATAAACCCTTTAAATTACATTTGTAATTAACACAAACAATATCATTATATGTGTACCTATACTGTACCTATATTTATATCATTATATGTGTACCTATACCTATATTTATATCATTATATGTGTACCTATACCTATATTTATATCATTATATTTATACCTTGGTATACTATAATGACAATAAAGTGGAATTTAATGGAATTGAATGCAGTGAAACCAGCATATTTTTGCTGATATTTAAGATTGAAGCCCCCTGTATTCTTGCAGAGCACATCTTTCGGAAGTAGCAAAATGATTTTGGTCACTGCACTCATTCGGTTTGCTGCCTGAGTGATTCTTCATTCAGTTCATTGGCGAGTGAAGCGGTACAGCTTGCCGGGGGCTGCCTGTTACCCCAAGGGCACCTTGGAGGTGCCTCAGAGCAGCACCAACCCCACAGGTACACCAACCTGTCCCGTGTTCCCACTACACAGCCAAGTCAGGCAGGATTCGGGGGATGGAGGACATGTTGGCGTAAAATGGAAGCCAAGAATTAATTCAGAAACTGCCCTCTTTGCCAATGGGAGAACACCTGAAAAGTCCTCCACAGGGCATCTCTCAGGAACACGTTAACCCATCAAAACCTGCTGGAAGCTACTGGACTCTCAGAAACACACTTTGGAGGTTCTAAACTGCACAGACTTGGACAAAATATTAACATAATTTTAAAGGATAATTGAAAAGGTCATTAAACCTTAAAAAGCCATAAAGCTGAGGAACATCAGTAATAATCCAGCACAAGCATTTGCCGAAATCCGGAGCCTACATTGTGTTCCAGCCATTTTTGAGCAATTATATTTTGTTTATAATTTTGTACATAATTACCCACCATAAGAAGGCTTTTTGTAATAGACAAAAATATTCCATGTAATAGCATAATGGGGTTGACTTATTTAGGAATAATTACCAAAAAAAAAGTAATAAAACAACATTACCCAGCAGCCCTGTCAGCACACAGCTCTATTTCCTGCAGTACGTGCACTTCTGCAGTGTTATTCTGTGCACCAATCAGCTGCTGAGGATTTCTCAGCTGGCTCTTCTGAGGTAAGGCCAGTCTTATTCTTTTATATTAGTCACGGTTACTGTATGTAATTTGGCTGCAGCTCATGCTGCCCAGCTCCACTGGGAGTGCGTGTGAAGCGGCCGGCTCCGTCACGCCGCGATTAGGCAGACACACCGGCCCGCGTCTTACCAACTGCTGCCCTTGTGGTCCCCAGGCGGCGTAGTGCAGGACGGAGTTCTGCACCTCCGGGGGATTCAGCTCCAGCACCTCTCTGTAAAAGCAGAGCAAAGGTACACATGCTAAGTGCCTCAAATGAACGTTCAGAGCATACATCAGCAGATCCATGGACCTTATCGTAGAAAATGATCGCGCCGCTGATATCACACAGCTACACAGTACTACCGTCTCTGAAAGGGCATGAGGAATATTTAATGTGCAAATAACAATCACAAGGAGTGGACGGTAAATATCTGATAATACATTTTTTATTACTGACGACAACTGCGAGATTCGGAAAGTGATTAAAAAGAAGTGAAATCTGATTTAACGCCTTGAATAAATACAGTATGCACATAATCCACCATCTCGTGCTGAAGGTGATGGTGTCGCTTCAATAAAAGGTAGCATCAAAAGACAATCATTAAGTTCCATTTGCTTCAGGAGGAGGAACTTACCTGGTGTTTATGTTGTAAATTATATAGGAGGCAGAGAATGAATATCTGTAGACCTGAGAGGACAAAATGGAGAACATAAGGTTAGAAGCAGATCCGAGGACAGAGTGGCTGGCCTGCAGAACAATATACATGAGATCAGAATCAGAATCAGAATCGCGTTTATTGGCCAAATATGTGAGCGAACACATACAAGGAATTTGATTCCGGTCGACGGTGTCTCTCAAGCACAACAGTGTAAAAATAAACGCGATTCTGATGACATTTATCTATAACAACACGTCACGGCAGCTGGAATAAAGCGGAATGAGAGCAAATGCACTTGGACGTCACTAGGAGCCACATGTTTAATCCTACTTGTGAAAATGGATTGAAGGCCGTGTGAGGAAACCTGTAAGAAGCCCCCATCCCCCCCCCGCCGAGTGTGAGCTACAAAGGCTGAAAGCGCAGCTGGAGGTCTGTCCGTGATCTTGTCTGCATACGTGTCTGAATTGCATAGGAGGGCTTCACCACCGGAACAAGGAGCTCTGCTGCCTATCCTGGCAGGGACTCTGAGCGGTGGACACGTCCCGCGACATCCGGGACCGAAATGGCAAGATTTTAATACACAAAGACTGTAACAGGCTCAAAAAGAAAACAGGTTCAAATGGAATAAACAGTTATATGTTATCTGAAATAAAAATGATTTCAGGCAGTCCCTGGGGTAAGAAGGTCTGACTTCTGCACGACACATAGTTAAGAACAGACCACCTTGTAGCCTATTATATTAAAAATTCGGGTTAAATGCAAAGGTTCGTAAAAACGAATACACTCAGTACTTTTTAAGGTTCATGAAAGCATGGTGCAGTTTCCGTGGTTCATCAGCTGAAGGTACAGTACTGTACTGTATGTAGTTACTTTTTTAATTACTGTTTTATTATTATTATTATTATTATTATTATTATTATTATTATTATTATGTACTGTTCTATTCTTTTCTGACTTAACAAATTTGACCTAAAGACAGAGTTATGGAATGCATCTCATTTGCAGCCTAGGGGCTGCCTGTATGTTACTTCATGGTTTGGTTCATATTTCTTTATTCACAAAATAATTAGCTATAATTCTTTAATAGTTTAGCAAGCAGGGATCTGGAATGAACACAAGACATTGACCTTGAGACAGAACACAGATGCCTGTGTTGGGAGGGACTTAGAAGCAGATCTTTGATGGAGCCATTAGCATGACAGATCATCTGTGGTTTCAGGTAGATTTCAAAGGCATTCTGAGACCCCGCAGGTGATTTATGCTGCCAACAGGCCACATGGGATCCCATGACCTTGTCATTCCAAAGAGAAAATGTGGACACAATGCTACCAGAGAGAAGGAGTGACAAGAGGAATGTGTGATGTGTTTGGACTAACAAGGATGCAACGCAACATCAGACCAACAGGGACTCCTTGATGGATAGATGGCCTGGATTAAAACTAGCATTTTCAGTCTAAAAGGTCTCAGTCCCATGCGGTAAATAATGTATAGTGCTGGGGAACTAGGAACCAAGCTCGGGAGAAGGAGGCTTGCGACCACGATAGCGTGAGATGGATGGCCTATCGATTCACCCGCCACGGCTGCTGAGGTCGCCCGGTAGGCTCGCTAATGCGAACCGCGAGAATGTTCCGTCGGCTCTCTTTCCTAATGTGTCCTCCATCCTCATGGTGGATTCAATCAAAACCCAATAAAAGCCAAAGTCTGAAAACATCTCTGCACTCAGGACCGCAGTTTGACTTCAGCTCTGGCCGGGATACACATGATGTTACAGTGACTCAGAGCGGACCGCCGGCGGAATTCTGCGGGAATTCTGCGGGAATTCTCGCCCCAGGTCCGCCGGTTAATATGGAAATGGCATACTAAAAGAAAGGAAGACAAGACATCACTACAAAAGACTCCGGATTCTCAAACAAATTAATGGACGAGTGGCAGCTGAGGTCCAGCAGGTGCAGAATCTAGTTTGGGACCAGACGGATGCAGTCTAATTTCCTGCTGTGTAGCCCCGAGCAAAGGCCATTGCTGCTGTGAAGATACGATGGCATGAATGTAGAATGAGAAGATGCGCTGTGTTTATGGCTTCTGTCAGCAAAACAACAGCATAACATAGCAAAGCACATCTGCTACCGGGATACTTTCCAAGCACGCGTTCAAAACCTTTCGCAGTGATGCAACAACGTGGAATGAACCCCTGTCCCCATGCAGCGCACACATTAGTGTGACCACAGTTGAGGAATGTTCCGGTAACGGATCAGTACTTTTACTCATCAGGCACAGCGACCTTCACCCTTCCAGCACAAAAGTGCCAAAATACTCTCTGCATTAATGGCAATCAGCAGTTTACTAACACATAGCTGCACACACAGCGGGGGTCATATTCTGGTCATAGAGGCTAATCGATGTAAACTAGCGGAACACACACAGCCACATCTGAATGCCGATGTAGCTAGACCTTGGTGTTCCTAGGAAGCAGCTCACTGTGCCTTGAAATGGCCCTGAAATTTACCTGAAACAGGGGCTGTAGTGGCTAGCGCTGCCGGTGGGCTCGTCTCCCCTACAGTAACTCACCCTGCATACAATGGCATTTGGGGTTTAATTCTACAGAATATGCCATGACAGCCCTTGTGCCAAATACAGGCTCAAACCACGTCCTGGAAAGTTCAGTGATTTCATTTCAGGACTTTTCATGGATTTTGTTTTAGAACTTTTCCTCTGCCCTGACCCGTCTGCCCTACTTGATAAGGGTCTCTTTAGCCTGCCAAACAAGAGCGCCTCGATAATTTAAACACTGCAGATTTGCCAGCTGGGTGAAACCAAAGAATAAAAGTTCAGAATTCGTTTTTTACATAAAGTACAGACAAAGAAATGATAAAGTGGCTTGAAACTAGCGAAGGAAAACTGAAGAGAAGTTTTGAGCAGCGTGTGACTTTTTGCACTTAAATTGATGCCCTCGAGGAGGGCAGCCTTGTCCCACCCTCCTCCCCGATGCTGTGTGGCTGTTGGAATAGTCGTTAGCTCTGGCTCTGGCCTCATTATCCTGGACTACAAACTGCTTTGCTGAGGGTGAGACTCAGTTCAGCCTTAATAGCTTTCAGGACAGAGGGCCACCCCCAAGGATCTCCTCACTCTCGAACATACCTCTTCTGCAGCCTTCTCCTCGAAGACTACAGCCGTGCCTTTACACCTGCTGTTCGGCCCTTATGTTCAAGGGTGGACATCCACCAATCTACACGCCGGCCTGTCAGCCGTGAGAGACGTCTCCCAGGCCAGATTCACCCTGCCATCCAGAAGGTTCTTTACAGTAGGTCTTTGTTATGGTGCCCTGAACAAGCAGCATCGTCATACTAAACCCAGCTGATCGCCTACTCTAAACACTGCTATCCTTAACCAATCTAACATCTTTTTCATTCTCTCTTTCCACCTAGTGATATTTCATTTTGTTTCATTAATTTGACTCCATTTCATTTCTTCCTGTTTCCTAAGGAAAATAATCACAGACTAATGAAAAGATCTGTAACAGTAAACAGTGTGATTTTAGCCTCTTACATTTTAAATTAAATTATTTATGTGTGTTTTTAGCATTGTGTTGGATTGCCCTTAGTTTTCCCTCTGCAATCCCTATTAATAGTTGTTTTTTATTCAACCAGTTTTCTTTGTCCTGTCAACCACGAGCAAGCGTGCAGAAATTAAACGCTGGTGAAAACAAAAGCCCACAAGAGCAATGCTAATTATTTGACACAAAGTATGTAACTCTTGCTTAGGATGGAGAACCATGCCCTTGTATTTTCTTCTCAGCCTGCATTAATAAATTCCACTCAGCCAGATGTATTTGCTCGGTCTTAAATGGTATTTTCAAAGGAGATGTTCCTCCTTTATTTGACCTAGCTAATAATTAATCTCTTTCTCAGCCCATGAATGAATTGAACGTTATGTTTAATAAATCCATCAAGGGGACGGCCGTGGTTTCCCCTTCTAAAGCAATGGCAGTAGGGTCATGCTGTTTTATCACAGAGATGATTAATCGGACCTATTTTTTTTCAAATGCAAAGTTTTGAGAGTGTTGTTGTCCAGCTGAAATTACATAAAGCAGTTCTCTCAGTTCTTCTGCGACATTTTTAGCTACTAACTTTACATCCATCCATCCATCCATTTTCCAAGCCGCTTATCCTACTGGGTCGCGGGGGGTCCGGAGCCTATCCCGGAAGCA
>JAODLC010000038.1:17189848-17217797 GCA_026781145.1 Hippopotamyrus pictus | reverse complement strand
CCCCCCCCCCCCCCCCAAGCACACACACACATACACACACAGTTGAAAGCAAAGTCTGGTATGTGATGACAGGGTCAGGCTCAGTGTGCGAAATACCCGTCAGTATTTGGGGGGGTCCCCATCTCCTTATTGTTGCTCAATACCAATCTTGAGACCCCCTTAACATTTTGCTTTTGAGACTTTCAGGGGGTCTCATGGGTTAATCGGGGGTGTCGGCCACCCCAGACCCCCCATATTTTGCACACTAGTCGGCCTGTTTACCCAGCAACCATGGGGTATTTCAGGACCGAGACACAGATATTCTGCAGTGACTTTAAACCAGCAACCTTCTGTTCTCAGGTACAGAGGCCCAACCCCCCGCAGCTACCCACCATGTGTTTAGTTCTCATCATTTCACTTTAATATGCGATGAAAGGAGGTTCAATACATATTTTTTTCCAGGCATGATAATTGTAAAGCTGTATTGATGAGCCCTGCATTAGCCCTGCATTAGCTCTATGGAGCTGACTGTAACAGGTAAAATACACTGACAGACGCTAAAGGGTCTTAGCTGCAGAGAGTAGCTTTCTGCTTTTGCCTGTGGTGCAGATCTCACTCACACTCATATCATCTGATCAGACGAGGCTGCAATTCAGCTGACAGCCAGACTGATTGCACCATGTGAAAAGGGAAGGAAACAGTGAAATAAAAAAGGTATTTATCCCAGGATTTATAAGCACAGTGAGATAATGTAGAGGCATGCAACAGAAATCCCGGAGGATAAAACTGCTTTATTGTTATTATTGAACAGAGGTTTGTCAAAATGTCTGACGGAAAAGACCCCTCAAATAGACCCCTGAAATCTGTGAAAGCGTCTGAGATCTCAGATGGTGATGATTACATCTCTAGCCGCTAAAACATTATTGCTTCTGGAAGACTACCCTGATAATTTCATTATTTTTGTGTAGAGGTGGATAGTTCAGGTAAAAATCCAGACCAAGATTTTGTTCCAACCAACCAGCTGAGTATAAAGAGTCACAGTCAGTACTCAACTGGCTGGTTGAAACAAAATTTTTGTCTGGATTTTTACTTTATCGACCTGAACTATCCACCTCTGTTTTTGAGATGTTTCAAGATGCTATGCATTCATTTTAGGAACACAGAGGCCACGCTCTGGAGCAATAGGCTACTGCTTGATATAGCTTCTAAGAACTAAGAAGCTTGACATATGGATATTTCAGATTATCATCTTCCTGGAGCATCCAGTTCTAGCCCAACTGATGCTATGTGCAAGAACCCTCTGGTATCTCTCAGGTCACATGAAATCCACATGAAAAAAAGACTCACCCAAGTAATACTGACAGTATGCAGGCAACATAGACTGGTGGGTTTTTCCTAAACACCACAAGCTTTTTCTTGACCCCCCTTCCATGCTATCTCCCTCTTTTTGCTGACAGACTGCAGAGTCCATCAAGGAAGGGTTGTATATTATTGTTATTGTATTTCTTTTATCATTTGGCTCGTGGTGATATTTCAGAAGAACAAACTGACATTGGGTTCAAGCAGCTGGCCTCACAGGTCACAGATTCTGCTAGTCAGCATTCCAGCAGATTGTCTAATTAATTAACCTTCTGTTTGTCGGTCTTGATTAAGTTACTGGAAGGATTGCAGTTGACCAGTGAACCATGTTTACCTAAACATGTCATTCATGGATTCTGTAAAATCGTCCCTTGTTATTAAATAAACTTCACATAAAAGCCAGAGTATATATGTAAAGGTGAAAGTAAAATTCTAAAATGCACACATACATAAAATTGGGAGGGGGTTGGATGGGGGGGGGCTTGAGTCACCGTGTCAGTCAGACATTTGGCCCTTAATGCAGTCATGTGTAAATGATTTACATTAATCTGTTTTTACTTTGCCATTCTTAGCTCTTGGGTAATTAATTTGCCTATAAATAATTGATTAAGCTTAATTACCCTCAATACTAATTTATCCTGATAAGATTCAAAATGAATCAGCTAACTGGTGCATATTTCATTAAGAGAAAGACACCTGTGAAAGTTTTTAAATAAGAATGGCCACATTTATATTAACACGATTGAAAATGACAGTCATCATCTAGCATTTCATTTGCAATTAAAACCAAGTCATCAGTCAACAGCTCCATTAAAAAAAAAGAAAAGAAATTAAATAGGAGCTTTACTGGAACAAATGAAAATGTGCCCTAGGAGTGGAGTTCAATGGAACTGCCATTGGAACAGACATGCATAGCAAACAATCTGTGTAATTTTAGTGGGTGCTGCAGAGGCAACGTCCCACATTCCCAAAGCTGATGCTCATCTAGGTTCTTCCTACTCGTGCCTCTTGCACATGTGCATTGCAGCTGAACCCAGCTCTTCACCATGCAGATAGTCTGCCCACAAGACTGATCCTCATCCACAAGGTCACCATGTGTGTTTTGCAAGGTTTGGAGAGGATAGGATCGTCTGGTTCAGTAACAGAGCTGCAGAGTGGGTGTGATAAAATGAGCCTTTGCTCATATAATAATGGTAAGAACATGCTCTCCAGTAAACAAATAAGTGTTTCAGTAATACCCTGGGCTCAGACATCTGGTTTGAGGAACAAAGAAGAGCTTTTATAGGCTTTGCGAAAAGTACATCTGTCTTCAGATTCAGTTAACGTTTTGTGACTTTGGTTGATGATTAAATACTCCACAACCAACTTGTTGATGTTTCAGTAATTAATTTATTGTTCCAACACACTTTTCCTTTGATTTATTTCTGCAAACTATTTTTACACAACATCAGACTTGTTGCATCCGAACAATACAGTAAAATATAAACTGACCTTCTAAATTTGGCAATGCCCGGGTTTTACCACTTCGCTCAGTTTGGAGTGAGATTTTCAATTCAAGACAAGTCTGCACAAGCGTTTTCATGCATGTAACAGGTTTATTACCTTGAAAATAGTAAAATAGTCTGTAGGATTTACATTTAAACACTTTTGATGTAGCTAATTTTAGGTTTATAATGGAATAATACAGATTTCTTAGAAGTTTCTTGCCTGAGTGTGAGGGTCTGAAAGCATGAGTGTCACACCAGATGTGTGAAAGTTGGCAATTCTATAATTATATAATTTTTAAGCATTCATACAATATTCAGTGCACATTCATAATGCATTCATAGAACATACACAAGCAGCATGTAAGTATAGCTTAACATTGTAACATACTTTAACAGCTTTATATGATTATAATGTTTGCATAGCAAATACTGGTCCTTATAGTGTAAAGGGGTGATTACTAGTATCTATTGAGGCCCGACAGTCCAGTGGCAACATGGAACCCACACCATTGAACGGAAAGCTGATTGTATGCTAGACCTGAACGACATTTTCCATTGTGCTGTTCGACACATAGAGATGAAGGGTGCTATCTGGGGGATAGATGCTTGGCAAAGTTACCCCCCCGCTTCACTTGTTTTATTCATTTGTTATTCATTTTTATTTTCTGAAAGACCTGCATGACAAATTAGGCACAGAGGTGGTATTTCACCGTGGTGTCACATGATCCACCTGAGCTCTGAATAGTCAAGTCCACATGGCGGTATACAGTGGATGCAGTGGAATTCACCCAGAACCACAGTGCGACATGCAACAGCAGTGACTACAGCATACAACCCAGCAGTGCATGTAGCTCTTTCAGAGCGTGGAATATGGTTATTGTCACAAAGCTAGACAATAATGGGACCAGGTGTCTCATGAAAGAGCTTTCCAGAAAAGAACAGCAATTTGAAAAGGAAAATTATAAGCTCTTTGGTGAAGCCTGTCCGAGGACACAAAAATAAGTAGTAGACAATGTTTTAAAAAAAGAAAGCAAGCTAATTATCTACAGAGCTACAGAGACCAAATTTGGAAGGAATGAAAAGGCTGATTGTTGACCCTGGTAGCAGACTTTAAGTGCATCATATTGGGGCCCCAGCTTAGGCCAATGCAATCATCTTCCAATTATCTCAAACTCAAAGAGGCTGATTTTACTGAAATGCTGCAGGGCCCTAACCTACTTGCCTACTCAGGGCCAGCTCTAGCTGCGGGCAGAAGAGGCCCCTGAATTACCTGCATTGCGAAGGCAGACAAACGATCATCAGTTTTTTTAGTAAGGGGGGCATCCAAGTAAAGTTTTGCCTAGGGCCCCCCCTGCTTGCAAAGTATTTCATAAATGACCGTAAAATGTTTATTCCATTATCACCGTAAAAACGGTTAATGAACAATTCAAAGCAGCTCAATGCAAGAAAAATGTGCAGAAAGGTACAAATCTCCCAGGGGGATTTGAAAGACTTAAAAGGCAGTCAATCACTAAAGTGGTCAGAGTGCACAGCACCTCCCAGAATGCAGCTGGATCAGCAGGACAGAACTCACAAAGGCTCTGTCACCAGCATGGACAGCTTCTAATCCATTCATCCATCGCTACACTTATCCAGTATGGAATGCATGAGATTACAGCTGTTCAGTGAATATATATCGCGGTTTTCCGGAAATCAACTCCTCTGTAGCTATTACTAGCTTAAAATACTTAACGTTCACATGCATTCTTGCTTGTTCGCCATCAAATCAATGCTCAGGTTACTAATACCCTAAGGAAAATTACATTTTAATCACTTCGTTCACTGAATGAAACTGCAATCCACCGGTAGCCAAAAAATTAGTGTGACATACATGCTGACTTTACGCAAGCGTCTGCGTGAAGAGGACTCAGTGGCATGGATAATGAAAGCAGTGTAAACAAACACGGCGAATGCTTATTAAAGAGCCGGTGAGTAGCGTGGGTAGGGAAGCGTGCAGACCATGCTGTGCAAGCAATGGTGTCAGAAGCCATCTTTTTGACGGCGTGTCTGAAATCTGTATCCTGCCTCTCAGAACTTTTAATTGTCCCCCTGGGAAATGTACAGTGGGTGGGGGGGGGGGGGGACACACAGGAGCCCCCTGCATGCTTCACAGACCCACTTTAATTGGGATCTTCGAAATACACAGACCAGCTTTGTGTGTGATGAAAATGAGCAAATGAAACTCCGCTCCTTTAAAGGGACAGGCCACAAATAAAAACAAAATATAAAGTTACTGTAGCTCCTATGGTGAAACACGTGTTTCAAAGATCTTCTTCTCCCTCGCAGTTCCAATTCTCACAGTTCTTCTGTGACATTAAAATCAATTATAGCTTAACTTTAATTGAATATCTTGAAATATTCCAAAGGCATGTCCTGATTCCTATATATAGGCTTTTTAATTAGAGTTGAGTTTCGGTGTGGATTAGGCAACCAATGTCACTTTCTGTTCTGCTGAAAGGTACCCGTTTAATGTATTCCTCATAAAACATGAATGTGTACAAAATTGCAAAAGGTAACCATTTTGTACATTTGAAAAGGGCCAGTTAGGTTACCATGGTAACCAAGCCTTGTATGTAAATTATCACACTGTGCCTTATCAAGGCGATCTTTAAATATTCACAAGAACATTTTTTTTTTGTTCCATGTCTTGGAAAACCCACCAAGAAAATATTTTACTTATGCAAATAAAAAGACATCATCCATGCACACGACATGGAATTAAATGTTCCTCTGAAAATGTTTGTATAAATAAGAGTTCTGCTGCAAATTAGAATAATATGCTAAAGCTGATATATTTCTCCTATGAAATAATAAATCATGTTTTTTCTATATTATAAGAAACGAGAACATTTCAAGCTAGTATATCAGCTTATGAAGCCAGGCAAATTCTGGGACAGCAGAGATTTCCATAAAGTGAGGAGTGTTTGATGAGCAGAACATGGACTTCTGCACTACAGGTCACCTCCTAAAGTGCTCACGCATCAGCTGTCCTGCAGACCCTGAATCTGCTCATGCTGGGCACCTCCCCATTTCAGTCACACAGCGTTAACGCAGATTAGCAACCGTCCTGCAGAAACCACTTGCTAATGCACTCACGCCCGTCACCTCCCACTTTGGCAGTGATCCTCAGGAGGACCCCGCCCTTCCAGAAACTTCCCTTTCGGTTCCGCATGAAGGCCTTGTACCTGAGAAACCCACCCGGCTTTGCATTTTTCATGATCCTGCACTCCAAGGCCCTCACCGTTATGCCAGCTGGATCCGTTTCTTCTATATTAAAAACATATTTCCATATAAAAATCTGTAATGAATTACATTTGAATTAATTATAAATGGAGTGCAATGAATTATATATGGAGGGGAAGTAAAATGAAACTTCCGGAGGTCCCTGAATAGATTTTTATTTTTTTTTACACCATGTAACTAAGCCTTCTGTTGCTAACTAAAGAACTAGAGAACACTTAACCTTCGAGGTTGGCTACTTGATTCTGTAGCCCATGATTATTTCATGAAAACAATGTGCAATATGTGAAGGACATTCAATACAAATCAAACAGTGCTGAACATCAATACCTATGTGCCTGTCTTGGTCTTTGAGGACCATGATGAACTATGGCTTTTGTTCCGTTATTACATCATAATGAATACATGCACTTGTATTAATAAAGAATGGCTATTCATTAAATCAAGTTGACTTACATGACCACCAGCCAATTGAAACTTTACATATTTAATGAGCTTATGTATGCCTGTGCATCTGCATGTACAGGACACATCTGTTGTGTGCTGGCCACTGGGTAGGCAGTCTGTATGGACACACCTACAGTGTTCTGGCCATTGGGTAGGCAGTCTGTGTGGACATACCTACCACATGCTGGTTACTGGTAGGAAGTCTGTATGGACACACATACCACAAGCTGATCACTGGGTAGGCCAGGGGTGGCTAATCTTATCCGCAAAGGGCCGGTGTGTGTGCGAGTTTTTGCTGCAGCTCCCTAATTATATTACTAATTAGAGGACTGATTGGCTGAAGAGTCCTCACACCTGGGTTTGAATAGCTGACCTAAAGGTTATCCCAAAAACCTGCATACACACCGGCCCTTTGCAGATAAGTTTGACCACCGCTGGGGTTGGCAGTCTGTACTGACACTCCTACCATATGCTGGTCACTGGGTAGGTAGTCTGCATAGACACACCAACCGCATTCTGGTCACTGGGTAGGCAGTCTGTACTGACACACCTACCATCTGCTGGTCACTGGGTAGGCAGTCTGTACTGACACACCTACCATCTGCTGGTCACTGGATCGGCAGTCTGTACTGACACACCTACCATCTGCTGGTCACTGGGTAGGCAGTCTGCATGGACACACCAACCACATGCTGGTCACTGAGTAGGCAGTCTGTATGGACACACCAATCACATGCTGGTCACTGAGTAGGCAGTCTGCATGGACACACCAATCACATGCTGGTCACTGAGTAGGCAGTCTGCATGGACACACCATGGACTCCATGCATTGTCAGGCATGTAAGAATTGCAGGACACTGCCCAATGACTTCCAAAATGAACTTTATAGTACTATAACATTTAGGTCTTTGTCCTCTTTAAAAGTTCATTTGAATTCGAGAGTAAAGCTCAAACATTGTTTAGCTGGAAGACAATTTGATTAGCTTGCCCATGCCATGAAAAACGATGTGGTGCTGACAGAAAAGGAGCGGGGTAGAGCACGGTCCTCTCGACCGGCGTTGAGCCTAGCCGCCCAGCCGCGGGCAGGCCTGCCATAAGGGCGCGGCTCCCACGCAATGTGCATCGACCAGTCGCCATTACTGCCGCAGGGCCCCTAGGCCGAGTCCTGCCAAGCTGGAGCTCTGATCCGATGCATCACTGTCTCCCAGTGTTCCCCACCCCCGGCGCAGGCAGGGCGCGCCAGCTGATAAATCTGTACCATTAGGGTCTCACTTAATGGGTTTGCGCCAAGAGCCGCCTCGTGCTAAATATAAACATGCTGCCGCCGTAGCCAAGACCATTTAACGATGACGGCCAAGGGCTGCCATCGCTGAACCAAAAACAAACAGACAAAAAAATAAAACAGACAGTAAAAGGCAATTAATTCAAATCTAGAACTGAAGATACCACAACAGAGCAAATCCTCCAGCAGCTGGAAGGCTGTTTGAGCTGGGATTGGAAAATCGATGAGCAATCCATTGTGGCAAACCCCCCATCCGTGGCCCAGCCCATAGGTGTAATGGGAAAGGGCCCTGAAAGAGCCTTTATCATCTGCACATTTGAATATAGCATCAAACCTCACTGCAGGTTCGCTCTTTGGGTGTAGGAGACAGAACACCACACCATATCTCTCCCTGGGTGCAGTAGAGCCCCATCTGTCCCCACATGCCCTATAACGCATGTGGATACACAAATCAACACATCATAATGTCTTTATCGTGAAGCGAGATTTGCTGATCAGATAGACGGATTTAAGGTACTCCAGTTAAAATGGACTTTATCATTGTCCTCTCCATTTATCCCGGACTACCTTAAATCTGACAAGCTATCTTGTCAACCCAAAAATCCAGCTTTGTAATACAGGCCGCTGGCCTGCTGTGCAGCCACATCTCTCCTCGGGCACAGGAGTGCCACCTGTCCCAAAAGGCACCACATGCTCAGACAACTCAACACAATGCCACGCCAGTTTTCTGGCGCAATAACGTCTGTCTCTGTCACTCTCTATCTCCGACGTTACTATTGTCACATGTTACAGCAGTACAGCCATTTCCTTTCAAAAATAATTTGCTCAATGACATACACTGTCTGACCATATAGTGGATGCTGAGTATCCTGCCTAGTGGTGATGTGACTGAAGGAGAATGCACGGAGTGAATGAGAGACCTGGGCGATCCTTCGAAGTCCACCGTAGTATCGGTCAGCTATCTATTGTCTTGCAATGGATTCAAATTAAACGTCAAACACAGCTTTTGCACCCTGCACTATGTGCCGTATAAGCTACTGGTAAAAATCTACAAGAATCAGGTAGAAACGCACAGCAGCTAAAACAGTCACAGGCTGACCTGTGCACCGGCTTTCCATACTGGGTGATGTTTTTCCAGTACCTCCGAGTGTTTGTGCTGATTAGCGCGCTGCCAAGCTCTCTCAGAGATTCCCAGCCCTCCGGTGTCTGTAGATTCTGTTCGGTGAACAGATTGGATTTTCTAGAGGACCTTAAAATAGCACGTTTTGGCACCGAGAAAATCGAGCGTGTAACTGTAATATATACACATAGCGAGTGATAGCGAGTGGCCACTTCATTAGGCAGGCCTAGTGGAAAGCGATGAGCAGGTCTTTAATAAAGCTCCCCTTCGAGGTGGATTTTTGGCCAATCCAAGTCCTGTGGCATGGAGCGCTGAATGAACCTACTGGCTTGTACACACTCCAGAAGAGAATGCTTTTGATGGACACCTCTGCTCTGTGATGTTCAAATCCATCGTCACGCAGGTTTTCACCAGATGTTGGACCTCACAACACAGTAGGAGGAGGAACAGCGGGAGGTGAGAATCATCAAACCAAACGATGTTCCTCTAGTACTCTAGAGTCCAGTGCTAGTAATCCGTAGCCAGAGATGGGCAAAAATTCATCAAAAGTATCATGTTACAAATTACAAATACGTGCTCATTGAATGTAATTAAATAAAATACAAAATACCGGATTGAGAAAATGTAGTTCATTAAAATAAAAGTAATTTGTAATTTGAAAATACAAAAATAAATGTCATTTTGTGACTTACATGTGTTAGTGAATTTTAAAATGACTTTTGTAACATTAGTAACGTAATGAAAGCTCAACAGGCTGCACCTGTGGCAGCGAGCTGGGGTTTTTTTTTGGGGGGGGGGGCAGACCCTTATGCCCTTAATTTATACCCAGTGTTTCCCACAGAATTAGTGGCAGTGGCTGACTGAGGCCCTGGGGTGTGCATGTGCACGTGAAATGAGGCACAACAACCCTTAAATTAATTAACATAATGTGTGAATTTTCCATTTTATCTTACATTACGTTGCCGAACATGCATACAATACAAGCACATAACATGCAACGTCGAGTTTTCCCTTTTACACAGGCTCAGTGGCTATAAAAACGACTACATTTAATTGATAGAAACTAATTTCGTCCTTAGGAACAAAAGTAGCTGATTCGTCACTAATGAAGGCTTCCATATATGAAGAACCACAAGATGACACTGCCTGAGCATGTCTGTTAAAACTAACTAGAACGCCACTAGCAGGCTAGCAAATTAATTCACAAGTTCTAGAGCACAGCACAGCTCTTTACTAATTGCGCTATTTTTCTGTCCTGCAATGACATTCAATGAGTAACATCTGACTGTATATTTACTATATACTTTACCTAAACGTGATTTGCATCACGCACAAAAGCAGGTTCTTTTCTTGGATTACTGCTCATGGGAAAAAGATGTTCACAGTGAGCAAGTTGGGCCCAACAGGATGTCATATGATTCATTTGCAACTAGCCAAAAATTGTATTTAAAATTCTGTAAGCCTGTTGATGAAGGTTCTTACAATGACGTAAAACAAACAAAATGACATTTTATGAAGTATTTTAAATGTTTTAAATGTATGAAACACAACCTCTCAAAGTATTTTGTTACAAATTACATTTGTTTTTTTTTGTTTTTTTTCCGTCCAGCAAAATGCAAATTACAAAATATTCAAAAGTAAATACACATTTCAAATGCATTTAATTGAAAGACTGCCCATCTCTGTCTGTAGTTTACTATGGCCACACAATCGAGAGAGGAGTGTTAAACTCTCACTGTACAGTACGTGGGTCTCCCAGCCCGCTGACCGTACCCCTTCTCCTTCATCTGCCTCCCTGATCGACCAGTCGTTTCCAGCTGCAGGAATGGAGTTATCCGTATTTCTTTGGGGTGGTAGGCTGCTCTCCATACAGTCATGGCTCTGCCGCGTGTGAAAAGCTCACTGGGGCGATGCTTTCTGAAATGCTCGCAGTCATTCCCCGTTCAAAGCTGCTTAAATCTGTCACCGTTCTCCCTCTGAACTGCACACGTACCGAATCCCCCGACGTTTCTCTACCTCTGAGTACCGACTTCTGAAATGAGGCAGTATTCCAGAGAAAGGGCAGCAGAACCACTATATTCAGGGCACTGAGAATGCACGTGTGTAAGTTTAGCTCTCCACATATACAGCTCAGTCACGAAAGGCTCTAATAAAGTATTGCTGTCTAGCCGTTTCATAAATACATTGATTTTGGTTAACGAGCTCCCTGTGGTAAAATTATGGGATTTAAAAATAACATGATTAGACGTATACTTGTGTTCCATTGACCTTGTGGATGTTCTGAGTGTGATCCAAACTGTAGCACTCTTACCCATGATGCAACATGATTATTCACACCCGGTAGCTCACTTTCAGGAAGAGAAATTCTCCAACTGAGTCAGGCTTCCTCAGTCACCTTGCAGTATTTTAGAACATGGCAGCAGGATGCATAAATCCACCAGGGAGCAAAAATAGGGGCAGGATAGGTAGTTACCCTTAGTACCACCTCATGGCTGTCCACATTTCTCATCAATAACCGCTGATGACACCAAACAGGCTGCTCGTTCCCACACTAAGAACCCCAATTGTGTCCCAGATCCCAGCAGGACCCCAGAACCTGGGCCTAGAATGCTGCATTTCTGAAAGCTCGCCTGCTGCGCATAGAATGTCTCGACCAAAATGGGTTTCTCCAGTGTGAAAGCCAATCACAAGGCATGACGTAATGCCCGCGGCCTGTTTGTGGAAATGCAGAAAGGGACCATATTACTGTGAACAATATCCAGGCAGAGAATGAGCGCCTGATTGCAGGTCAATAGAGAACAGAACTGTCACTGCTGAAATAAGCCCACAAATAAGCCCAGAGATAGAAGACAAACCTTTGTTAACAAGCATAAACATTTCAGAGTAAAGGCATATTACAAGACCAATATAAGTATATGTATGTATAAGTATCAGCAGCTCAGGTAGTCGACAGAATGAGGGGAGAAATTAAATCAGGAAACAGACTAGTGATACACATACCCCTGTAAAAAAATAGCTTGAAAGTTGGTAGCTTATGTTAATTTATTCATGCTTGTTTGTTTTTCCCTTTATTACATTATTAAACTCTGTACTTTATTACTGTGACAAGGCACATTGAGACTGACAGGTAAAATATGTGAAATTAGTTTAATGAAAATTTTAATGAGAGAATTCCCATCAGAACCTCCAAACAGAGGGAGGAAAATAATGAATAAATATATATTTGTGGTGCATATGGAGTACGGCAACTCATTAAGGTCGAATCTCATGAGCGCAGAATTACACGGGTTCTGCAGCACGTGGGGGTGAGAGGTGCCAAGCCGGTCACCTTAACTCGAGCGTGGCCGACAATTCTACAGGCACTAAACGGGACGGGAAGTGCGTGGAAGAGGAGCAGGAAGAGGAGTAGGAGGAGGAGCAGAAGGAGGAGTAGGAGGAGGAGGCCTCAGGCACGGGAATGCAAATGAGAGGCCCCGGAAACCGGCCACGCTCGGGCAATTATAACAGACAAGAAGAGAGGCGCTTTAATGGATCGACCCATATGTTAATGCTGCCATCGTGCCTGGAGTTGTTTGCATAATTACAGTCAGTAAATCAACAGCTCTGATCTGCATCACTGCTGAGTGAGCTGCAGTTAGCAGGCAGTGACACCAGCCCTTAGCTCTTAGTGCATTGATCCCACCATCATCAAAAACCAATAATAATAATAATAATAATAATAATAATAGTGATATGTGTAATATTTACTATATTTTTTTATTTATTATTATTATTATTATTATTATTATTATTATTACTAATGTTATTATTATTATTCTTTTTAAAAGGGGCAGTGTATGGCTCAGTGGGCCAAACCGCTGTGCCTGTGATCAGAAAGCTACCAGTTCATGCCCAGCCTTGGCAAATGAAGCGAAAGTGATTACTTGTCATTGTTGACACACCACAGCATGCAGTGCACAACAACAAAATGTTCCCTCCACATTTAATCTATATGTGTTATTGTGACATAGCAGAGGGCAGCTGGAGCAGTACTTGGGGATGGTACCTTACTCAGGATACCTCAGTGGTACTTTGATGGTTGGGGATTCGAACCTTTCGATTACAAGTGTGCGCCCCTAAACATGAGTAAGGCCCTTAACCCCCAGCTCCCTGGGTGCCACAACAGATGGCTGCCCTTCACAGCCAGCTTACTCTCACCTACAGAGAGGCATAAATAGAATTCCCCCACGGGGATCAATGAAGTATCAATCATTAAATAATAATGCAAGAAGGATGCCAAATGTCCACCTGATCTAGGCTGAGAAGCACATAACCGCAACTCCTATCCTGCCGGCTCATGACTGGCCTAAGACCCAACTCCAACCAAACACAATTCTGCATTAAAGTCCCATTTTCCGGTAATGCCTGTTTGCCTCTCTCCTGCAGCTACCATAATACTCCCTTTGGGCGTATTACCTCTGTACCTTCTGGGATTTTAAATACTCCTATCAGTTCACAGATTGCTATCAATGTGAAAGTTCTGGCCTGCGGCCACCCGGTGCATGCCAACCCGATCAGATCCAGGATCGTTTTAGGTGGTCTACTTAGGAGCACAGCGGCTCTAAAGGGCTAAATGTCCTTCTTTAGCGGAGGTGATTCGAGCTGAGACAGCTCTCCAGATGAGCTTATAGCGATGACCTTGGCTTTACTTTCCTTACTTGGACCCCTTTGTGTGAGCCTCTACCAAATCCATTCTGTATAGTACGCTAGTTCCTAACTGATAGCCCCCATTATTTTTGGTATACCACCACTGACAGTCCTATATTAGACTCGGCATTTGTAGACAGATGAGTAATCACCCCCCCCCCAAACCCTTCCTTCTTCAGTTAATGACATTAGTAATGACAGGGTAATGTATTGACCATGCGGTTTACTGATATGGTACTTATCAGACCAAACAATCACCTGAACCTCGTCCTCCAAGAAGGAGGAAAGGAGTTTTGGCTGATATCTAACCCACCCCCCAGCAGGGGGTTAATGCAATCAATGGGTGTCAATGAAGGGCAGCTGCTTTCTCTGTGTCCATAAGTGTACACACCTGAACACACCAAAGTCAGTAATAACCCTGATCCTAACTGCCCACACCTATGTACACGCATTTTAAAAAATCAGTTTACTGCTGAGTTAAACACATTTATACTGCCTGTGAGCTGTGACTTTAGAATCTCTCCAAAGATCAATACAGTGATGTATTTATAAGGCAACAGAAGAGTCAGACTTCACTATGACTGTGCTCACGCTTAATGGCAGTAGCGCTTTTTGTGGTTTCTTTCTTAGAGAATCTTTTCTTTTCATGATGAAATACGAACTGTACAAAGAATGCAGCCCCCCCCCCCCCCCAAGTGGGGCTAAAATATTTTATCATCTCTCCACAGAGGAAATAATTATCTTGCCAAATGTGTTGACTGTTTCTTTATATAAAAAGAGCTGGAGTTGCATAGCTAATTAGATTCCAAATGAAGGCATAAGACCACAAACAAGAAACATTCCAGCATAATTCATCCTCTTGTTCATTTTACTGAGGTCATTTCGGAGCTGACAAATTGGTAACTTCACTCACCGCTTGGTACTAACTATCCAACCACCCTGAATGTTCAACGACTGTCCCGTTTCCGCACGGCACGAATAAGCGGAGCTGAAGGGCACTCACCGCTCATCCACGTGGCCTCCGGGTCGTGTGGCACAAAGTGGGGCTTGAAAAGGTCGTCCACGGTCAGCTTGGTGTCACTGCCCCCAGACGAGTCGGCTGCAAGGAGAGGAACGTCACGCTAAGTCACCTTCGACTGCCCAGGCGAGGTGACGACAGCGACTCTCAAACACAATGATGCGCGAGTAGAAATACTTCACCGACAGGCCGCCTGATAATGGACATTCTGCTCCTGGCTCAAGTCCCCACAGTGCCCTAGAGACAAGCACTTAACGGAAATTGTTTGATAAAATTGTTTTGCTTTTGGTTCTCTTGGCAAGCGACGCTAATACTTATATACTTTATAGCAATTGTCAGGACTATGGGTTTGTAGTTTATTTTCTGTTTTATTTATTGCTGTTGTTTCCAAGCACAAATCCCCTACAACTCCTGATAATGCTGAAGGCTGCCGAGGTGGCGGCTAAATTTATTAGGACACGCTGTCTGGGCGCCTCCCGGCCTTATCCACAAAGCCTGAAGCGTGTGGCGACACGAGCTGAAAGCAGCCGTCCTGCTAAAGGGGCGCAGACTACGGCAGAGTGGTCAATGTAGCCCGGCTGACTCAGAGACGCATTCAGGCCGTTCTTCATTTAGAATTAAATGGAGCCGGGATGAAAGGTCCGCGGGGAGAGCTGGATTCAGACGAACGCAATGATCTCTGCAAACTGCCGCCGTCGTTAAAGGACGCCAGAGAGCAGCACGCAGAGTCTGGAGGAGCAGGATGCTCGCCGATCGAAGTCGCAAAATCTTATATAATAAATCGGCGTGCCACGGCGCGAGATTAACTCCGGGGCTGAACTATGGATTTTCCACATTCATTCAATGGGGAAAGCAAATAAAAAACAGAAACAGCCCATAATAATGCAAAACAGATAAATCTGAGATTCCATATTTCAGATTCACGCAGTTTGTCATATTTGGTTAGTTTTTATATGGATGCCTAGGTTTAGCACCAGGGAAATTTTCCACTGGCCCGTAGGAGAGGACACACGTGCATCTGAGGTATTAATATATATTATAAGCTTTACTCCACTGTCAAGGTAAAATAAAAATGCTAAGATGCGCAGCTGTTACAGTGCGCTGGTGTCGGCCGCTCTGACAGACTGTCACGTTCCTGCTTGCATTTCTGGTGGGACACTGTGGGCCACTGGCTATCTGTCACTCCCTCTCCACCAGATCTAGCCGCCAGTTCCTCTGTAACGACCCCACTGGTTTATCTCCTTCCACGTACATCAGTGCCCCATGTCTATGAGACCATGTGCCTGCCTTTGTTTACGTCACGCTTCTGCTCTCTGCTAGGCTCGCCGTGTCACGTTTCTGCCACCCGGACGCTTAGGGACAGGCCTCCAGATGTCAGCCCTTTCAATCCGTGACGTCAAGCGTCTTTGTGGAGGAAGGCTGACGGCGCCACTCAACGTGACCTGGAAACGCTCCTGATTTCGCTCTCTGAACAGCAATGAAACAGCTTCTGAAGCAGACCTGCTCGTCTGGAGTGAGACCCAGCAGGAAGCTACAGGTCAGGAAGCCATAACAGACAAACCACCCCTGTGACACATTATATACCGGCATTGTTTTAGTTTGTATTTCATTATACAGATATGTGCATCTATTAATTTATTTTACATTTTAGCCTATGTTTTATTTTATTGGTTTATGACTTCTGTGAAAAAGAAGGGCCATATGCCAGCAAAATTTAAGACTGTGTTTTTCCATGTTTGACACAATGAATCGTCACCTTTCGGTGAGTCTGAAGGGAGCCCGTGAACTGAGCAGCATCTTTTGACATTTCTTACTAAAAAGGCACTTTCCTTCATTCCTTTTTCCTTCTTGGCACAGTTGTTATACCCATGCATCACAGGTGTAAATCTCCTGAGGCAATTCAGGTCAAAATCCCCTCCCATGGGTACAACAGGAGATTCCCATATGAGAGCCCAGGTCCATGTTGGTAACACTTTACTTAAAGCAGTCATGTATGATGCATTATAGATATCTTCCTAATGCATAATAGTGCATTCATAAATTATTATAGAGATGGCTATAACTTATAAAAAGGCATAACACATTATAGCCATGTTTATGCATTATGAATACTCTATGAAGCTCCCATCTATAATGCACTATAAATACCTTAATGCAGTACAACGTATCCTTAGTTCTAATTACCATTATAATGCATTATGAAGGTATTTAAAGCAAAGTGCCACCGCCATGTTTTCCCATCTATATCCCACATTGTTAAGCACAGCAACCTGCATTCTAACGGCTTGTAATGTGACTAAGGACTGGGGTGAGAACAGGAAGCCCTCCTCAACATGAGCCTTTACTTTTCATAAGTGTCATGTTGTTTACCTCACCACTTTGTAATTAAAATGCTGAAATGCAGGAGTCTTTCCCTCAAATACCAGGATCGGTGCCTCCGGCTTAGAATCACCAATCAGTTTTTGGGCTAAGGAAGGATCGTGTGAAACTGGACTGAACTGGACCAGAGGAAACCACAGACTAGGGAAGAACATCCAAACTTTGGCAAAAAAGAGTCTGGGACCGATTTTGGACCCAAAACCTTCATGACGATATAAGAGCACAATCTTACAACCCAGAAAATGAACATTTCATAACTTGTAGATTAACTGGTGGACGGATGCAGTGACCTGCAGCGTACCTGGAGTGAGCAAGATGACGGACATGGTGATCAGGGAGCAGACCACAAGGATGACCAGCAGAGCAATGGCGATGCCCTTCCAGTTCCTCTGGGGGGGGCTTCCGGTGCTCAAGTCCTGTGGGCACACGGATAACCATGAGTGAACACCGGGGTCTTCTTCACCTGCAAGCTCCACCGCGTGTGTACAGACCCGAGAAAAGCCAGTTGGGTGGAGCACTTTTGGCAAAATGAGCACCCAACCTTAGCAGGAAGCCTGGGACCCCCATTGCAGAGTCAGTAGATGCAAGACCATCACTGTGCTGCACATTTCTAATATATGCTCACTTTGTTTTTTTTCTGCCAGCAGATTTGCATGAAGTAAGCTTCCTTCTCGCTCAGCTCAGGGAACGGTTTCGGGATTTGACTGACTTGCCTGAAGATGCTGGATAGATGAATATGTTTCTTGAGGGCCCAAAAGGATATGAACAGATCGGAGTAGTCGGGATGTGGGCCAGACTCTCGTACCCTCATCCTGGGCATGGCCTATCGATCACTTTCAGGCAGCCGAACACAAGGGAGTTCACGGGCATGGCTGCATAGCAAATGAGCTTTTGTGTTTCCTTCAGCAGACAGGAAGATTCCACAGCAACACGGATATATTGACAGAAGCGGCGCATAAACTTCGAAGGGCTTCCCTAACATTACCCAGCATGAGCAGCACAGCAAAACAGCCACTCACTATTGCTCTACCTGATGAACTGAGCATTTATTCAAGTATTTACGGGAAAAGCAGATCTGCAGCCATCTGCAGAAGTAGGAAGCCCAGTTCTGCTTGTTAGTAGTTCCTTAATGAGAGGGTATCAAAGTTCTCACTGTCAGTCCTTCAACACCGTGGAATATTCCGGGCCTAATTTACTTGGATGTTGTTTGGGAACATCTAAAACTCACAGAGAATTGCAGGGCGATAGAAGAGTTCATCAAGTGAAAGTGTGATGATGAAAGTAGGCTGGCTGAACACGGGGGCGATCCTGATGACCCATGAATCATTGTCATAAGACCAACACGCCTCCTCTGAGCACATACAGCATTGTCTTAGGCAGTCAAAGAAAATGTGTAAGGCTCGGCATTTCGGTAGCAAGCATATATTTCCATGAAAAACAAAAACACAAGTTAGCATTAGAACATACAGAAATATAGGAATTCAATACAAAATAAACAAAAATGTCTTCTGTTCTCCAAACAGTTATTTATATATTGTCTGATGAACACCCTAACAGTTCCCGAACCTTTTCTTAGGGGTACTTCAGCCATGCCAAGTATTTATTAAATTTCACCACCAGCTCAGCTAATTAATTAACTTAATTAGTTAAATGATTCAGCGAGGTATTGATTAGCCAAACAAGGTGAGGTAGTGCTCGAGTAAAAAAAAAATTAAAAGAAATGTGTGTGCTGCTGCAAACACGGGGTGACTTTAGGAGGTTTTGAAATGGCACAGTTGACATATTTTGACAAACAAAATTTCATAGTTTTACACAAACATCAAGATAATCTAAAGTTTTCTTTGACTGCACAATACAGCAGCTTCTTAGAAATAACTGGTGTCCTGCGTTACCTGGGATAGGCTCTTACTAAAAAAAATGGTTAGAGTATGAATGGATGGATGGATGGATGGATGGATAGACAGATTGATTCCAAGAACCATTCAGCACAAGAGGTTATCCACATTGCACCAAGGAATTCTGGGAATAGAGGTCTTTTTGAAGTGTATACACACTAGACCCAGTCTTCATAAACACAAGGCCATAACATGTAGAATGGAAACATGAATGAACTTCATGTTCCTTGCAGCTAACATCCACCATCCCACAGAGACCTCAACAGGTGTGAGAAGTTACCAGGTAGCATAGCTGAATAGTCAGCTGGACAGAGAAAGTCTCAAAGCTTTTTTATCACCTGAGTCGGCCCCCATACTGTCGTTCACTGTCCTTCCTGTTTTGTATGCTGGAAACAGCGAAGGTCGCAAAGACCTCAAGAGAAAAACAAGCTGTCATCATAACTATGGCAACACAAACCAGACCTCTCTTTGACTGTCCTGTGGTCAATAAACAAAATTATCTAATAAATAGATAGAGTATATTTAACATACCAGCACATAACTCATCATTTTTTTTTAGCGATGATGATGTTCAGGCTTGTGGCTTCATACATGAGCAGGGGGCAGTTTATTCATGAACAACAAGTCAAAACAACAAGCAAAACGATTCAACCTAGAGCCGTCAAGTCTACTTGACGGACAGGAAGAGAAATACAAAGATCAGACGGACTCCAGGCGTCCGGCGGAGGACTGAATCTGAGCGCAGTGTGCGGGGAGCGGCTGCGATTTTCTTCCGGCAAAATGGGTGAATGAAACGACTGTCGAAACGTGCATTTTCACGGGAACAGGTCTGAGGAGGAAGGCACAGGGGCTTTTTATCAGTCTCACGGGACTGCAGGAATGTGGGGATAAAGACGGCGGCAGCTTGAGCCTAATGAAGACAAAGGGACACGGGGGCGTGTGGTGATACAGCTGATCAGCTTATGGGAGAGGGCAACCTCCCGTCATCACCAGCTGTGGCTAACAGGTCACTGGCCCCTGATTACATTCCCATCCTCAGAGGGTGGGGCGGCCCCACTCGGTCGAGCATGCCTCCCCCTTCCCACCCACCCTTGCGCCCCACCGCCACAGGCATGGCTGCAATCCAGACGGCCAGGCGGCATGCAGATGTGGCCAGATGTGTCTGTACAGAGGTGTCCTCCTCAGTACGCCTGCAGTTGTTCTTGGCATCTTCATGTAATTATTCTCCTCGATCTGCATATATATTATCAACTACAACAGTAGCATGTGTCACGTACATTAGACACATTGTGCAATGTTTAGGAGATGCATTATATCAGCGAGGCTGGCATCGGCTCACAATTATACAAGCTTACATCATAACAGAATTCAGGCAGTCCCCAGATTATGAACGGTATCCATTCCCTAAGTCCACCTTAAAGTTAAATAATAATACAACACATAGCAATAAGAATAATAATCAGTGTTGAGCATTTTAAGGCCCAGAAGCTACAAATCCAGACCAAGATTTTGTTTCTACCAATCAGTTGAGCATAAAGAGTCACAGTCACAGAGTACTCAACCGGTTGGTTGGAACAAAATCCTGGTCTGGATTTGTAGCTTCTGGACCTGAAATACCTAACACTGATGATGACAGTAGTAATATGGTAGTAAACTACATATGGTGCTGTACCGTACCTCGAGCCGACGAACCGCTAAAGCCAGACGTTTTAACCTGGGGACTGCTTGCCTACATTATTCATCCCCACGGGGAAATTCTCTTGTCGCCTGTCCCATGGGCGATACAGATGAGGGCAGGCTTGGGGTCACAGCCCAGGGTCAGCCAGCATCAGAGCGATTGGGGGTTAAGGGCCTTACTCTGGGGCCCAACGTCAACATCGCTCTGCCGGCCCTGGGATTTGAACCGGCGACCATCCGATCACAGAGACCTGACCCACTGAACCACACACTACTTACAATCATGTATTAAAATAATGGACCATACACCGATGGATTTTATACTAATAGATGCCATTTCAGGCACCGACCCTAGTTTAAATTTTTGATAGTTATTTAAAGCACATAAGACACGTTCTGTGTTTTTCAGACCAAATTTTGCAGACGTCAGCGTAACGGCTACTCCCAGCTCTCCCATTATCTCCTCTCTGCCGACAGCCGACAAGGGAGGGGCAGGAACGGTGACAGCGTCTCCGATTGGAACGCCGTTCCTCCCTGGATCACAAATCTGAGCCATTGTAAACAAGTGTAATGAGTGAATCTGGGGATGTCTCCCGACTCCTTAGTGAGCGCATGCTCTTATTCTTTTCTCACAGACGGCCGGAATCACAAGGCTGAGAAGCTAAATGCTCCCGAATGGCTGAAAGCTGCCGTCTGCTGTTAAATCGTCCAGAGTTGGGAAGTTTTTGGCAACATTGCTGTGATTTATTTTCATTATGGATCGACGGATAGAATGATTGGTTTAAGCCAGTGCTTCTCAATCCGGGCCTCGGGGGACCCACAGTCAGTCCATGTTTTTGCTCCCTCTAAGCTCCCTGTCAGACAGTCCCCATTTTTGCTCCCAGAAGCTGGGAGGGAGCAAAAACGTGAGGCGTCAGTGGGTCCCCGAGGAGCAGATTGGGGAACACTGGCTTAAGAAATAAAACAAGAGAAGGCTCAGGGCCTCAGCCTCCACGACGTCTGTGTAAATTAACAGCAAAAGGTGCTTGAACCCAAAGGCTGACAAGATCAAAAATGCTTTAAGATGTTTATTTATAAAGGTCCTGGTGAAGGCTCTGGTAGCCTAGCTGGTGCTGATGCAATGCACTTTCCTTAGATTGGCGGCTGGACGCACCCAAAGCTGCGTGTCAGGGCGCTCAGCAGCAATACTCTCTGCTCTAACCATCAGGCCAGGCGATAACGCTGAGAAGCATTTAATCCTCAGCAAGGACCTTAAGCTGAATAATTCATGGCTGCTGCGACTCCTCAGGGGCCTGTATTCAGCTCCATCGGCCACCTTGTTCGTGTAGCAGAGGGCCATGTTCTCCCCCATGCCGCCGTACCCGCCGCGCCGGGCCGAGGAGCAGAGGACATGACAGCCTGCCCTCAGCTGCGGAGCTGCAGGCCATACGAGCCGCCTACCCCCCTCCACGGGGGCTCTTAATGCAACAGACGAGAATACAGCCCACACCACTGGAGGCCTGGGGGGGGTGGCCATTCCTGAGTCAGGAGTCCCTGGGAGTGGGGTGTAGCTCAAGTGGATTAGGGATCTGTGCCTATCTGCAGAAGGTCATGGGTTTAAATCCCACAGCTGGCAGAGCAGCCAGATCACTGCTGGGTCCTTGAGCAAGGTCCTCAACTCCAACTGTGTCGGGGACACTGCTGACCCCAATAACTGCCTCAAAGATGAATTATAAGCTTACAGTGCATGAACCGCTGTGTCTAAGTATATTGCCCTGGTTAAGGGAGACTGATTAGTAATTATCACAATAAAGCGCTAATATGGGCCGCCCTTTACATTGAAAAAGAATGTAAAGTAGAAGCCATTCATTTCACAAGCCAGTGATAGCTGTCATCACTCTCTCTGATTACATTTAACTGATTAATTACGGCTCAAATTTGCAAAGGGTGATTATGCTGCCTCATTTTAGGAGATAAGAGGGCGTTTGCTTCCATTTGGAGTCTTCCAGGCGTGTTCAGGGAAGCAGACATGGAAAGCTTGCAAACACTGCGATGTTTGTGCGTTCTGTAAGACAGCTGTGTGTAATTTCCATTAACTGAGACATACAAATAGGAATCGTCAAGCAGGATGCATCTATTTGATGTCTCTAATTAATAGCGGTATGGACCGTTTACACTTCATATATTTAGCAGACACGTCACAAAGTGACGTACAAGTGAGGAAAATAGCACATTAGAAACATACGTGCTGTCGGGGAGTCGACTAGGCATAAGTGTAGCTACAGTAGAATGAGCTTCCAGTGAACGCCCAGGTACCAGTGTAAGCAGTACTGGAGCAGGAGCTACACAACTTATAATAAAGCAAGGACCTAATAAGACTATTCAAGGACCAGAAGTGCAACATAAGATCATTCATGGAATGTACAGGAATCAGGCTCTGATGGATTTGTGGCCCTCAACCCCTGTTCATCATCACCCGCTCTGGTTCAACATGGTCACTGGTTGCTGACACAGTTCAGATCCTCTGAGGTTAATCAAGTAACCTGCACATTCTTATTTGTCACAGCATGATAATTGTGAGTTTCCAGCAGTTATATAGGAGGCCACCTACAGAGTAGCACAGGTCCAAGTCCAAGCAAAACGAGTGCAAGTCTGAAATTACATATCAGCTACTAATCAATAGGATATTACTGAATACATAACTATATTACATGATTGTATGATTTAATCAATATGTGATTAATTATCCCATTTCCTAAAACAAGAAATCACTCTGCTAACATCAGCAGAACGGAATCAACCCTACAGATGGACAAATAACATTTTACCAGGAGTTCATTGCCGAAAGGCCACAAGAAGGATAAAGGATGGCGTGTACCCTGAGGATATGGTCAGGTGACATTCCTGACCTGGTATAAAAACACAATAGTACTAGGTGTTTCAGTCTTCAGAGACTATCACTGCTATGGTTGGATTCTGTTGGTGGAAGAACCCAGCTCAGATTAGGATCTGCTGATTGAAGGACACGTTACCCTGTCTCACCTTGGTCTAAGGACATGTGTCAATGTGTTAATCCAATAAATACACAGAAGTGCTATTGTATGCATTTCAGATTGTTAACTTAATTTTAGAGAAATTTTATGAATTAAGAGCAATTTTATGACCTTCCTCCCATCACTGTTTATTCAGACCTGTCTCTGAGGGGTCTGGGGAATGAATAGGTAGACATAAATAGTTGAGTATCATAATGGTACCTCTTCATCCAGGAATAACCAGATATTTTTTTCTGAAGTGCACTGAGCCTCACAACAAGGGACTATATTGCTTGGCGATGCCGCAGCAGAATCCATCTCGCGCAGTCGGCATTTCTCGAACCTTGTCGATGAACAAGCAGAACCTCCAAACCCTGAAGAGGACAGAGGCAGACCAGTTTTATATATGGAATCCAACATTCATGCACTTGATTGATCTAATTGAATTCTTCAGAATAATGGAGTATGCTGTTGATGATTGAGTTAAACACTCAACTGCTTGATGTAAAACGAACACTGCCAGCAATAGTTGAAGATGTTCCGCTGTTGCTTAAAATCATGACAAATGAAACTAGTCAGTTCCTGGGGGCTCCAGACCCCCCTCAGCAGTAATACAATGACCACACACAGTGAGTACAGTTCACGCCAGCTTCATAAAATGCCGGTAAATGGGTCATTTCAGAAGACAGCGGAAGTCGTATTAAATTTTAAGTCCCATCTTTCTTAAAAACCCTAAGCTAAGTCCCTTAAGGCCTGATATTCACAGCCTTGAAGGGCGCTCTGCTAATATAAGTGAATCACATGACCCAGGAAACCAGCCACCAAACAGGCCTCACGCCAGGGAGACTGCAAACGGACAACAGGGTGCTTGTGCACGATCTCAAAGTACGTCAAAGACTCGCCTGTCTAGTAAGACAGGAAAACACGAACAATGTTACGCAATGGTACACAGTTCAACCAGTCATATTTTCTAGAAACTCTTCCTGCAGATGACAGCCATAATTAGAACTGAATTATCTTCACTCCGAGGTTAACCCTGCAGGTGCCATGCTGGAATTTCAGTTTCAGTGAAAGCTGCACTTCCTGGTAAGAAAGTACATCATACTGTACCCCCCAACCCAGACCAATCCAATTATTTTCCAATTTTTTTTAGGGCCCCCGTCATTCAGAGGCCCCTGGAATTATCCTAATTCCACCCCCCTCCCAAATCTACACTTCCAGATAAGCATACCATATTGAGCCCCCCAACCCAGACCAATCCAGTTATTCTCCGAATTTTTTGGGACCCCCCCCCCCCCCCAGGTGTTACTGTCTATCAGGTGCCATTAAATCATGGGCAGATGGAAGTTAGTGTATAGTCACCCTCTCTGTCACCAGTGTAACTCAGGATTTAAAAAAAGCACAGGAATTGCAAGTGTAGCATTCCGATAATCATCTCGTGCTTGGCATTGATACAAAACAACTTTAACGGCTGATAAACTGTATTGACAATACTGGGTTTGTCAAAACAATATAAAGTAACTGTAATAACATGCAAACGCAAAAGAGAATTTGGGATTAAAATTTTAAAGCAGATTTAAGAGGAGTGCTTTGGAACAATCCACAGCAGTGGGAGCTAAGCTGTCCCCGTAACCCTTAAACAATGCACATGCTCATCGTCGCTGCCGTGGAGTATAGCTGCGTCTGCAGTCGTCCCCTTTCAGAGCTGCTCTAGGAATCACCCCATCAAGGCTATTCTAATTTAAATTAACAGCAGCAGCAAAACCTTTCTCTTCACTTTAAAATATACAGAGAGCAATTAAAGTCATTCAGCGGCCGCTTTTGGGAATGAAAAGGCGCACAATCAGAAACCCAAACAAACAGCTCAGCTGACGGGCGCTCGGTCTTCCCAGAATGCCGGACCGAAGTGCGGGAAGCGGAGATGAATGTCTCCCAGCACAGGTTTTCACAGCATCTCAGTACTTAGTTTAAATTTATTACCACAGCCCTCATAGTCAGCGTAAGTCATTAGACGCAAGCAGAGTAGCACAGAGCTTAGCAACACTCCTAGTGGCTCAACAAACAAAGTATCGTGCTAATAACCTGAAGGTCACGGATTCAAATCCCCCATAAATTAAAACCTCTACTGTAACTTTGGATGAAAGTGTCAAACAAACGAGGTTATCAAAGAACTAACTCTAAATAAGTACTAGATTTTAGGCTCTAATTAGGCAGCCAACTTCCTCTGCATCTATTGGTGCTTTTCCACCGCACAAGTACTGAACTTTTAGTACTTTCACTGTTCCTTTGACTGGAGTACTTTGTTTTGTATGATCCCAGCTATGCTGCTTTATCGCACTAGTAATGAATCCCATACATAAAGGATTGACCTCAGTGCAGTGAGAGGGGGGGGGGGAATGGGGTACTCTTTGGGATTTTAATAATAGGATGATGCATTTCATAATCTCTGTGACATAAAAAAAAAAAAAAATCACAGAAGTGCCAGAGAGGGCGCTCTTCGCCCATATCAGCCCCGAACTGCTCAGCAAACTAGCAGATGAAGCACATCCATTCCTCTTCAGTGCAGCTAAGAGTCTTGAGTGGAAGCTTGAGGAATATAAACATAAGAAGTCAGGAGTCTGTGATGATTCATGTCCCAGTATTTTTCTGGGATCTGAGTATCTGTGAGTGTGAGTTTTCACCAAAGACATTTCAAATACCCCTTATCATGTTTTTTTTTAAGCACACATCCCTGGTTAACCCCCACACGCCTGTATACTGCACATCACCGGTGCTCCCTGTAGCTCCTGCATCCACACTCTTCTGACTACCTGCTATCATCTCAATACCCTTCTAAAAACCAACCCACCAAAGTGACCCAGTGGGTCAGAAATCAACCCTGACCCCCCCCCCCAAGGCAGGCCAGCCGGCTGTTGCTCGAGTCTCCGGGGATGGTGACGATATTGCCAAACCCTACAAATCCTCCCTCCTGCATTTATTCCTGCTGCACTCTTTCAGTCTAGTGCTGCTTTTCCCAGTTTCCCAAAATCAGGATGACTTCTTTCTTCCGGATTCAGTGTTTTTATTGCTATCCGTTGATAAACTGTCCAGAAAAAAAAGTGTTTACAATTACAGTATCGACTGACTGATTAGAAAACCATTTTGCGAAGCTGTGAACAACATAATTACATTAATCCAATTTACATATTGAAACGACTTCTCCAGACAACACTGAAGACTGAATGCTTACCTAATTTATTGCACGGAGATGCGGTAAGGTCAAATTTATTCATTCAGTTGTCAGCATCATTATATATTTACTTACATGTCAACATCCTGGACAAAAAAATATTATATAATCCCCCATGATTTCACATCTTTTCAAAGAGTCTCAGCTTGTCAGAAATAACCCAATGAGGTGACAACTCCCCCTGCAGACGCGTGTCTCTGTTACCATCGAGTCACGCCACGATGCTCAGGGATAAATAAACCGTTCCTTGCCGAGCAGAAAACCGTGAAGTGCCTCCTAAGGTCTCTGGTGTCCTTGTTCCTTTCCTTGTCACTTGCACTCGCTACGAGGGGACATGCGCCAGGACTCTCCATTCGTCCCCTGAGCCCCGCAGCTCGGAAAGCAATTAAACGTGGCGAGCCTCCCCTCAGCAGCCATTTCTGAACTCCTTGTCCCCAGCGTGATTGCAATACGTTCCCTTTCACTTCTGATTAACGCCGGACTTCGGCCGTGGTAAAGCCGGCCGAGCACGGACCGTGCCGGTCAGCGACGCCCAGCAGCATCTCTGTCCCGTCAGGGGAGTCAGTAACGATTAGCGCGACGTCGTGGAGCGGCAGCGGGACGCGCAACTTAATTCCCACCTGTCGCCAGTGCAGAGAAGCAGGCCGGCGGTAAGATAGGCCATCGAAAGCATGCACTGTCTGGGTACAGTGTCCCAAAAGTGCAAGAAATAAAATTAGAATACCAAAAAAGGAAGGAAACCAGAAAAAAACAACCCAAAACAGGAAATAGCATTTCAGAGTATGAAGGACAATTTACAATGACCATTTTTGCTATTCGTTTTTGGCCTTTCCATTTGTCCCTGGAATGATATTTTGCTTTTGAATCTGTCTGTTTTATTCTGTCCCCAAGCACCACCTTCGGCGGGCCATTAAGGAGCCAATCATACTCACCCGAGGCCTCCAGCACCTCGCTAACATGACATAACTGTCACAGTGTGAGAGGAGATGGAAATGGGCACACAAACCCAATCGCCACACATTTGTTCATAAGAACATAAGAAATTTACAAACGAGAGGAGGCCATTCGGCCCATCAAGCTCGTTTGGGGAGAACTTAACTA
>JAODLC010000038.1:17171274-17181274 GCA_026781145.1 Hippopotamyrus pictus | reverse complement strand
TTTATCGTGGGGGACCCCAAACTCCAGGGCTGACATTCAATCCCAGTCCAGACTTGCAAGGGACCTTAGTAGGATTTGAACCCTCAACACCTCAGAGGGACATAAATACCCTGGCAGATTCCCTTGAAAGCGTATAATTATAGATTAAATTGGATGGGTGTGGGGGGGGCAGGGGCGGAGTAAAAGGTGACATTATGTCAGGGGGCCCAGAATTTCTGTCTACACCCCTGACACTACCCACTCTGCCACCCTTAAATATATAATTACTAGAGATAATCAATAATTCTCTTTCTGTTTTTAATTAATTTCACTTACTCAGTGATTACCTGTTTAGAGCCACTAATTAGCTAAAGAACAACCCATAAAGACAAAATAAATATGTGAATATATTTGCTCTTGTTAAATTTGCATGTGACCAAATTAAGGCAGTGCATTTTATTAGTGCCGACACGTGTTACAGGCCTGCCGGTGAGTACAGCTGTACCGAATGTCCTGAAGTGACACTTTTTTTCCCACCAGTGTGAATTGTGCGGCACATTCATTAATATCTCAATCAAGCCTAATTACTGTGCCGTGGTGACCCGGGGCAGGCAGTGCGCATGCAGCACTGCGTGCTGCCCCTAATGGCCTGTTTCTTGGGGAATTAGAGACCCCTATTGTTCACGGGAAGGCAGCCCAGCCTCTCATTTCGTTGAACCAGAGCCACCAGGCTGGCGTAATGCAGTTCGGACGCAGGGAGGGTTTGATTGGATCGTGCTGCAGATTGAGCTTCTCCCTCACTGGTCTCAAATTACTTCCTAATGTCGCATTTGTTCTCAGCAAACGCTATCTTAATGAAGTGTCTCTAATCCTCCCATACCAGGGCATTATGGGTAGGATGTGAAACCAAGAGCATAGGAGCTTTGCAGACAGGGTTAGAAACCAGTAACCGCTAGAATGGAAATTGTCACAGTCATTTAAAAGCAATTATAACAATTTCAGTAAGCTATAATTCAAATAATCTCTTTTAATGCCTATTGGATGGATTTATTTAAGTCATTTTTGGATAAAAGGATTTGCCAAATGAATAACTGCAAATATAAATGTAACAATTTTCCGCTGTATCATGTGAAAAGAAGCTCAAAGTAAAAGTTTTCAAGCTGTAAAGATTTGATTTATGTATATATTATCTATAAACTGTTTTTTTTTATTCATGAGGTACTGCTCCTTTGCTTTGAAAACATCATACTCTTCATTAATATAATCTGACTTCTTCTTTAACAAAATAAACAGTTTTGTCAGTCTGGAGTATCATCAGTAAGTTAAAATTCGCATCAAGTCACTGTGATATCCTGTGGGGTTCAAATTTGGCAGGAAATGCACACTATCAATACTAAATCAGTCCTTTTTCATGATTACACCCTTACACCCTTTCATAAAGGACGATGCCAAGTTTCAAAGCTGTCCATGGTAAATAACTGATGATGTAGAAACACTTTTTAGTCAAAATCAATACACGTCAAATCCAGAGAAAATCCCCCGCAGTAATTTATCACAGTGGTTCTAACCCACTCCTACAGGGGACCCTCAGACAGTCCACATTTTTGCTCCCTCCCAGCTCCTGGTACAAAAAGGTGCACTGTCTGGGGGGTCAGAATGAGCGAGTTGGGAAACACTAATTTCTCCTCCCCAGGCTGCTGCTGATGGTGAACCGCCGTAATATCTGCTTGAGATCGGATTAAGCACACATCAAGCACACAGAGCGGTTCAAGGTCCAGCCATGTTTGGCGGGGTCGGCCACCTAAGGCCCAATCTGCCACCTGCATGGCCAAGGACACACCTCCATGGTCACTCTGTCATGCGGTGACAAGGAGGACAGGTCACGCTCGCTTAACCTCAGACCCTTCGGGGCCTTGGTCACTCCCCCGAAATGAGGGTTAGCGTAAATTACAGTATAAACCACCTGATACAATAACATCTGTGCTGATTGGCTGATGGGGACTTTGGGGAGAATACTGGACATACCCACTTCAGGAAGACAGTTGCCGGTTGAGTTCAGCCTCTCAGGGTCTGTCATTATAAGACGGCTTCCTTCCCACTACAGGCCTCTCAGCTCACTGGAGTGTGTCTCACGGATTACCCTCGACGATGCCTGATGAATTGCGATTCCTCGTGAATGGGAAAAGATCGAGATTACAAGGGTTTGTACTATAAAACCTCCACCATCTCTCTTCAAAAGAAAGCAAGGGACAGGACAAAGCTTCGTGTTTCTAGAGAGCAGGCCAGCTTAGCCCGGCCCTGCACCGAATGCTTATTGCTCTACAGGAATTAAGCTGTATTTTAGCTAACGGCGATTTGCTCTGAGTATTCCTCTCCTCCCGTGGAACCAGCCCAGCCTCCCATTACTCTGTTAAACCTCCTATCCTTTCTGAGCTGTTTTATGGGAGTATTTTAAGAAGCCATAATTTCACCCCAAGATGCACTGATGTACACTTAAAATGTACACAGCAAGCAGGTATTTCCCTTGGACGCCATAAACTGTGGAGCCAGAACTTATTTGCAAGTCTTATACTATAGAAAACCAATTTTGCTTTTTGTCTTTTATAGACTATTTTAAAAAGTCCATCCTAACAAGAAGCTAAACATGTATATTTGCAACTTCTTCTACAATGTGGCCGATTTCCCTACAAGTTATGAACAGGCATTTCAGTAAATAGGCATTTCAGGAAGATAACTCCTCCTCTCTCTATATGCCTGGTAAGTACACACACGTTTTAGTTCATACAGTACATGCCAGTACCCACATTGAGTAATGTGATTTATCCAAAAATATTATCCATCCATCCATCCATCCGTCCATCCATCCATCCATCCATCCATCTTGCTGTCAACAGACTGGATAAGGCCATTAATACCAGTAACATTGCGGGTCATTCATACACACCTAGCCAAGGACTCAGGTGGGGGGCTGCTATTCAGAGTTGGCAGATTAACTGAGCTACAAGTAATGCTTTGGAAGGAGCATCAGAGTCTCATTGGTAACGTTCCAGGTAAAAGGTAGGCAGGGTGAGTGGACAGGTGATGTGAGTGGACAGGTGATGTGTGTGGACAGGCGATGTGTGTGGACAGGCGATGTGAGTGGACAGTTGATGTGAGTGGACAGGCGATGTGAGTGGACAGGCGATGTGAGTGGACAGGCGATGTGTGTGGACAGGCGATGTGTGTGGACAGGTGAAGCTTGTGGACAGGTGGGGCATGTGGAAAGGTGAAGCGTGTGGACAGGTGGGGCATGTGGACAGGTGAAGTGTGTGGACAGGTGAAGCGTGTGGACAGGTGGGGCATGTGGACAGGTGAAGCGTGTGGACAGGTGGGGCATGTGGACAGGTGAAGCGTGTGGACAGGTGAAGCGTGTGGACAGGTGGGGCATGTGGACAGGTGAAGCGTGTGGACAGGTGAAGCGTGTAGACAGGTGAAGCGTATGGACAGGTGATGTATATGGACTTCTTGTGCTCAATGTACGTCCATCCCTGAAGTGCTAAATGCACAAGCCTCGTACAGCAAGCTTCAAAGAAATCACCCCAAGCTCTTTCCCCTTGAAAATACTATAGATAATCCTTATTCGGCTGATCCACAAATAGTACGTATACAAATAATAAATATATTATCTATGTATCCAGACCAGTTAGTTGAAGGCATAAAGACCTGATATTCATTGATAAAGGAAATGTTTTCAATAAATGCTGTTATTATTATTGTTGTTGCTATTAACAAGAACAACAACAACAACAACAATAATAATAATAATAATAATAATAATAATAATAATAATAATAATAATAATAATAATAATAATAATAATAATAATAAGGGATCATGAAGTTCCTACATATGTTGATCTATGAAGAGTATATAAGCAATAGCACACTGGTTTATAATAATAATAATAATTTATTATTAGGTCTGCCATTACTTCTCATTGGTGAAAAAAGGCTACATGTGATTAGCTGGATAATCATTCCTGGCCAATGAGCCGTGTGAGGGACCTGTCAATATGACCCAAAAAGTCAATAATACAGTAATTTTCAAATCTGCAGGGAAAGTCAAAGTACAGTACAGTTAAGAAAACATGCAGAATGTATTACAATGAATCATAAAGGATGTAACACGAGTAGTTATTCAATTTATTTGTGTTATCTTACTACCAATCCCATTTTAATGTCGCACTATTGTAATTATGCTCAACGAGCCAGACTCCATCAGGGGAGAGCAGGTCGGGGGATAAAATGTAATTAATTTTATAAAACAAATAAAATTTAAAACTTTATATCTAAAACAAAAATGGTGTTGCATAAATGGTCACTCAACACAAAGTTATGATTTTAATATTGTATAAATTCAATAGAGTTTAATTACGCTATTTTTAAATCTGTGAAATAGCAGCACAATGGTTTGTCTGCATATATAGTGGGACAATTAGCATTTGGGGTCATTTCTGTGTGTGAATGAGGTATTGATTAGCCAAAGATGGTGTGCTTGTTAAAAAAAATATATTGGTGTATTGAATGGTCGCTACAAATACTGAGCTGTTTCACAAAAACTGGATAACAGCTTTTGACAAAATACTCCAGCACCATGGAAATTGAAGCCCACACTACACATATATGCATCTGTAAAAGAGACACACAACACATTAAAGCACAGGATGCTCAAAGCACATTCTGTGAACGACCATCTTTATTGTCAGACTCATAGAGTCAGTCCAAAAATACCACCTGGGGGCAGCAAAGGAGTTAAAGGGTCCTGCTGAAAGCCCCCCTTACACTCAAAGGCCAACTTGCTATTTCAAGTCTCCACGGTCAGCTCGCACTGCATCTATCAGAGCACCAATCAGGATCCGGGAAGCATGTGACATCACGTAACTCTGTCCAATCACAGCACAGCAGGAGTCAACAATGAATGGGGTATGTGGTAATGGCCCTAGCAGAGACATGGCGGTGGGTAGACTAGGAGGGAGGGGCATTGGGCAGCCCCCGGCGTGGGCGTGGGCGTGGGGGAGGAGCCAGAGTGAGTGCACAGGAGGCAAGTCAGAGAGCGAGGGATGGAATGTCCGTTTTCAGAACGAAAGCTGTGATAAATCTTTTAATAAAAAAGCCTCAAGAAAAATCATGTGTAACTGTCTTTAAAAAAAAAAATCCATGAGAGTGCATAATTAAGAAGCAGTTCACGTTATGCGTTAAACAACCAAACTAATTTAACATTTGACCAAGTCCAATGAATAATAAAAAAACAAAACAGCCACAGCTCACTGATACCATGGTGTATAATTAAGAAATTACTTGACAGCTCACTAAGCTTTTATTTCAAAGCACCAACCTGTAATTTTATATTTGCAGCAGACATCCTAGACCAAAATGAGATGTATTTCCCTGTCAAAAAGTAAACCTGCAGAATGCTTTAAACGCATTCACTCAGCACCCTGCATGTTAAAATGTGAGTGATATCAGGCCGTGAAAAGCTTTTACTGTATCTGACCTGGGACAAAGCATGCTTGCATTTACATTTACGGCATTTGGCAGTGCGCTAATGAAATCTGTTTAATTCACCAGCTAGGTTACTTCCTAAAAATGTGGTTTGGCTATTTATCACAGTAATACATTAATCCCCAGTGCCTGGAGCATGAATTTGGCAGAAGAAAAATCGCCGGAAACAGGAGCCACGAGAGAGGACTGGGTGGAGTCCTGCATACTGGCACGGACTCTGTCAAACTTTACGGGTGGTCATCCTGGAAAGGGCAGGCCAGTATCACAGGAGACCTTCAGAGCTTATGGATATTCTATCTGATCCAAGAACAATATTTGACGGGGCACAAATAATATAGTATTGAGCTCTTACTTATGTATTAATTAACCACAAACTAAGACCTAGGCACAAACTGATCAAACGTTTATTCATTAGAATGAATCGTAATGCATAATTTATCTCAAATCGGTTAATTTTGAAAACCTTTGTGAACTACTGAAGGGACAAGTAATGAATAACCCAAGTGAAACACTGATCTCATGTTTGTTCATCATTAATGAATCGTGGCACATCTTTTATTTGAAGTATCAACTATATTGGCTCATGATTTGTTCATGATTTGTACTTCAATAGTAACTGAGTAACTACTAAGAATTTGTGTCCCCTCAAATAAAGTGCTACCTGCGATCCTTCTTCAGGAGTTCCACAAACAGCATGTATACAAATAATAAATATATGACACCTATGTGTCTAGATCAATCAGCTGAAGGCATAAAACCTGATGTGCACACTAACTCAAATCGATAAAGGAAATGCTTTCAGTAATAACACAAATAATAATCATAACCATATGTTGAATGTATATGCCATAGCTTATTGATTATTGTCTGTTGTTCTTTCTCATTGATGAAACAGACAAACATCACAGGAGACATCTAGAGCTTCCCTCCTCCAGCACTTCCCTCAGCTCCCTCAGCCTACAGCTCCTGACCTCCCATGGGACGTGGCCAGACCCCACCAAAAGGTCTTCCCAGGCTGTGACCAATCCAAGCTGACCAGCCTCCCAAACTGCAGCTACAGAGGTTCTGTCTGAAAACTACTCCATCTTGCACTTCCTCCTCATCTATTTCCCCAGAAGTAACAGGGCACCCTCCCTCTGCCCTACCCAAGTCCAAGTCACAAGGCATTCCAACCCAAAGGATCCTATAGAAGGCCTTTGCGTGTCCCCCTCACCAGAAGGGGGCGCCCTATCACAAACCCTGTGGGGAATCCTTAGACCCATGGGGACAACACCCTCTGCCCCATAGCAGACGCTGGACTGTCGGCTGACAGACCCCCCTACTGTAGCAAATTAATAACTCACCTAAAATCCATCACTAAAGCTTTTCCAAAAGGCTCACTGTAGCTTGACGACAGGATCCTGGCCCTGAAAGTTACTCCCACCTGTATCTCCCATGAGAGCAAGATGGAATTCATGAAAAACTGCCCAATTTCCCCACAGGGGTAAGTAAGTGCCGTTATTTTATTCTTTCGCTTTAGGCCTTTACTTGACCAGGAGATTGCTTCATCACTGGAGTCCAGCCCGCCTACAGCGAACTCTAGCTCTACTTTTTACCACTTCAGCAGGCCTCCGGTCTGCATGTGGGCCCGACTGCATTTCCGACGTGGCACTGGGCAGAAGTTCAGTATCTGGGGTTGCTCTTAGGCTGTGAGCAAGTATCTCCAAATCGATGGTGCAACCGAAGGTGTCCCCTGCCTGGACTCCAGCCCAGCAGGCCTTGAGCACTTGTTACCCAAGATCCAAATGCTTCTTTCCCCTGCAAAGGGGAGCCCCAGATCTGGCTCTGTGCATCAGGGTCCTCTCCCGCTGTTCCAGACAGATCGATTCCTCATCCCAGGAGATGATTGTGGCGGAGAGTTGGGGGATCTCAAATCCCAAATAGTAAGACGACACAGCAGTGATCAGTCTCATCTTGTCTTTTCCTCTTTTTCTTTGCCTCTCTACCTTCATTATATTCCCGATCTTTAGGGAGACCCAGTCCCGTGACTCAGTTTGGCAGCAGAGGAAGTTAAATCTTTCACGCTTGCGAAACAGCATTAATGACACTTTGTAACGTGACAAGAATATAGGGCAGGTGATTGGATGATTTCCCAACATGTTATAAATGATAAATCCTTTATTTGCCATTTGCACATGCACGAGTACATTGGAATTATTCTCTCCACCTGCTAAGGGACGGGCTCGAACCAGCGATCTTCTCAACACGAGCACACAGCCAGTCACTGCCCCATTTACTGTGCTCATAACACCACTGGATACGTCTAAAATGTATTTATTGTAGCTTTTCCTGCTAGACTCGGTTTTGCAGCTAGCTAGTGTTGAGCATAGCTATAAACCACACCACTAATGCTAATAATAGCACCATCTCACAGCGTATAATCATTCACTGATGAGTAACCAAACAGGTGTGCTTCTTCGGGCATATGGAACAGGGGCTTCCATAAAATACCCCCACCAGGGTAGTGCCTTAAAATTTAATGTGTCTGTCACAGGCCACCCCTCCCATCGTTAAAAACACGACACCATGAAGGCATCAGACACTCTGCAGGAAACAATCTGGCATTGATTTATGCATTTGAAAAGCTGTTCTAAACACTTAAATACCCTTTTAAGACCCTCAGTAAAAATGACTTTCAATGTAGTGTCTGTGTGTGTGTGTGTGTGTGTGTGTGTGTGTGTGCGTGCGTGTGTGTGTACGTGTCTCTGTTATGTCTGTATTACGTTGTGGGAACCAAGCGTCCCCACAATGTGATTAAAAACCTGTTATGCAAATATTTTGGCTCCCACAAAAGGAAACTCAAACTGTATAAAAAAAAAATCTATGACAGCAATCAAAAAAACTAGAAATTGCAAAAGTCTGGTATTTTGGTTACTTATGGTTAAGGTTAGTGCTGTAAAGGTACATATGTGTGCAGGCACTGTGAAACATGAAAGCATGTGTGTGATAACTTACAACTGTAGTGACATTATCTCATTTTTAGATACACGATTCTACCATTACCATTAGTATTACTGATGAAAATACAGTTCAACCTCTACGAATGTCACCTAAAATAGATGTTCTATAAAATAAACTGTTTTACGCAGTATTACAATGCAATGGGCAAACCAAGTCTGGCAAGATGATACTTAGCTGAAATTTTGGTTTTCGTTCATTATACAGTGGTACCTCGGTATACGTCCTTATATCCGTTCCAGATCCTTGGACTTATACCAAACAAGACATATACCAAACAAATTTTTCCCATAAGAAATAAAGGGAAAATGATTAATCTGTTTCCATAAAAAAAAAATCCTATTGTTATTGGCATATTATATATTCATGGGGTTGTATAAAATAATTTAAACACTGCTTAATACTAAAATACATAAATACAAATTTCACCCCCTTTCCCACGTTACCCGATTTAATAACGTCTTTGTTTTTCACAATCGTAGATACCGTTGTTCTCAGCATACGGTATGCAGTAGCCAAGTCCCGGACACGCATGCCACCTTCATACTTTTCAACAATCTCTTTTTTCACCTCCATGGTGATCCTAACCATTTTCTTCATTGCTTAGCTCTTCTCATTACCTTTCTTAGAACTCACGGGTAATGGTTTTACTAAAAATTTACGAAAAAAAAAACCACAAAATCACGTGAAAATTCACAGAGAGTTATAGCGCGAGTCGTTCACTGAATGGTAGCAACTGGCGTACTGACGCTGGTGGGCAGTCGTGGCTTTGTCTCGAGAGGTAAACAAGGGTAGCGCGTAGTGTCGTGACTCATTTTCACCCATACAAGTTCTAGCACGTAAGTCCTATTCCAAACAAAGGTTGTATACCAAGAAACTTTTTTTGCGTCCAGACAGGACATATACCAAGTTGGACTTATTCCAAAGTGGATGTATACTGAGGTACCACTGTATATTATTTAATCTCCTAAATCATGATTTGTCCTCATGCCTTTTTTATCAAAGCATCGCTCTCTCACATGGCTAATATCATCCTCTATCTTGGTTTCTCACCTTACTTGCCCACATGTGGTCAGTTTTCATTGCACGCTGAGGCCAGCCACCCCTGAGAGAGACACTCATCTCCTCGCACCCGTAACTCCCACCTGGCTTCTCCATGCTTCTGCTGGGAGCCCTCACTGTGGGTTACTGCTCCTTTCGCACTGATTACAGACTGAAAAAAGCTTCAGAGCCTGGTACCCAGCTGGCATTCAGTAATAATGCTCTCTCCGTCCCCTTCTGTTTGCCAACAGCGATGCTCTCAGACTGCAGCTTTAAATTCTAAAAACAAAGTCTACTCAAAATAAGTCATCGATATTACAGTATGGACTAAGAACATTTTACGTAGTTTGGATCTTAAATTTGAAACTAACTGAAGAAATTCAGTCTATATCTTTTTTTTTTTTTTTGGAGGGGGAGGCCTTTTGGGGGGGGGGGGGGGGCTT
>JAODLC010000038.1:17138642-17157023 GCA_026781145.1 Hippopotamyrus pictus | reverse complement strand
TAAACCAGGCCTTCGGAGGGTCAGAATCTGCAGCGCCGTTCATTGTTAACGCTAAAGCAGGCCTTCGGAGGGTCAGAATATGCAGCGCCATTCACTGCTAAAGCTAAAGCAGGCCTTCGGAGGGTCAGAATCTGCAGCGCCATTCACTGCTAAAGCTAAAGCAGGCCTTCGGAGGGTCAGAATCTGCAGCGCCGTTCACGGCTAACGCTAACGCAGTCATCTGCACTGGCTGCTCGATGTATGCACACCGCCAGACACCACAACAAAGGCTGAATTAGCAGGTGACAGCGTCTCAGGTGAGACACAGGACCCCCCCAGCATGCAGAGCTAGTGTTTAGCGGGGGATTTCAGACAAGCCCCCCTCCCCCCAGTGTGACTCCCGGAGTTTATCTAACGATCCGCTAAGCTACAAACAAAGGAGCCCCGGCACCCATGCTGAGCGCAGTGGGGGACGGCACTCTGCCGACGGGGCCTCCATATCAACACGTCCACGGAAGCATGGAGTGAATTCCCGCTGAATTCCGCAGCGGCTCTGGGACACGGGCGGGAAGATAATGAGTGCCGGGCGGAGCGGCTGACCGGGAGCGGACGAGCACGCCGCAAATCAATCTCGCACACCTGACACGAGACAAATTGCCATATATTATTCATGTCTTATTATCTCCCGCTTCCCCGCTAACAATATCACCTTCACGCGGAGCAGGAATGGATGGCAGCCATCAAGCGACGCTGATAGCCATGTTTGTTTTGCCTGACAGACTTCCTGTCTCGCCCTGGCCACCACTCCTCGTGGGAGGGGAAGGGAGGATGAACGAGAAAGTGAGAGGAGGCAAGTCCTCCCACGGAGTGGCTCTTGTCTGATGAGGAAACACAGAACGCTGCACTTTCCACATTGATTCCCCGTGTGAAAGTGCCTGATAGGACTCTGCTTTCGGGAGAGGTTACTAAGCAAGCAGTTGTACTGAAACAACATAGTTCCCAGAGAATTCTTTCATATGTTTAAGCCCTGTCTCATTGGGGAAGTCAATGGCTGAGGGGAGAAAGCAGAAACAGACAGGCTGAGGGGAGTGAACGCAATTAATTATCATTGCTGACACACCACAGCGCACAACAACTAAATGTGTCCTCCGTATTTAACCCATATGTGACAGAGCAGGGGGCGGCTAATTCAGTGGCCAGGGGGCAGTGCTTAGGGGAGGTACCTTGTTGGGTGGAGATTCGAACCAGCAACCTTTCAACCACAAGAGCACTTCCCTAACCATTAGGCCATCATTACTCACCATCAAGAGGGTCATCCAGGTCACCATCACTGATTGGACGTTCTTCATCCCTAACAATCCTGGCACTCTACGCTTGTTTTTCCCGTCACCCTGGAGCTGGACCACCTTTGGCGTCTGCTCTCAATGTCCTGCTGCTTGAGTGTCTGCCTTCCCCCCAAAAAAAGTAACCTTACATTTGTCAGTTCAAAAGGCTATTTGCCCTGTCTCCTGTCTGCCCCTGGTGCAAAATAAACCTGCGGGCGCAATCGAGCAGCGCAGCAGATGTCGGCACGCGGACGGGGTGCTGCTCCGCCCTTAGCCCCGCGTAGGCCTGATGCCCATGTACCTCCCGGCAAGCTGTTCCCCTTTCAGGTGCTGGTGGGGGCCGCTCAGACCCCGGACCAGCTCCCTGGTGTATCCGAGCACACGACGGCATACTACTGCCCCCTACTCGTCATCAGGGCACGTCGGCAAAGTCTGTTCACGTGGGACTGCGTTTCCCATGTCCCAGGAGCCGGGGCTGGTCGCAAGCTGTTCCAGAAGGTTCCGCAGAACCCCGGCTCGCATACATAGATAAACAAAGATATGGAAAGACATAATCAGATTGACTTCCAGCATAAATTCAGCATATGTGCTTTCTGTCCTTCCCCAAGCTGTCAATGGTACAGGAGCATACCGCTCAGATTTCCCGTTTTTTATAAGCAGTGAAGTTATTTCCCTTGGGGGTTACTCTGCATCTGTACGCAGGCCTGGTGTTCAACCCCCCCCCCCCCCCCCCCCCCCCCCCCCCCCCACTGACAACAGAACAGAACCAATAAAATGCTCCTTTGCAGCACAAGGCCTAAATCTGCCAGACCGAGTTTCATTTTGAGCTTTGAGGGCCGTGTAGGCAAATGAAATTTGAAATTCCTGGCTAGTATTTCACAGGAAACAAAAACTTTGTCTAAGGGAACATTTACCTTTATTGCCATTTAGGAGACAGGGCTGTGCAGAGCAACATACAACATACAAGTAACCATACCAGTGCTCACAAATACACACAGTCTTTACTACTAAAGTGTGCATATATACATATACATTAATTCTCGTTGATAGAAACATGAATGTCCAACAATTCTCAAAAGAAATGTGCTGCACACACAACACACACAAATATACACACAATTTTCAAGGTATATTCTGTGACTTATAATTATCCTGGATAAACGCTAAAACGGCAGCACAGGATTAACAGAATGCATCTGTCTTTACTGTGGCCTAAGTCACTGATCAGTCCTTCCCTCCTTTGGATACGCATGAAGCAAATGTACCAAATCAATATCGCGATCCTTTATTTGCATTTTATGTACATCAGTACAGAAGATTTCTTATTCGAACTACACAATCGGTAACATATAACATCCAGCAGCATAAGACAGCACAAAACAAGATAAAGGCACTCAGAAATATCAAAGTACGTATATGGCTAGGTACTACAGAGGTTTGCATTTATTAAATAAATATAAAGGAATTTGCTGTGGCAGAAGAGGGATAAATTTTGAATATGTCATATGGAAAACCATACAAGATAAATGAAAGCAAGTGCTGACAATGGATATATGACAGAATAAAGCTCAGAGTTCAAAATGTTGCTTTATCCACTGATTGTCCAGGATCAAGCTGTCGAACTGATCCACAGAAGCTGCTCCTGAGCCAAATGCTGATGCCAAACGGCACAGAAAAGCGGTGATGTCACAGGTCTACGTGAGCAGAACGGGCTACGCCGGCCACAGACACCGGAGCTGCTGGGGGTTCCGTCTCCACGACGGCTGCGGTTTGAAAGTGATAATGGCAGGAGTGAGGATGGGGGGGCAGCAACAGGAGCCGGAAACACAAGATGTCAGCATCTGACCAAATGTGCCAGTGGATTAAAAACACACTTCTGAGCGCTGAGCGTAATCTCCTGCCCGATACAGCGGAGGTTACGCACCCAGACAACTTCCTGCTTAGTACTTGATTAGTTTTAAAAATTGCCTTCCATTTTCAGAGAACAGGTGATAATTGCTTTGGGTCACAAGTGATAATTGGAATCCTTCCCACACTGGAATAGCAACCTATTAAAAGGAATTATTCAGATCATACTACAGCTGGGTGTTCCTGGCATGTCTGACCTTATATCCTGCTCTTTAATTATAATCCACATCCACAAACTCCTGCATGACACCATAAATCTACATACAGAGATTCAGAATGCGGAGAGATCCAGACCACATTAATAATAGCTTGCAGCCAAAGCAGCCTGAAATCCTCAGCGATAGCAGCAAACTCCTATTTCCACTCGCACTCAGTAATAATCCTCCATAGCGATGCAGCTTTCACCTCCTCCGGCAGTTATATATGTTTCTGCTTCCTGTCTGAAGCTTGAATGTGTCTGATGTTGTTGGGGCTGAAGTCTATCATTTATGGGGCTCAGTTGATGAGAAGTAGAGGTAGAAAGTTCAGGTCCAGAAAGTACAAATCCAGAACAAGTTTGTTTCAACCAACCAGTTGAGTATAAAGAGTCACAGTCACAGAGTACTCGAGTGGTTTGTTGAAACCAATCCTTGTTCTGGATTTGTACATTGTACAAATTGTGTATCACATAAACATGTTCCATATTAAGGAACTGCTGAAGCAGCACTCTCCAGTTAGCAAGTTACGATCGTCCAACTCCACTCGCTAGCCAGCATTAACATTATACATGACCTGACAGCAATCACATCCCAGTGGCACCATGAAAGGAAAGAAAATCAAAGACAGAAAGTCTGTAACAGGAAAGTTAGCTAATGCTGAATGGTTTCTTCACCCTGTCTCTTCACTTGATGAGGAGGTACCAAACTTACAAAAGACAGATAGCGGGGGCAAAGAGATGGACAAAGTACACAAATCCGTTACTTACTGGAGCATCCAGTGGAAAGTGAAAGTATAGACAATCATGGTCAAATATTACTCCAGCTCAAGTGGAAGTTGTTCAGTCAAATTTTTAATTGAGTTAAAGTACTGGATTTTAAAAAATATTTAAGTATTCAAAAGTATATTTTCTTTTTTAATGTCAGTGCATTGTTGTATTGCTGCCACAAAGCATTTACAGAACCTAATGACTCAAACAACTCGCTGAATGCACTGACTTGCTTGTAGAACCTGTTGAATAAAAAGCTTGTGGAATATGATACAATGACAATAGAAACACATCTGAATTGACAAAAGGACAGCCATTGTTGTTTACATTTTATTCATTTAAGACCCTCCACCCCCACAAACATCATGGAAGTGTTTTGACTTAGCTCTGGCAGAGTACTGTATGTGTGTGCGTGTGTGTGTGATCCTGGTATACCTTACATTGTGGGGACCAAACATCTCCAAAACATAATTAAAAACATAATTATTTTCACATTGTGGGGACCAAATTTCCAGTTCCCATAAGGATAAAAACCTCAGTTTTAAAAAAAATCTGTGAATGCAATCAAAAAAGTAGAAATGCCAAAAGTCTTGTATTTGGATTGGTTACTTATGGTTAAGGTTAGGGATGGGTAGGGGTTAAGGGTGTCGTGATTGGGATTAGGGTTTTTCCCATAGAAATGAATGGACGGTCCCCATTTAGATAGGAAGACCAACTCGTGTGTGTGTGTGTGTTCATGCATCAGGCAAACAGTGGAATTGCTGTAGATGCAACTTCCTCAGAAAATAAATAAATAAATACAACCACCAACCCAGTTGCACCTCCAGCTTTACAACTGCCCAACATCAACTTGACTGACAGCATAGGAGTAGTTTACTGTGATTGGTGTTTCTCCTGTGACAAACACCGTATGGCCTATCATATTTTAGAAAAAAAAATTTTCCTCAGACTTCAAAGCTGTGCTTCAAAATAATGAGTAATGTGAACCTTCATAGAAATGTAGAAGTCAAAAATACAATATTTGTCTTTCAAATGTAAAAGAGTAAAAGTTTCCAAAAAAAATGATACTCAGATAAATACTTAAGTACAGTACTCAAGTATGTACAGTACTCAAGTACATGTAAGTAAATGTACTTTGTTACTGCCTGCCCCTGGTAACACATAAAGCCATCTGCTGCTAAGCTCCATCAGAGAAACTGGCAAGTAGATAAGGCACCTGAGAATAGCAGAAGACAAACACAGACAGACATCTGGAAAAGGAGACCACCTTTCTTTCACCATGTGTAACTGTCCGTGATGCCAAACAAAACAGATTCCCCCAGCATTTCGAGCTGTGAACCTCTGACAGCTGTATCGCCAGGACATCCACGTGAGAGCAGCTGAAAGGTTCTCCCCACCCTTGCCATGTAATCAATAATAAAACATCTGGCCATTCTGAACCCAGATGGATAAATATTGGATGACAGTGTCTGAAGACTGCGCTTTGAACTCCGGGCTGTAAGAAGACTGAGAGGCCCACTTTGTGAAATTCTGATTAAGTATCACGACGGGCTTTCTCCTTTGAAACAGTGTTAAAAGATCTCTAATTAATCTCTAATATTCAGTGCTTATGAACGAATTGCTTGTAATATCTCAAATGCAATCATGGCTCAAGCACTGTCATGTCAATCAGAAATGACAAAAAAAATACATCAATCTAGTATCATCCTGCGTCAAAAACTATGGGCTGAATCGCTCACTGCTTGTGAAATACAAGCCAGTGTTCATAATCAGGGAATGATGGGTGTTTCAGGTTAAATGGCAGTCAGTAACCCAGAGAAGCATCTGCAGTACAGGGGTCGTGTATTTCTCGTGGGGCCTTAACGGGGGATGTTCCTAAAAAGGACATCAATGGGCTGTCTGCTGGTCAGGCAGGCTTTCCAGTCAGAATTAAGCTGCATAAACTGGTGTAACTGTAATTGGCATGGCCCCACCACAGCGAAAATAGCAAATAATAAAATCCATGTCATTATTAAAACACTGACTTTCTGCCTTATTTCAGCTGAAAAAATATACTATTTTTTATCGTTTTTTGTGCTTATTCTGATATTTTATTTAGCAGATATTTCCAGAGAAACTCAAAAGCGATGCAAATAGCTACAAGGGAAGTAACCTTAAATGGCTTCGGCAAACACAGGGCCTTAATTCTGCAGTCCAGCCCACAGTGTCATGCCCTCCATTTCAGCATCAAAGACGCCGGGAGCCCCAGCACCAGCTCAAAGGCTATAAGACTATTATGGAATGTGTGTCATTTCTATAAAGAAATGTTATGCACTCTGAATGTTTCCTATATGCTATTACTGTCATCTTCATAAACAAGTCTAGATTAATTATGCTGCCTGTAATCTTACCTATACCTCTTCAACCTCATTTGAGGAAAAAAAAGTCTTTTTTCCCCCAAGAAGAATATATATGTGAAAAAGGGGCCCTTATGTCTTATGTAACACCTCTTGCAGAAACCTAATGCTTTGTGTTTTTAGTGCAACACTTACACCTAGTGGTCATTTAGCAGAACACAACATAAGACCATGTCCCTCCCAGCAACCGATTGGCCACCGGGTCACGTTGTTGACTGGTGCTCAGTCATCAAAATGATGTGGTTCATGAATTTCAGCTCCGGGACACAAAGGCCTTTTACAGACTGAATGCAAGCAAAACAACAAAACTGTCTGGACACAATGCCAATGTTATGCCAAAATTTCCCTCGATTTCAACAAAGGTCACCATTTATTTGGGAAAGAGGGGAAGGGGTAAAAATTGTAAATGTAAATTACTAATTTTACAGGAGGAAAAAAATGCATTTAATACTGATGTGTTATTGTCTTGGTTGGGAAAAACTTTCATAAAAAGGAAAACAAAATTTTATATGAAGCTTTTTTTGTGCTGCTTGACAGTCTTAAGGAGCAATTTAAGATGATGTACAACAGCACACCCACCCTCCTTATGACTCACTTCCTGCAGACACCAAGGTCGAGGTACCTGCAGTTTCTGTGTCAAAGCTAAGAGCAAGTAAAGGCAGATTCCCAGTAGGAGAGGTAGCACAGTCACCACAAGCACCCTGGGCCGAACCCAGGCATAGGCGAACTAGGCAGCTGCGCGGCCCTATCAGTACAAGGGGGTCCAGACACATAGACAAAATGGATACATATTTAGAACATATGGAGGATGTGTGTATCAGGTTGGTGCAGGCAAATTCCAAACAAAGTTCCACCACTTGAAAGGTTATTGGCAAGTTCTTCAGTACACTGTTATGCTGTTTGGGTTACGCAATGCACCGGCCACCTTCCAGCGTCTCATAAATACTGTCCTTGGTGATGTGCCTAATTGTTCTATTATCTGGATGATGTAGTTGTGTATTCAGATTCTTGGGACCATCATACAGAATTAATTGATGTAGCTTTCTCTTGATTGTGTGCCTCTATATATAGGGCAGCATGGTGGCACAGTGGTTAGCGCTGTTTCCTCCAGGTACTCCAGTTTTCCTCCACAGTCCAAAAACATGCTGAGGTTAACTGGAGTTACCAAATTGCCCGTAGGTGTGCATGTGTGAGTGAATGCTGTGTGAGTGTGCTTTCTAACCAACAGGTTCAAGACAATTAGATTCAGCCAACACCTTTGTCCAAGTCTGACCCCCACCGCTTAACATCCTCTTAACATCAGGGCGGAGGAAGTGGAAAGGGGTTCCAGCTACAAATTCCTTGGAAGCCACATCAGTGACCACCTCACATGGGCAACCAACTCCCCCGCTTTGGTCAGGAAGGCTCAGCATCAGCTACACTTCTTATGGACACTTAGGAAGACTAACCTGACTGGGGAACTGCTTGTGTCCTTCTACCGCTGCTCCGTTGAGAGTGCCTTGACAAGCTGTATTACAGCTTGATAGTCCAACTGCACAGCGGCAGACAGGCGAGCAATACAGAGTCATCAGCACAACCCAAAATATCATATGACACATATGACTTCCTCTGCCCTTACTGGAGGACACCTTCAGGACACACTGCCTCCTCAGAGTCAGCAACATCTTGAGGGACACAACTCACCCCTGCCATCACCTCTTCCCCCTGCTACTGCCAAGGAGGTGCTACAAGGCCCTAAAGACCTACCACTAACATGCTAAAAAGAGAGCCAGCACTGAACTGAACTCAGTCAGACTAACAAGACTCACTCAGTTCAATAACTGTGCAATACTATGAAAACTGTGCAATACTAAATAACTGTGCAATGCAAAGAAAAAAACTGTGTAATACGGAATAATTATGATTACTACGCTACTTGACAAAACAATGCACATCTATTTATATTTACACAGGGTATTATTTTCTTTTAAATGTGTGTTTATTTTATTTTCGGATGTTGACAAGATATATGCACATCCTAGGGAATACTCTTTTCCAAATTTCATTGTGCAAGAAATGTGCAATAACAATAGTCATTCTATTCTACTCTATTATATTCTATTCTAATTTAAAACATAAAACAATAGATATCTCATTATGATGTTTATGCACAGGCAGAAACATGACTAGCTATAGCTACAGGCAAAATAGCCAGTTGACTAGGGCCCCGCCCATAAGTGAAATGATCATCAATTTTCTTGGTATGGGGGCCTCCCACGTAAAGCTTTGGGCCCCTGAAATGGTATATTCGGCGCTGCTAGCACCAAACACCACACTGATATTTCACATTTATTGGCAAGTCAGTCACACTGCTTTTCATATTCTGTGGTGGATGGCGTTGGTCACCCAGGTACTCCGATGGGGTTCAGAAATAAGAATGGGAGCCGCCTCTGGCGTTGGGTAATTTGTGACAAACACAAGATGGCCAGGGAGAGTGTCGGCTGCTCTCTTAAGCAGGCTTTTATTCCGAGTTGCCATTACTGTCAAAAAGATGCCTGCCGACAGACGGGGAATTAAATAAGAGCGACGAGCTCCGCAGCCGTGAGGCTCGGGGCTCCGACTCCTGCTCCTCTATTAAGGCTGTTGTCACGTTGGGCCCAAAGCTGTTTTCCGGCAACGTTGGCTGTCAAAGCCCTTATGCTGAGCTTCTGAGAGCTAGTCAGGAGGGGAGATGACGGGAGGTGCCTGGATTATAACATCACGGCTGGAGCTGTGCACGTCCCGCTTGGCAGAATCCTGGCTAAATCCCTGATCAAACTCAAGAGGATCTTTTACAAGGTAAAAGCTTTTTGTGCGTCAGCAATGGGTTAAATTTGAGAAATGTTTGTCAAACATGCTAAGGGGCTTAGAATAGTCTCAGGACATCCCCCTGACCTCTCCCTGAGTAGTAGTAACGGGCAAATAAAGCTTCATGAACCATTTGCTGTATTTTTTGACCCCACTAGATGGTGCTGTTAGCTTGCTTTCGGGCATGCTTTGAGCCCTTTTACAAACATAGAGCACCATCTAGTGGGGTCAGAAAAAACAGCAAATGGTTCATGAAGCTTCATTTGGCCATCACTACAGAATAGTGTCAATCTTTGTGGCCTGAATAGGGACACTTACCAAACACTCCTTCTTTCACCATAGTTGGTGTGAGAGAAACCTAACAAGAGCTGAAAAACATACTGCAAGGTGTGGGGTGGAGGCTCGAGGTTCAGTGTTATTAGTTAAGCAAAAAAGAAAAATCTTCACAAAGGAAACTGCATTCTGTTCCACTCTGGCCGAATCCAGCAGAATTAACCACCTCCATAAACGGCTGCACGTTAACCGATAACCAGCCATGATAGCATCTAGTTCAATGCAAAGCTGTTTATTCAGCTTGCCTCGAGCTTTGTAATGGCATGGATGCTCAGTGCAAAATCGTTAGAGTGGCGTCCTTGACGAGCACACAAATCAGCCTGACACATCAATATTTCAGTCTTTACAATGGTGTGTGATTTGGGGATGGTCCAAAGAAAGCCCTATGACGTTTATCTTTAGCCACTGACTTCCACGTGGCTTAAAATCAGAGATGTTAGGCCTATATTTAAGCAGATATGTATGAGTAAGGGCAGATGCATTCAAGGCTAAGCAGGGAGTCTGAACTATGAAGCAGGAAATAAACCTTCTTCGAATTTCATATGTCATTCATCTCAAAGGGGTACATCACAAAAGCAGCCCCTTTGTTCTGCAGAGACACCCCCATATGCTGGTGAGGCATCTCCACTCTGAGTGAAACGCCTGAGATGGTTGAATGTTTGTTCTGTGCCCTTCTCTTAATCAATGTTTTTTTTTTTTTTTTTTTTTTTAAAAAAAAAAACTATCAATTATCAGTATCTTTATCTGGAAATAGAAGTGATTTACCCTTTAGGGGGTTACAGGGTTGGGTCTCTCTGCTCCTATGACCGACAAAGTAATCACCAGCAGATTTAGGTATTGGCCAACTGGGCAGCCCACACAGAAAAATCTGGTTGGTTTTCAATCACTCATTTGCACATCATGTCAATGATATCGTGCCATCGTGTGGGTCTATTAACCTTGTTGGAATGGGCACCCTGATTCGAGCTTGTGAGCTAGGCAGGCTACCACTAACAAGTACGGGAAGTGGAGAGGGGCGGGGCCGGACTGACCCCAGGTCACGCCACTGTAATCCCGAGGTAGGGGGAGCGGGGGAATCTATCAAAAATGCTGACTTTGAACAGTAATGATGGAAATGGTAAAATCAGTTTTAAATGTAATCATTTATCTGTATCACTCCAAACATCTTACTACGAATGAGAGTTTGTGTGAAATGGAGGTTGTCCCAGGCCACCATATGCACTAGAACCACCACAGAGAGTAATCATATCACTGCTAGGCCCTTCAGCAAGGCCCTGAAGTACACCTGTCCAAAGGATGCTGCCTGAGCCATCCCTCACTCTGGACAAAAATATCGGCTAAATATGCAAATTTCACCTTTTTCTGGTTTTCGGTGCTGCTCCTTATTAATTTTTGACGTCCTAATCATCAGTTGTACGAAGCTCTCGACTCACAAACACATAAATATGCATAGTACTCATGAAAACAGGATTCTGTAGGATTAGCGGTAGGAAAGTGCCCTATCTTAGCGCGACTCCTTTGCAAGCTCTAATTGATCTAATCACGTTTTGTCACAGAATTCACATTCAATGTGTTCTAGGAGATGAGTTGCTGAATGGTTATTTTGTTTCATATTCCTTATCAGCAGTGCCCTCCTCGGAGTCGTGCTATGACACATCTTAACGAGCTCACCGGAACCTGCATCCCTGCGGGTTCGGGATTAGGTTAGGATCACCTGTCTGCTGAATGTCTAGAAAGGGATTTAGCAGCATGCTTTAGAGAAACTAGTACCATTAGAGCACTGTGGAATTTTTCACAATGACATTGAAAGGAAATTACATTTGACACAGGAGGTGGCATGAAAACTAGAGAGCGTATCCCACAACGAGCCTCGTTAGTCTTGCAGAACCAACGCCGTGCATCACGTGCATGGTGGATCTATATTAAACTGATCTGGACCGTGATGATTCGCCCTGTATCCCATCTGGAGGTTGGTGTCAGTCGAGTGAGTGGGTTTGTATAGCATGACGCCTGTATACTCTGCTTTTCCTGCGACCCCTATGAGGTTTCAGGGCAGAGCTGTCTGCTTATCAATGGCTTCTTAATGTGTCACAGTGGCTAAATGGTCAACAGTCATTAGCATGACATTGTGCTTAATCTCATTAGAAATTGCAATTAGTCCTGTGCTGGTTGAGGAGAGATTCCACGTGTGCCGGTGATTGGGCTGACGGGGCACCTTAATGAAGCCATACATAAAAAGATATACATCATCACAGCTGTGATACTGATAAACAACCCAGCTGTGGTACATTAATATTTTATGTAATCTCCCCATACAAACAAGGGGCCCATTGCTGTCGACCCCACCGAATGACTGGATTTCAGTGTCAAACAGTAATAACACTTCCTCTGCAATAAATGGGTGTGAATAGTAATAACACTTCCTCTGTAATAAATACATTTGGGATGGAGAGAACCTCCCCACCTTTTTCGCAGAACAGCACGTTGTTTCTCCTCGATATGAAGAGGCTGATCAATATTAAAGTCACAAGTGGAGGAGTTAAGCTGAGCTACTCCGTCAGGAGTTGATGACCCTGTGGGGATGAATGACACGCTAACAGGGAGATCTACAACAAGAGGCTCTCCTTTCACGCCAGACAATGCCTGACACATCAACGCCATAACGGCTCATTTTGCCCCCAACCGAGAGACGTTTACAGATTTCTGTAACGAATTAGCGAGTCTGCAGTTTAAAAGCATTGCTGTTGTGATCAACTTAGGCAACGTTCACCTCTGGTGAGCTCCATCCGTCACTGGCGCAGATGTTATTCGCTAATCCCGATCCTAGTGTTAGTTAAGAAACCATTAGCGTCTTTAATCCACGGTGATTTGGGCATCAGTGCCAAATCCCCCAGTTTCAAGTGTGATTTTAACATTTCAACAAGACCATGGGTCAATGCATTATTAATCACTGAAGTGCGTTCCTCTGCACTCAATGAAGCTTCTTTTTCAGGCTCTCTTGATAGAATTATTCACATCCATCCTTTCAAGCACAAGTACATGTTTATGTATAAGCCATTGAAAGATGTTTACTATGTCAGTGGCATTCCATCCAGGGTGTTCCCTGATTTTTAACATGCGCATCCTGGCTTAAGGTCTCATCACACCCGGGGAAAACATATAGCCAAATGTGTATATGTTCTCTATAGTTGCATTGTCCGATCACGGATCCTCGTCCAGTATCCAGCGAACGACAGCAGAGCGTGGCGCACAGGAACCCTGAGAGTTCATATCTCAGGCGCTCTTAGCGACAAGCTAGCAGACGTGACACAGATTGGATTTCAGGACCCCGGACTGAGGGCTCTGCTCCAGATGGGCACACAGTAAACGGCAAATGGCTACGCGAGATTAAGGGGGATTCTTATCGACACCCGGGCCCGCTTGGGGAAGCTACGCTCAGCAAAAGCAAACTCTGATGACGGGAACGGGAAGCAGAAATGTTCCAGGCATTACTGCAGATGTTCCGTCTCCCTGAACCTCACACAGCAAATCCATCTCTCCAGGGTAGATAGATCGTTGTAAAGAACTGATTTGGGGAACCCTCAAGTCTGCATTAGGACAGAAGCCATAAAATTATACAGCTAACGTGCAAAGCTATTTCTAGATAAGGAAGCAGACATCATGCACCATCGATGAACTATTGTTAGACATTTGCTCTATTTTCACATTGCACCGCATCAATGGGATCTCAGCGAACCTTCGCAATTATCTCTGCCATAATTTGCCCGTGGGTTTGCCATAACTCGTAGTAACGTTCATAGTGTGCATTTTTCACCATGACAGCATGCTATGCGTGTGCCCCACAGATTTCATGACACAGAAAGGTACCACATATGACTGCAAAGACAGAAAAAAGTGCATAAACTCTGTCCCACACACACACTGGAGCCAGACAGAAACCAAGTCCGGTAGCATAACGGAGTTGAAACATGTACAGGGTAAAAATGTACTATGTGGACCTGACAGCAGAACCTCACTGGCACCTCTTGGTATCTGCAGCTGCCCCTCAAAAGAGCACAGACACGATTATTATGGGGTTAATCTGCACGGCTTTTAAAAGGCTTACAGTCAAATTGGAAGGGTTTGACCCTTTGGGTTCTTATACAGCAGGGGCACTGAGGACTTTCAGGCTGCAGAAAAGCCTGGACAGCTATTAACATCACAATTTAGATTAATCGATCACTTTCTTTTTAATCATCAGTTCTTTTTTTTTTTTGTCGGTAAAGAGTAAAGTAGACACGTAGCCTTATATAGCTACTGTAAGACCTACATGGTGCCAGCCTCTTGTTATCCAGAGAGGGCGCAGTAAAAAGACACAATTCATCTTCACAATCATGGTAAAGAGAGCAATTTTGAGGGCAGAACAGCGCGTGCGTGTCTGTCCTGGAAGGTGACTAAAAAATGACTTCCGTCCTTATTTGTTCTATTAATCAATGCCCGTTAAATATGATTGGCTACATCTCAAGAGCCACTCAGGCTGTCTGAGCCAATGGGAGATACAGCAGTGGAGTGGCATTCGGCCTGGGTGACCATGACAACTATTCACCTGCCCCCTAGAGATTTACGTGTTGCATGACACTTCTGTAGCTTTCTGCTTTTCATTCTAAAGCTCTTTAATGTTGTAGAAGTTATTTATTGGATGTGTTATGACTTATCATGGTATGAGAGGATCATGGCAAACACGGTCTTTCACTTATGGTTCAGGAGGAGGAACACATTCACGTTTCAGTATGCAGTAAGTAACCCCATTAAACAGATTAGACCACAATAAGAGAAGCAGCTCTGTAGCTTCTGCGCAGGTACTCTCCCCCACGATTGGAGCCTTTTGAAGTACTTCTATGAAACACACCAGGGTATTTGACAAATCCCTCGTTCTGGAGGGCAGCAGCTCTTCCAGAATAACATCTTGAGCTGAAAGATGAATCTGTGCAGTCCTGTTGTCCCGATCTGCTCCAGTTCCTACTTCTCACTCCAAAAGGAAGCGTGACTCCACCTGGGACATCTTTCACTCCACTGTCAAATACAATAAACCCACCCGAAAAGGGTCGACTTGTGAGGACTTGTTTGGCTGATTCCTGTGTGCGAGTGAATCAGATGCAGTAGACCAGTGTTTCCCAGCCCGGTCCTTGGGGACTCACATTTTTGCTCCCTCCCAGCTCCCTAACCTGCTATAAGGTCAAAACGTCACCCAGACAGACACACACAGAAAACACACACACACACACACACACACTGCAGCCAACGTCAGCGCTCTGGATGCTACTAAGAACATGTTACTCTAGCTCTTTGTGAGCTGGACGGCTCAATCAGACATTGAAAAGCACAAGTAATTCTCATAGTCTTAACCTATTTATTAGCTTGTCAATTCACTTTCTTTTAAGTATATATAAACACCAGGCTGTTTTTTTCTCTGAACTTTAAGTTTGATTTAGTAATGAATCCTTTCCTGTACTGTCTTACCATCTTCTCTGATAAATTAGTCATAATACAAAGTTTAACAGATGTGCAGTGATATTATTAACGCACACTGTCATCCAGCATTGTCATCACTGACCAGCACTGTCATTGTTACATTAGAGGAATTACAGTGAACCTGTAGTAAACTGAAGATGGTCACAGAGCCACAATGAGCAAATATGCTACAGAACCCCAGCACAGCAGCCAAGTACAGCACCCTGGGACAGAACCCCAGTACAGAACCCTGGTACAGCGCCTCAGTACAGAACTCTGGTACAGCACCCTGGAATAAATCCCTGACACAGAACCCTGGTACAGAGCCCTGGTACAGAACCCTGGTATAGAACCCTGGCACAGCAGTCCAGTACAGAAGCCTGATACAGTGTCCTGGCACAGCACCTTGACGCAGCACCCTAGCACAGAACCCCAGTATAGAACCCTAGCAGAGCACCCCGGTACAGCACCCTAGCACAGCAACCTATTACAGAACCCTGACACGGCATCCCGGCACAACACCCTGGTACAAAACCCAAGCACAGCACCCCAGCACAGAACCCAGGCACAACAGCCCAGAACAGAACCCTGACACAGCATCCTGGCACAGCCCTGTTGCACGCCCCCTTCTTCTGTGTCAAAATACTTAGGGTAATGTGCAAAAAATGGGCGACTGGCTTGTTTACGCAGAAATTAAATCTGAGTCAATAATATGCATGTATTTAAAACTGGAACTTAAGCAAAAATCTGTTGTGTGCAAATGAAAAATATCAGATTCGATTACAAGTGAAGTGTGAATGTACTGGACAGTTCCCCGCAGTTACATATTACACTGCCCTTTTTTCATTTTTGCTGGTGAAGAGAAGAACAAATTTACATAAAAGAAGTTTAATGAAAAAAGGAGCACATAGAAATAGCCTTTCACACACACAGTATTGGAGGAATGTGAAGGAAGCCATAACGGAGATAAGCATCCCTTCAGCACACAGCACATGACGCTGGTCATCACGCTGAGGGTCCAGTCTGCTGAAGGTTACCATCATGCATGCACCATCATGGTCAGGGCACTGCTGCCCACATCACCCAGCACAGTGTGACTGAAGTGGCTTCTTTCTACATCTTCAGCAGGAAGGGAAGGGGAAGGCAAGGCATGCTGGGATGCTTAAATATGTCCTCCCCGTCAAAGTTGCCTCGGCACCTAAAGACTCAGTCGACTCTTGTGATCCTCTGGCTCCCTCTCTGCTGTTTGTTTACTGCACGGTTTCCGCCTCCTTCGGGGCATTCGGTGCACAGAGCGATTCAAAGGGCTTTCACGATGACAGACAGCGCTAGCCTGGGGGGGCGGGGGGGGGGGGGGGAGCAGTAGGGGGGAAAAAAGCCAATTGATTTGCAGAGAGAGTGCTTCTGGCAGCCAGAGCTGGCTTGCATATCAACAGCAGGCCATGCAGATAGAGCGTTACTTCAGCAGCGAGTACAATGTGTTTGGAAACCTAAGCATAGTCATCATCTTCGCAACCCCTGCGGGGTTAAAGGAAACGCCTACGGTCTTTCGGCATAAGCTGGGCTCTTAGGCCAGGCGGCAAATTCAATCAAGCCGTGCATCAGGAACAGGAATCTTGTGTTTTCTGCTGTCCAAGGACATTTTATATCTTGACTACGGCCAAGAACAAGACCGGTGACGATGGTCCAAAGTGATCAAAACCAACGTACATGTCACTCGCCACAGAACAGCCAAAGATTAAATCGCAAAACTTAGAAATAAACGTATGATTGGTGTCTATAAGTGGGTCTAAACCAATCGACGGCAAGACAGTTAACAGGATCTGATTAACCTGTTTTCATCAGAGTTCATTGTGACGACTATCTGAAATCGAATGAAATCCGGATCAGGAAAAACACTAGAGCACAAATGCCTAAAGTAAGGATATACCCTTTGTACCGTTTAGTCTTTAAATGGCATTAATGACCGTCTCATTTTGAGGTAGAAAAACAGGGTCAATAATCCAAATGGCATCTCACCTGTCCATTCACCTGACATTCTCTTAAAGGCGTAACCTTTCTATAAAGTATTGCATTTTACAGATTTCTGACAGCCTGCCAACCTAACGGCAAACCCAGAGTAATGTTCACGCTCCTCCTCTGTCAGGCGGCAGAAGCGAGTGGAGGCTGAATTGCATGTGCATGGTAGATGTCAGACCGCGATTCTGAGGCAGTCCATCTATCCCCTGTATGCAAACGACGATTCAGATGAGGGAGAGAGAAGTAAATTTTACTTTAAAGGGAGAAAATCCATAAATGTTAAATGCGACTGGCAGTACCTCTGAAGGCACTTCAGTGCTAAGGACTGTCTTTATGCACTGCCGGGTTTCAGTAAGTACATAAATCAGCAGCACACAAACTTGACTCTTCTCCAAGGTCACCATGCATGAAAAGGTCATTACTGAATGATTGATGTATATGTGTATATAGAGGCACCTTCTTGCACCCGCTCAGCTTTGTCGGGTAACTGTGTTCAAAAGCGAGAAATGAATAGAGAAAGTACAGTTTTAGGTGCGGCTGCTTCATACCTCCTTGTCGAGCTGCTCTCATGGGCCACACTGGGGTGAGTGTAGCAGCCCAGGTGAGCTTCTCTGAAGACCCGACCCCCACACATGACATACCTGTAACGGCCCCTCGTCCCCATTGTCAGAGGTGACAAACTGCACTCGGTTTATTTACGAGTTTACCTAAGATACTGTAGATGGGGAAGTGAACGGTGAACGGTGTACATTTCAGCGTGGTTAATAATTTACATCTGAGCCGTGAGGTGAGGCGGCGCTCACTGTTTCCAAGTACCAAAACCATCAGATGCCTATAGGAATCATAATGCTGTGTGCTGTCTCTTTGCAGGAAGGTCACTGTAGGGAACCAGTGTTGGGAATAATGGCGTTTAAGTATAACGGCGTTACTAACGGCATTATTTTTTCAGTAACGGAGTAATCTAATTAATTATTTTTCCCATACTTGCAACGTCGTTATCGTTACTGAGAATGTTAAGTAGCGCGTTACTAAAATTTGGTTGAATGACGCGTGAGCAGTGATGAGAATAACGGCGCTATAAATAAACGGCGTTACTTACGGCGATACTTTTTTCAGTAATAAGTAATCAAACGAATTACTG
>JAODLC010000038.1:17110788-17137295 GCA_026781145.1 Hippopotamyrus pictus | reverse complement strand
TACCCAACAGCATCAGCCAGAAGAGGAGACAAAAAGGAGGTCAAAATGGAGGCTTCCTAGGAGCAGAGTGTACCAGCATGGCAGCATGTAGCTACGGGCACCAATGCTACGCTACGTTAGCCGATGTATCTTGTGAGTCTTCAGATGAAGCCCAAAGCTGTGCTGCTTAGCATCGCTCCTTTGAGCCGGCTGCGGTCTTCCAGCATTTTGGTTGCGCTGCTGTTTATCCTCTCTGCACTACTTTTCAGTTCTTTTCATGCTAATACTGTTTCCTTTGTTAGCCGCTTGCAGCTTCCTTAAGCAGACTTGTTGTTCCTATGGACATCTGTGGGACAGCATGTTCTCACGTGCCTTTATCTGATCTGTGGTCACCTCCTCAGGGTCTTGGCTTGTAGAATGAAAGGCGTGTTTGTGTTTGAAGAGCAGAGGCTGTTTCAGAGTATGTTAAACTGTTCACCACATGCTGGGCCTGGCACACTTACACCACAAACCCTTCTGTCACACGGTCACTTGGTGGTATGTGTGTGCAGGAGTGATCCCTAGCACACCCACTCCTCTTCATTTTGATGCTCCTCTCCCACATCATTAAGGGGTTGCAAAGTCGGTCAAATTTCACCGAAGAACAGCAGCTGTCCTGATCACTAATACCCCTTTGAAAACTGAGCTCTTGCCAATTCATTTAAGCGCTTTCAAGCTCGCGACATAAATCAGTATTTACTTCACATGCTGTAGAATCTATCGTTTTTTTTCCCAGCAGCCTCAGCACGCAAATCAGCGCAGGATGCAGCCATCAAATGGAAACAATTTCAGATGTTTTAATCATCACACGCTCAGGCCTGTGCTGCAGACGGTTATCAGGCTCCCTAAGCAACATGAGCTGTTCACGAAGGAAAACAGACATTGATTTTGGTATAACACACACAAAAAAATACAAATTAAAATGAATATTCTATGCAGTTGTTCGTAATGTTTTTGTTCATGCTATAAATATCGAAAATCAGTAAGTACAATTACCATGTGAGCTGTATGTTTACTTCCATTGAACGGGGAGGTGGGACGAACGTCAGGTAGGCAGGATTATTATACTGTTGCTGTCCTCCTGTTCCTCAGTCCTTAAATTCGTTTATTTTTATGTTATTCTTTCACCTCTTGCTTCCAATAAACCTGGTCAGACCCCAGTGCCCGTGAATCTCTGTGGTTCTTAGTCCTCTTTCCTTACTCTTGCTCAAACAGCTCATCTTCAGGGGAGAGTGGTTTCGGATTCAAATTTACATTAGGGACACTTAAACAGCTGGAGACTCACTGAAGTATTTTGGTTTAATTGGCTTCACAAAGGCATTTCTCCTGCCAGGATTTGATTCTGCAGTGTTGCAGCTTCCTAAGCAGCCTAGATCCCCTATGTCCTTCTGAGATCTTTATTTTGTGCTAAGACCACAACCTCTGCTAAGACCGCTTGGCTCTGACTATGTGCAATCAAGACTTAGTTTACCGTCTGTGGCCACTTTGATGTTGCCTGAGCTTCGAGTCACATTTATCCCCCCTGTGTCTGTCCTGCTCTGTTTGGCTTCATCTCCGCACAAATCGCCAAGTTCACTCAGGTTCCCGGGTAATTCGCATCCTTGGACAAAACACAAAAACAAGACTTAGCAGCTTCTGGTTATACTGCTCTCAAATCGGTCTGTTTCTTTCTCTTAAATTTAATGAATGATCCAATCTAGTAACATAAACAGAGAACAGGCTTTGACCTGCAAGGTCCAGGTCCTCTTGTGGACATGTGTGGCCGTTTCGCTTCCCAATCTGCTCGCCTCGTTGCTCCTGCTGAACGAACCTGACTGCAAGGCAGAGGCACAGTCTGACTTCACTTGGCAAAGCTTCTCTACAGTGGACTATTTTGTGAATTTGACTTCATGACAGTTTTGCACGCACTGTCAAGGCCCAGAGCTGAGAAAAGGTGCATCTATTAATGATATCGAAACCAGTGAGTAAACTTTAGCAGAGGGGTAAGGTGGACTGGCTATAAATGAAAGTGATTATCTAGAGTTTTTGAAAGAGAGTTTTTGATCAGACGGTGTCCAGCTGGTACTTTCAATTTAAAACAGGGGTAGGCAGCCCTGATCCTGGACTGTCAGTTTCCTGCAGGTTTCTATCCTACCTGATGAGTTACTGTCTGCCTGAGATGAGTTGTGCTGCATCAGAGACCAGGTAGGATGGAAAAACTGCTGGATTCCAGCACTCCAGGATCTGGGTTGCCTACCCCTGGTTTCAACAAAGCACATTAAACACAGGTCAGATCCAGAAGAGGCACGGATGGAAGCATTGTCATCAGGTGGGTCTAGGAAGGGTCATGCATTGAAGTGAAGCTAGACATGGGCGAGAGACTCTTCAGCCATGCTGAAGGCTTACAGCAGAAGGTCTCACTTCATTTTTGGGCGGGCCTCTGAAGGTCAGATCTGAATCAGAGCGTCTAAAGTGAACATCCCTTCAAAAGTCGGCGGGAAGATTTGAAATCTGTGATGTTAAACCACTACGAAGGATCATTCATGTTGCACGTGACCTTTGTTCTTTTGCACAAGGCTCGTGGTACATTGTAGTGTAGTGTCGTATGTCTTTTGGGGGAAAACGACACGTTGCAGCATTCCTCTGTGCTGGCGAGCACATGGAAGAGCGAGCTGGAGGCTCTGAGGAAGCGCTCGGAAAAAGCTGCATCTGCCCACACGCTCTTTCATCATCTCCGATTGTTTCCAGCTTTTATCTGAAGGATTATGAATGTCAACAACAATGTGACAGTGCCTCCTGAGGATGTTTACCCTGAGACACTGCCCTTTAAAGCATCGTTTCATCCCTTTAACACAGATTTTAATTTAAACAGAGACAAAGCCCACAGCGGCTCTGGAGTCAGAAGAAGGAAGAGCTCAGCTCCAGCTCCACAGTGAAAGGCGTCCAATCTAAGGGTCTGCCACAGAGCGGCGGGGGGCGGGCGGGCACAGCAGGGTTAAAGATACACACAGCATAAAACCTGCCCTGAGGTCATCTGCATTTGAAATCTATCGAAGTCACTGATTTGATTAAACGTAATTTGTTTTAATCAAGCTGACATGATTTATAGCCCTCCTCATTCTCTAAACATAATAAACCATCGTAAACACATCTCCGCAGCTCAAAATAACACCGGCAAACAGACGCTTTTACTCCAGATAGAACCGTGTTTCCTAATGGAGCCACGAGCTGAGCCAGAGCCAAGAGAGGGTCGGTCGGGATCCCATTTGCACGTGGCGGTAGGAGAAGCCGACAACGAAGGCATGCCACATATTGGAAGTGACTCGTGTCGGGGAGGTGTTGTGATGACAGGAGAACAAAGGTCTTTGGTGGGTGTTTCCGAGAAACCCCTGCAAAGCCAATACTGGGGTAAAAGGGGTCAAACCGTCAGACAGATTTTTAAAAAATGGTGATGCACAAGTATTGCTGGCAAACGTTCTTTGCAATGATGGTGAAAATGATTACAGCCATTGTACGTTTCCTGGTTCTGTTCCTGTCCTGGTTCTGAGAAGATACCCCTCTCACGTTATAAGACTGTCCAGGGCGGATCGTAAGGCTGCGCTTTAATGATAGGCCGTGTCAGAAAGCATAACTCTTCCCATAGCAAAGACATGACACTAATGTCGATTAGCATAAAAGCTCATCTGGGCTGCTTTGCTAACTGGTAATTAATCTAATGATTAGCCTATAGGATGCCTATAATTACACAAGAAAAAGAGCCAGCCCAAGTGCATTGACCAAGTTGATGGTAATTAGTATTAATACTATAACAATTACCCTAATGTTCTCTGGATAAATTTTTAGCACATGGCGCTTTAAAACGGGCAAATAATAAATTATGGGGAAGCCTAGAGCCTGTCCCAGACAGCCAAGGGGGTGTCCTGGACAAAGTAACAGTGTTTTATGTCACTTTTAAAAAGCAGTTTATGGACCTAGTTATCAGAAATTGCAATTAATATTTATACATAAATTATATATGAACATTGTACATGAATTAAACGTACACATTATAATATAGAAGTGTCTCTAAGTAATTTACATGTGGAGCATATAAAAAGAGATTTTAAAAGTATAAACACATTTAATGTGAGTCATATTAAATTAAATGCCAGCAGTATGGGTCAGCTGTGAAGGAGGTTTAACAATCAGCAATTTGATATTTGAGATTCTAAAGCAACATGAGTCTTCCAAGGAGGCCAGCCTGAGCTGTAGGTGTATTACAGTCCCAAGAGCTGCTAAATGATTTTACGTGTGAAGGGGTGCAGGGGTACAAAATGATGCCAGTATGTGCCAAACCTGGTCAGACTGGATCACAATTCAAAGCTCACTAACTGGGAGAGCTGGACACTTAATGGGACAGGGCTCTCAACAAGTAACCAGAGAACTGAATCAGCACCTCTGGGACTCAGTGTACACTGCGGGCTACACAAAGCTGGGATTTCTGGCAGGGCTGCCATTGAAAAACAGCTGGAACCCAAAATCATTGTACAAAGATACACAATATGGCGTAAGGAGTAAGAAGCACTTAACCGGGGCCTGGAGCGAGGGAATGATAAGGTCTGATAAGCAGGGGTGTAGCTAGAAGGTCTGACAAAAGTCACCTAGGACCCCCCCGCCCATATAACATTTAACCTAATTTGGGGGCACGGTACTTTATAGAAACTCCCACCCCTGGCAGGGAGTCCATGCCCATCCGACATGCCCCGCACTGATGAGTCACTTTGCACATCAGGATGGGAGAAGGTGCCTTCAACCCACATGGTGAGGATCTCTGCTAGTATGAGCAGCCGTCCTGTGGGAGTCGTTAGGTCTGATGTTTGCTCTGCATAACAGCCAAGGAATATGCATGGATAAGTAAATATGCATCTTCAAGGAATATAATAACTTGACTGGGGAAGTGGTGAGTCTGCATGGCCACAGCCTAATGTGTGTGTTTGTGCACGTGTGTAAACGCTTCCTTTTCCGTCCTGGGATATTCTTCAGATCAGTGACTCTGTCTGCATGGATGCGTTCTGGATTATTTACGGTTGTTAATAATGCAGAATGACAAAGCAACGCAAATATGAGCAGACATGTGAAACCTTGGAAGTCTCCGATGTTCAGCACACATTGGTTCAGGGAGTTAACCGATCAGATTGTAGAGGAGGTGGGTCCAACCAACTAGAGGAGGTGGGACAAGACATCTGATTGGTTTTCTCTGTTAATCAATAATTTTTCATTCAGCCCTAAGAACATTTTTGTGTGTGTGTAAATAAAACACCCCCGATTGTATTTGCACTCAGGCTCACCTCCCTTCCCCCGAGGTACGGCCGAACCCCCGAACCCCATCAAAGGCACACTGTCTACCTGGCGCTGAAACTGCATAAAGTCTTGGGCGTATTTCACCACTCGATGGAGGCTAAAAAACTGTTTAAAGCTCTCTAACACGTTTTCTGCATGTATCCATTTGCATGTCACTTGGGTAAGAAAAGGCATCTACCTAAACGTGGCACAAAATTACCCAGAATCCTCTGCCTGCATCACTGACAGCTTCCTGTACTGTGGTTGGGCACTTGAGATCTTTCCCCTGGCCACAAAATCGACACGCTGCATCATTTCATTACCGGCATCTCTGAATGCCCTCCATTTGGGCTTCATGATATATTCATACACGAGTCAACACTCCATCAGCCAAAGCCAAGGAGCAACCAGCATTAATGGCAAGAGCGTTTAGAAGCCGCAGCCAGGTCTGTAAAGCTTTTATTAAAATGCAAAATGAAAATTAATAACTGAGAAAATGATATGATTTGAGTAGGACTCACCATTTACAGTTCATTACGGTCGTCTCGTGGACATTCAAATTAGCGCTACATCCAGGGACATGCCTGCTTCTCTCAGTAAATTTAATTTATTTGCATATTTCCTTGCTTATTTATTACTTTTGGAATTGCACATGCAAATCTCAGCCATAACGTAAATCTCGCGTAGTGAGGTGCAGTTAGTTACTCTGCAGTGTAACTGAATTTCTAGAAAATGCTTTTCCTGGAGGAGTCAGTGGTCAGCCGCCGCTCCAGTGCTCACACTGCAATGTCTTTCGAAGGTTGAGTGATTAGTGTTTCAGAAATGGAACCCAAACAGCCTCTCCTGAAAGGGTCATAATCATGCACCGCTAATTTCTCAACGGCCGGCGATCCCCTCCCCCGCCGCTGATGCTCTGCATTTGAAATGCACTCTCCACTGCCCCCCCTTCAGGCACCGAAGCAAAATGAACATAACGATGTGTTTTATGTCCGACGTTAATACCATTTGTAATGGTATATGAATGTGCGGGCATGTCCCTGTCCAAACCACCCCCCCCACCCCCTTGTGACTATGACCAGGATTAGAAGCGGGAACCATTAGAACTACTGGTCCCCAGCTACTGGTTAACTTGATGGTAAAACAGATTGATCCTACTCTTAGTCTATCATCAGAACTGATCTACATAATTATTTTTTTGAATGTGTTTTGCCCTCTTGTATATTATTGGTGCTGCATTAAGAAAAAAGAAAAACATCCCAGCGGGAATCAGTGAAGTCTTATCAGTCGATCAGGCATTAGCCAATCCTGAAACTGCTTTATCTGAGCTACCTTCCAATACCAGTACTTTAAATGGTTAAAAGGAATGTGATAATCCTACATTCGTGGCCCCGGCAATGACCTGGTCGCTCTGCTCCTTTTCTCACTGCTCAGCCGCAGCCAGTGGGAGCCTCAGATAAGAGATTCTCCTGCACCAACGCTAAGTGATTCCCAGCGCCCCCCGCTGAGCCGTCATGGCTTTGCGGGCACTGCAAGGCACGCCGCTCTTATCAGAAGACATCAGGCGCACAGAAGACTCTCGCCTTCAAAAGGGTCTCCTGTCATCGGTTCCGTTTATCACCAGAGGCGCGAGGACGGATCCCTTGCATCCGGAGGGCTGATGGGCCAGCTGAAGACAAAGTCATAACCCAGCGCAGATGAATTGGATTTTCTTTTGGCGAGACTGTCTTGATTACTGTCAGAAGTCAGTTCAATTTAAGGGGATACAGCAGATGATTAAGACTCCAAGAAGACAGAAGGGTAGACATGGAAGATAATCTACTGTAAGACGTGGAAGTGGTGCAGAAGTAATCCTGATAAGAACTATCAGCATTTCCTGCTGCCAGCTGTCTGAAACAGATATTACAGAAACACACGGGGCTACCATTTCATTTCGACCAGGGACCCTGAATCACTGAGATGAGCCTGGCTGAGCTATTCTGAAATATCAGGTCAATGCCAGGGGGTGATAAATGCCTGTATTGCACAGATGCATGTGCACATGCGATTACAAGCAGGGTTAAAAAGTCGGGAAAGTCTGGAAAAGGTGGACCAGGGTGTCCCATACACAAGTTCAGCACCGGAACTCACCATCGACTTCACCGGAAGAGGGGAAAAAACAAGAAACATCACTCACATTTATTTATTTATCAGACTCTTTTATTGAAAGCGATGCAGGGTCAGTCGGTCCCTGGAGAACCTGGAGGTTCAGGGCCTTTTGCTCATCATTCTGCTGATCACGGAACCTGAACCAGCCACCTTCCCATCACAGACACAAGGCGCCAGACACCCTCCCATCATCATAAAAACCCAGCAGCTCTGCCATGGGGGGCTTCTAAAGAAATTATATACAGTATATGGACTTTGCACTAGTTTAGGGTCATAGCAGATACATAGAAGCCTAATGGCTAAAACTGCTCATAGGTTTGGTCAATTCAAAATATGCACAAAGTATAATGGAACCTGCATCCTGTCTACAAATAATTTACATCAAGGACTTCATTGGAATGTGGCAAAGCTGTGTAATAGGGTCATTAGACTAAGTGGCAAGACGTATTGCAGTACTGCAGCTGTAAATCTCAGCCGAATCTTAAATCTTGTATAATGAAGCGAAGTTAGTTATACTGCAGAGACTACAATTAATAATGGCATGTAAGCTATAGTCAACAAAAGTGTGGATTGTTACTACCTGGCTTTTGTTGGGAACTGCCCTCTAGTGGACAGGTGAATTCCTCAAATCTGGAAACTTATGGACAGCACGTGCTGTTTACATACACCTATGAAAAATGCACACAGTTCAAATTACTTCCATCCATCTGTAATTAGTTTAATATGGAGTAAATGCTACACTTCTATCTGGAATTTGGAATTTGGTGTCTAAATTGGATCCAGGCATTGTGGGATTTATCTATCTGGGTAAACTGATTATTCAGAAGTTGTCCAAAGGCTTTCAAAGGCCATTGGAGGCAGTGAAGGGTAATGAAATTTCTGATAACAAAATGTCAATAAAAATAATGAGAATGTCTTATGTTTTAAGGGTGAATATCTCAGCAATGCAAAGTACTGTGAAACAGAAACACTGGTCTCTGGCTTGCTGCCATCTCCAGGAGGAGAAGCAATACACTGTGGCAGTCTCTTATTCATGGCTGGAATGATCCCTCACCAGAATAGGCTGAGATACTGGAGCATCTGTTTAGAGAATGCACAGCACCACCACACAGTATAAACACATAATAAATATTGGCTCTCTTCAACTTTACCTAAGGCAGAAAAATTAACAATCTGACTAATGACATCAGTGGTATTCAGGATTAATTTTCTGCACCACAGATATTCTGTGAATGATGTTTGCTGCTATCCAGATTATTGCCAAAGAACCATATTTTAAAAAGGACTCAGCTTTGGAAACCAAAACTGTATACATGTGTATGGAGAATTGAATCATATGCAAATTATGTGAAAGTCTGCAGAAAAAAAGCACATGTAGAAAACTACACAGATACACAAATATATCAGATATGTTTCCAAAATGGGTCAGATGTGACGCTTCTGTAATACAAGAGTGACAAAAGCCACCAACCAAAAAGTAATCAAACTGATTATGGTTGTGTGATTTCTTTATATTTCAAAAATGCATTTAAAACAAAATAATACATGAAATAGACAAAGCAAAACAAGGAAATCCAAGGCTTTGTGTATGTATATAAAACTAGTTGATTGTAAATACGATTACGAGCTCCATTTAAGCAGAATACTGGTCTCACCGATAGGACATTTTTTATGAAACGCAGTGGCAAACAGGCAGGGAATTTTTCAGAAACACCTGCAAAAATCTACAAGGGTGCATGCAGATAAATATCCAAGGTGGAAAACTGACTTTTCAAATCACAAACATCTGCAAATCTGCAGCACAGTGCCCACAATGGTAGGGAAGATGGATCCAAACTCCTGTGAAATTCAGGTGCCTCTCATTGAGGCGGTCTGATCCAGCAAGACATGCCCACACAGAACAGAGCGTACAGATCTGATCATATCACATCAAAAACATTTCATTGCTTGCCAGGCAGGCTTGTGACAATAATGATACCCAGTCGTCGACGGTAACTAAAGGAAGACGGGCTTGCAGGTATAAATGTCTTCGGTCTCAAGCAAAGGTGACTTATCAAAGTGCAAAAAGTCCTCAGCGACACAGAAAAGGTCAACCCAGTATTGATATTAGCACTTATTCAAAATGACAAGAGCAGAAATGGACACTAGCTTAGATCCAAATTAGATCAAGGGAGAAGCTGCCTACAAGTGAAGTGGAAGCACCAATGGAAGATTCATTCAGATCAAGAAAAAAAGTCAGCACTAGATAAAATCAGTCCAAAATTCAATTATTCAACTTGGAAACGAAGAGAATGGCCCAGTTTGTAAATGGCATTCATTGCTCTGTTCTCCTCTAAAACCGGCGATCAACACGGAGGAAATGACACGTACCTCCATACACTCAACCACAACACCTCTATCAGCAACATCTCTCAACATCACAAACAAACAAATAAATGTAGGACATAGTGAAAAGTAACTGTCATTTTTTGCGATTTGCTTTTAAACAGGTATCATACATCCACGGCATTAATACAGAAAATAACGTCTCAGACATTTCTAAGCTTGCAGTTCTCTCTAAAATGCAGGCAAGTTTTAAAAGCCATCTCATATTTATATATATATATCTATAGGACTCTGTCTATTTCTTGAAAGCAAACGAAACGGACTTTGGTATTTCATGACATTGTATACAATTGGATTGAAATGGCTTTATGTGAAATAAGCATACGTGTTAAAATAGTTAAATAATAATGATAATAATTAGTGATGTTGTTCTTTTATCCGCAGCAAAGCACATTCTCTGTTCGCAAAAAAATTAAATAATACGATAAAGCTGTGAAGTTGGACAGCGTTTCAGTGACAGACGGAGACAGATACAGGCAAGTTAATGCGGCGAACTTAAGGAGAAACGCCGCAATAAGCAGATTTCCAAAAACCAGAGCAATCTCCTACCTTGATGGCCTTGGAGGACTGGCATTTCACCTGATGCGAAACGCTGGCTGTTTGGTTCATCTTCTGCGCGGTGTGGTAGTCTCGGTCGCTTAAGCGCTGGAGATCTCAGCGACTCCCCGGAGCGGCGTCCCGGCTCCCCTTCAGCTCCCGATCACTCCGATCGCTTTCAGCGGGATGTGGAGCAAAGTGAGGCAAGTTCAGGGCTCCGCTGAGATGGCAGTAGATCCTCAGCCGGGGAGGGAGGTGAGCGGTGTCTTTGTGCTGGAGGAGCCCCGTCCGGTGCCACCCCCGCGCAACATGCGCTGCTGCAGTGTCTGCACGCAATTAAGAGACGGGGAGAGATGCGCTTTAGCGAGGAGAGAAACTATGCAGGATGGACAGGGAGAGCTGTAATGCAACGCCGACAGCCCATAAAATGTAATACACATATAACACGGCTGTTTATGTACAGTTTAAATTCTAGACTGAGGAGATGATACAGCGGGTGTGCGCTGGGTATCGCATGGCACCGTGGGAGGTGTTTATTACACATATATAGTTTGCATTTTCCGTTCGTGCCCATGCCTGCTTGATGTCTTTGGGGCGTTGTGATTCCCTAGTGTGTGTCCATGTGTGGTGTGAAGTTGTTCCCTGTCTTGTGCCCTCTGTTTCCTGGGACGGACTCCAGTCTCACCCCAACTGAACTGGAGAAACCTGCGTGGAAGATGGATGGATGGATGGAAATCAGAGATTCTCTTACTGATCAATAGAGTGCTCCCACAGGCCTCACTGTAATAATCTGTTTGAAGAGTCTGTGTAGTCGTTTCTGTCAGCTACCAATGATTTTTAAGTGACTGGGGGGACAGTAGCCTAACGATTCAACTCTCTGCTATGCAGAGAGCCCATTCGGGGTGACACAAAAGGGCTCCTCTCTGTCGCCATCTTTTCACATGCGAGAAAGTGCCCCGCCCACAGCAGGGGGCTGGTTGAAAATAGGCCTCATTTACACCTCCCAAGATGCTGCGATTCTCAGCCTCCGGGACGCTTCAGCGGGTCCCTCATGGCTTCTGGCTGCTCGTTACTTTACTCCCACAGCTGAAGACCGTGGACGAACCACCGCTTCTGAGAATCACCGATTGCCATCCTCTCGGCTGGGATGAAACGAGCTAGCCTTCCCATTCAGAGCAATGAAATAAACATTAGAGGGTACTGTCTCCATGCCGCTTTGGTCAACAGCACACTGGCAAATCAATACAGAAATGACTGAAAAATAGGCTGGAGAACATCAGTGGAAACGTATTTAAAAAACTGGCGTACTGAGTATGGTCTGGATAAGAGGGGCGTTACAATAAAGGAGCCCGATGAATGATAGTAATGAGCAGGGCCCTCTTTCCTTATCCTGCTTTTCTGCTCTCATTAAATGCTTAATTTCACTGTAAGTGATTCTTGGCAAATACATGAGGCCAGCAGCTTCTCAGTCCATCTCTCATCTCTGAAAGAAGCATTCAGCCCCCCCTCAGACATGTGTGGAAGGCCAGCAGGGGCTGACGGAGTAGGACTAGCCTGGTTCCCCTTCAGGCTGGTTACTCTGGATCTCATGTGTTCGATAGGTAAGTAATTGACTGCCACGACCCCTGCTACCCCTGCAAGTTGATCACAGCTGCAGACGTAATTCAGAGGTTCTCGGGCTGAATCCTTGTTGAAGTCCTGCTGTTGTACTCTCAAGTAACCAGAGCCGCAGTAACGAGCCCGACAAATGGACCACTGTGGAAGCTTCTTCTAATTAATGACGATAATTGAATCCTGTACAATATGATCAGTACTGGGGAAGTTACTCTCAAAACAAATCCATTATAGACAGGGATGGAAATCCAGATCAAGGCTTTGTTTCAGTTGAGTACTCTATGACTCCTTATACTCCACTGGTTGGTTGGAACAAAACCTTTGCCTGGATTTGTATTTTCTGGACCTGAACTTTCCATCTCTGTCTATAATAGATTACGTTTGTAAGTAACGTCCCAATATTGGCAATACAGAGTCAATCCTCAGTGTCAGTCTTCAGAGATTTTTTATTGGTCTGCTTTTTGACAGATATTCAGCCTAAAAATAATTTAACTATGCCTTTTGAAATAAGAAGTCCACAATGATGTGATTCTCATAAAGGGATCTGCAACACCTTGAAGTCTTAAGGAAGTTGTTAAGACCCAGAAGATCACACCCTATGAATCTGACAGATTGCTGACTTGTTACCTTTCACAAGGATGTAAATATAGTAACAGAGCTTTGGAATGCAAACACCTTTCCATCCTGCATAAAATCTCTGTTCATTATTCTACCCAAAGGACCAGCATGAAGAATCGGGCTGTGAAAAAGGCTCCTTGGCCCTATAGCCCCTTTGAAATTACCCAAATCTGGAAAGAGATACATTAAAATGCAGTTTAAAATAATTCTGCATTGTGATCCGTAGTGTATCCATCCGCAATGCACTGGACACTGCAAAATGCATGTGCGGGCTGCCATATTCGGAAATAATGCCTCTTAGAACATAAGTGGCAAGAGTGAGAATATGTGTGAAATTGTGCAATGTGGCCCATGATGAAGTCGACAGGGCTGAGGGAAGGAGCCGGAAGCATGACCAGGGAATGTAAGGGGGGCGCCCCCACAAGCTGCCCCAGGGGCTTTTCCAGGCCGAAAACGCTTAAGACTTCAGAGGATTAGATCATCCACACAGCCCAGGAAAGTCTATCTCAGGTCTGTTAGCCTGGCACTAATAGATTGCACTCAATCAATTGTTTTCAGTTGCCTTTGAAAGTAAATATATTGCTCTCGGACTCCTGGCGGCTCATCAGCTTCCGCTCCAGTTTGATGCCGATGTCTGTGGCACCTCGGTTTCAATTAAAACTTTGTGCATCCCTCGTCTGCTCCTACTTCCATAAGCAGGTTCCCGTTAACCCCATGCGGCGTCCATTATATGATGATATGACATTTAATTTAAATAATCTTGTGACCTAAAGTTTTAAAGTTCAAGTTCCCAGAAGGCATTCTGCTGTAGCTGAGAAGCATCCCTGCCTGTAAGGTTTAGAGTTGTCTGGTGTTTCTGCAGGGTGACTCAGTGGGTCTGCTCGTACCCCCAGGCACTGCGGACTCCTCCTACAGTCGTGGATCATGCAGTTAGATGCCCTGGAGTCTAAATTGCCTGTAGTGTGTTATTATCTGTGGTATCTCCAGATTGCACTCCTGCCTTGTGCCCTGTATTTCCTGCTATAGAGTCCAGGCTTCCTGTACTGGATAAGTCTTCATAAAATGGATGGACCACATCATAAACGTCCCAGAAGCTGACCACAACTTAATTGCTTTTATATGTTAACCTGGAATTTCATGACTTAGACCTCTGTTGAAATGCATCTTTTCTTATAGTTATAATGTCCCTCTCCATGGCCCGAGAGCCCTGCACACTTTTATTAAATTCAATTCGATGTTTTTTTTATATATATATAGCACTTTTCACGACGGAGTCGCCCCAAGGTGTGTTGTGATACATTTCTAAAGAATAATTCAAAGAGAGGGAATAAGGAAGACAGAGAAATGAAAGAAAGAAAGTCAGATCACAACTGAGGAGAGAAACCAAAAACTCCCAAGTAGGGTGAAAGAAAATCTTTGGGCGGGTCCAAGGTCAACTGGCTGTACGGTCACATCATTGAAAAAGAACAAAAGCAAAGAAGACATATCTTGACAAGTGTTTTATGAACTTACTTTACTCGATTAAGAAAAGCAGTGCATTCGCACTGTAATGCGAAGAGGCCTTCAGTAGGAAAATAGCAGATTGAGGTAGAAATTCAACAAGCCCATTTTGAATGAAAATGGCCTCTAGACATATGGTGCTTTTCCACCGGCATCCAGGAACCAGGCTGTACCCGCAGCCGTACCATGAAGATACACTAGTTACAAAGCGGCTCCAGCTCGCTGCAATTTTTCACTGCAGAAGGGTCGGCTCAGTAAAGACCTTGCTGGGTTTGGAGCGCGACAGTGACATAAAACTGAAGAGATGCTTGCTCAATCTTCACACAGAGCACATCATGATTTTCTACGTGCTAATTTCCACTAGCACGTCTGTGAGAATCGCTATGTTATGTTAGCATCAAGCACTAGCGGAATTAGTATTAGCTTGTGTAAATTTTCATTACGAATCCAATCCGTTCGGCTGTTCACTATGGCATTTTTGAGGAGGAGGTTAGAAATTTTCAAGTGTCAAGTTGAATGTATCAATACATCACGATACGCGATACTACTAATAATAAATAATTCTTTCTTGTCTCCATGCATTTCCACCAATAAAAACTGTGCCACCAGACTGTGGTCTCACACTTCCGCGCGAGAGACTTATCACACCCTTTCAAAACGAATGTGACGCAGCCAGCTCGGGCTAGTCGCACTTTAGTAAACAGGGCCATGTCAATGTGGTTACGGGTTGGGTACTGCTCACATAATTTGCAATGGAAAACAATCTCTTTGAGTTCCGGTTCAGGTACGGCTCAGTTCTTGGTGGCAGTGGAAAAGCAGCGCTAGTCTGTTTAGGCGGGAAAATGCAGATGAGGGCAGTGTCGGGCATTTCAGGTCCAGAAGCTACAAATCCAGACCAAGATTTTGTTCCTACCAACCATAAGAGCATAAAGAGTCACAGTCACAGAGTACTCAACTGGTTGGTAGAAACAAAATCTTGGTCTGGATTTGTAGCTCCTGGACCTGAAATGCCCAACACTGGATGAGAGTTTGCTCAGTGGGCACTCTGGGTTTATTTTGACAGGCGTGATAACTCTCTCGCACGGATGTGTGAAACCACAGCCCGGTGGCATGCGGGCGACCACAGAACCCCACCACGCGTCGACCATCGATCAATCTAAAGCGATCATTACAGTCACCTGTCCAGCAGGGACCCTTTCTGCCAGCGTGACGGCGCTGCTGTGCAACTCGCCTAATGACGAAATCGCCTTATTATGCTCGGAGGGTTTGCGCCGGAAAAAAGTGTTTGATGATTTGCAAACAGCCCCAGTCCCACAAGGTGACAGGGAACTGTACGGTGGAATACAGGGACTGTTGTACCTGGATGTATCAAAAGAAGCAACAGCACCTCTGTTTATGACAGCCTTAGCCTCCTATAAAAGCAAGTGGCATCAGAGCTTTGCAGTCGCACTTGCAAGCTGACCTAAGACAGGCAGACTGTCAAAGTCCAGTTTTTTTCACTAGTTTCTGTTTATATATTTTTTACAGATGTGACTTATATTCTTCAGTGACGTATTTTCTCAGATATTAATTGCCCTACAGCAATTAATACTACTGAGTTTTTTATGACACTCTTATTTGACACATCCAGAGAACCATCACATTGTTCTACAGAAAGAAAAAGAAAATAATTGAAGGTTTACAAATAACAGAGAGCTACTTAACTGGTCGAAACTGAGTGCTCTATAACATGCTGTCTGCAAAAGAAGACCACATATTTGCAGAAATGTGTGGGTTTTAATTGAGTGAAATCTGCATCTCTAATGCTGGCCCTGTACCAAGCACAGCTGTGAGAGATTTACTTCTTTAAATAAATGAATCAGTCAGTACGGCAGGTCAGAATGACGGATTACTTCTTATGACTGAGGCCAGTGTATGCATTTCATACAGCTACATTCAAACTTATTTATTTTGTAAATTGTCAACATTGCCTGCTTAAGGTAAACAACAACGAAATGTTACGGTCACTGAAAATGTCCAAATTCGAAGTTAAAGAATAAAATGTTATTATATGCCAACATAGGCAGAGTGGCGGCTCTGGAGCCAGGGATCTGTGCCAGCCGTCAGAAGGTCGTCGGTTTCAAACCCGTGAATGCCAGGAGTGATTCTATTCTGTTGGGCCCTTGAGCAAGACCTTTAACCTGAAATTGCTCTGTTCTGGGTATGATGTTAATCTGCAAGCAGGTCCTCCAAGTTTCAAAAGAAAATTTATGGGTTGGTGGCAGGATTGGCACTTCAGCCAACGGGAAAAAAAACTGAGACTGGTCCATTCAGTCTAGTGTGGTGCTGATCACCTGTTGCAGTCTGGTTCTCATCCCTGAGGTGAGGTATCACCTGCTGCACTGCGGTTCTCTTATCTGAGGTGAGGTATCACCTGCTGCACTGCGGTTCTCATCCCTGAGGTGAGGTGTCACCTGCTGCACTGCGGTTCTCATCCCTGAGGTGAGGTATCACCTGCTGCAGACTGGTTCTCATCCTTGAGGTGAGGTATCACCTGCTGCAGTCTGGTTCTCATCCCTGAGGTGGTTTGCTGTATAGTGGGTGCGGCAACGCACTGTATCAGTGCCTGTTCCTTACTGCGTACGTCCATAATTTTGCCTATTTGTTTTGGGTGTTATTTTACATAAGTGGTTATGGAAAATGGATGGCTATGATTACAGAAATTCTGCATATTATTTAAATAAATAATATACAATATTTAAAAGACTAACATGGATATATGGATTTTTTTTTCCCAAATTTTAACATGGGTATTTACATTTTTTTTATAGGATTGTGGTTTTGTGAAGAATTTACAGGAATGAAGTCCATTAATGCACAAAAAAGGTTCTGGCACGAACCCCCAAATTTCTGTAATCAGACACCTTGAGCGTGCAGGAAAGAGGAGAGAGTGGGTGTTGGTACTAAAATAGCAAGGCCCTCTCTAACTGGCATGAGGCAGACAAACAACAGAAGAAATAACAGACTCGCAGCCCACTGGGTGATGTTTGCTAAATACAAATGCAGTCAGGCAATGCACTTCTCATTAGCCTGATACATGCTAATACCCGTTTGCTCCACAGAATGTTCCAGAAAGGCTCCAGCCGCAGCCACTCTGTTTTAATAAGGAAACGTGCATTAAATACACCATTGTTCATGGACATTTGAATAAACGGCTTTAAACCCCTGGTGTGCCAGGGCATTTGGTTGAAATGAGACCACAGATCAGTGTGAGTGCAGTAACCTTGAGGAATCCACTGTTCCACCTGCATTCTGTTAATCCCCCTAGGTTAGAAGGGCACCTGATCCACAGAGTATCCATGCTTTGTAAACCATTTTGACGTTTTCGCACAGCCTGTGTGGAAAGTACCTCTGTACCAAGGTCTGAATCTTTTCACATCAGTGTATTTTTACATAAGCTCACCATTTTCTCGCCAAGAAAGACAGGGATAAAATTATATACAAAAAGAGAAGAACATGAGCAGGACTGAGCTACATATTTATGATTAACTTTTTATGTCACTTTGTGTCACTCCGGGTGCCTAAAAAGTTTTGCGAAGAGAGCCTGGGATTTTATTTAAGTCCTGCCTGGCATATCAGAATGACTGAAATGCTGTGGTAATTAATAAGATGATATTCATTCATTATGGCTATTTATGGGGGTATTGAAGCAGTAGAACAAAATCTGAAATGTATTTGTGTATTAAATGCATTGAAGACAGTTTTCTGAGTAAGAAAATCTATATAGAATTTTACAGTAAAACAGGCAACATGTACAGTACAGTGGTGAGGTACGGCAATGGTTTGGCAGAGAAGCCAAATAGACAGCAATGAATTACCTTGGTGGTGTGTTCACCAGGACAGCGCTGATTGGCCAAGAACAGGAGCTGCACCCGGGGATGGTGTGCAAACTATTTGATCTTATTTACTGTTATTTACTATCTAAGGTTTAGAAAAGTGGATTGAAGGGATTGATTCTTGTGCAGATTGGTTTTATGGTTTATAACACAAACAGATAAAGGGTGAGACCAATGACAGACTGACAAATAGGAGAGAGCCCTCCGGTTCCGCGCCGGTTAAAATCTGTGTTCTGAAAGTATCAAAGGTTGGCAAGCTAAGGAGGCGTTGGATGGGCTGTGGAAAGCCATCTTCAGCCCAGAAATGATCTAGTGGCAAATCATCTGATAGAGCTCCTGCCTGAATCTGTGAAGTTGAAAAAAAAAATTTTTTACACCCTAAAACAGAGACAGCTTGTTCCGATGAAATGCTGAAAGACAGTCCGTTTTATCCTGGGATCTATATTTCTAAGAGTATTACATTGAGAGGGATGCATGCCAGTATAGAAACTAGACATGTTAAGCTTATATTATCTTTAATATTAAGGGCATATCAGTAGAGGTGCAGCATAAAATCACAGGGCTGCAGCAAAAAACAGAAAGAGTGCGTACGGTCAGGGGTAGCAGCCTGTAACAGGGAATATACAGACAGCTCAGACACGCATTTAATGCACGTATCTGCAGACAGCTCAGACACTAAACAGGTGGTTGGTGTTCTTTTTTTCTTCTGTACCGAGGAAAGGGATTCTGAGGTTGTAAGCAGGAGAAGGTGTGATCCAGGGACGACAGAAGGCCTGATTGTGATTTTCAGCCCTTCAGCCTTTTTATTGTGTATAGATTGGGAAGGATGGAGGAGAGGATTCTGGGAAAGCAATACTAGGGTTTGAACGTGATCTAGGCCTCAAATGAAGGCAAGCATTCTGTGTAAACTGGAGCCGTCTTATGGCTCAGGCAGGCCACTTACTCAAGTCCGCTGATGTGTTTAATTGGCCTTATGACTTTATTCCTTGTGGTGTTTTGATCTGAATGGCTCTTCTGTTTTTTTTTTTGCAGTGTTTTGTAGCGTTTTTGCAGTGTTTTGTAGCGTGATGTACAACTCTTGCCTCAATGTTAATTTGTATTTGTCACTGGCATCACACTGGAAGCTTACCCTAGCAATACCTAAGTGGACTCCTTGACAGCTGTATGCTGCTGATATATCATCTGTCTCATTTGTTCATCGTGCTGGACAAAATCATCTGGCAAATAAACAAAAGTAACTGCAAACTTTTTTTCTAGAATACCTACAGTGCCAAATAATAATTCAACAGTTTTTCAAATGTTCTTGCTTCCTGTTTAAGATGCATTAAATTTCTACCTTTATCTGGAAAGTGATAAGAGGCAGGAAATCGTAAAAATTGCATTTGCCTTGAAGACTATATAGCACTACAAAAACAATCCTGTATTTTGACCTGAAAACCATAAAATGTTGTCTGTGGCTGGGCATTCATCAATTAGCCTTTTGGATAATGCTGACAGTCACAGTGGACTGAGTAACATAAGTAGGGTTTCTGCTAGAGATTTTGGGCCTCATAAAAGCATATCATGTCGGGCTCCCAACCCTATCTAATCTAATTACGTTCCAAATTTTTCAGGGCTCCTGTCACTCAGGGGCCCTTGGAACCATCAGAGGTCAAGGGGAACTAAATAAGACTTTATCTCCAGCAAGGGTATCACCAGTGTTGGGCATTTCAGGTCCAGAAGCTATAAATCCAGACCAAGATTTTGTTTCTACCAACCAGTTGAGCATAAAGAGTCACAGTCACAGAGTACTCAGCTGGTTGGTAGAAAGGAAATCTTGGTCTGGATTTGTAGCTTCTGGACCTGAAATGCCTAACACTGGGTATCACAAATACACGCACAAACACACACACACAAACACACACTTTAGCATACATAGGAATGCACACTGCTTAACACGGGGCTCTGAGAAACAGTGCTGAAGCAGTCGGTATTACAGAGTGCTCTCAAAAGTTGCATCAGTCTGAGGCCCTGTTTTGAGGAACACAAGCTGCTACACAGTCAATCTAATCAACTTTACACTGTCCTGTGCTGCTTATTGTGGTATGACTCTCCAAAGAAAATAGTGTAAGAGAATTCAGATAACACAGGAGGGCCCTGTGTCACTCTGAAAGACGTAGAAATGCCAGTTACCTAGATGCAAAAAATATCTTGATCAATAATACGGTACTCTGGCCCATTTACAGTCTACTTTCACTGTGAATCCGTGATTTATTTTTTTAAAATGGAAATTATTTCATTTGAAATAACTGCACATAGAAGTGGCACAGGGGCTCTGGGGGTAGTACTGTAGACTCACATCCCCCAGTCTGTTAAGTGGATTCAGCCCCCTGGCAGAGTGTGTGTTCAGTTTGCATGATGATCCCACGTTTATGCGGTTCTCCTCCAGATACACTGGGTTCTTCGTCCAGCCCAAAACGGTATAAGCACGGCTACCTCTAAACAAACACATTCTGATAACTAGAAGCACTTGGCGGCCTGGATAAATCCACTTACAGTGGACCATGTGTGTATGGAGAAGAGCAGGATTTGCCACTAGAATTCAAATGAATTATTCTGAACATGCTATTGACATAAGCAATCTCTTTTGCTGTTCAAGTTAACAATGTCCAACAGACTGCAATTGACCTAATGTGACTCCCTTTTAAGCATGATCTGTAGGTTACCTGGACACACGTGTGTAATTATGTGAAGTATGTCCCACTGTCTATGCAGAGAAATTGAGGTAAACCTGGAGAGGACAGGGAAAGCGTGCCTGGAAGAGGCTGTGAGAGACAGGCAGCTATGGAAACTGACAGCAGGCTGGCATGGCATGTGAAACTGAGCAGCCTTCCACAGCACAACCCTGACATCATGACTGTCCCATCGTATTAGGCTCGGGGCTGCAGTGGGTGGATTCAGGGCTGTGGATTTGATTTCCAGCACCAGCTACATGTTTTTGTGGAGTTTGCGTGCTCTCCCCGTGTTAATGTGGAGTTTGCGTGCTCTCCCCGTGTTAATGTGGAGTTTGCGTGCTTTCCCCGTGTTTGTGTGCAGTTTGTGTGCTCTCCCCGTGTTTGTGTGGAGTTTGCGTGCTCTCCCTGTTTTTGTGGAGTTTGCGTGCTCTCCACATGTTTATGTGGAGTTTGCATGCTTTCCCCGTGTTCGTGTGCAGTTTGTGTGCTCTCCCCGTGTTTGTGTGGAGTTTGCGTGCTTTCCCCGTGTTTGTGTGGAGTTCGCGTGCTATCCCCGTGTTTGTGTGGAGTTTGCGTGCTTTCCCCGTGTTTGTGTGCAGTTTGTGTGCTCTCCCCATGTTTGTGTGGAGTTTGCGTGCTTTCCCCGTGTTTGTGTGGAGTTTGCGTGCTCTCCACGTGTTTGTGTGTAGTTTGCGTGCTCTCCCCGTGTTTGTGTGGAGTTTGCGTGCTCTCCCCGTGTTTGTGTGGCGTTTGCGTGCTCTCCCCGTGTGTTTGTGGAGTTTGCGTGCTCTCCCCGTGTTTGTGTGGCGTTTGCGTGCTCTCCCTGTGTTTGTGTGGAGTTTGCGTGCTCTCCTCGTGTTTGTATGGCGTTTGCGTGCTCTCCCCGTGTTTGTGTGGTTTGTGTGCTCTCCCAGTGTTTTTGTGGAGTTTGCGTGCTCTCCCCGTGTGTGTGTGTAGTTTGCGTGCTCTCCCGTGTTTGTGTGGAGTTTGCGTGCTCTCCCAGTGTTTGTGTGGAGTTTGCGTGCTCTCCCCATGTTTGTGTGTAGTTTGCGTGCTTCCCCTATGTTTGTGTGGAGTTTGCGTGCTCTCCCCGTGTTTGTGTGGAGTTTGCGTGATTTCCCCATGTTTGTGTGGGTTTCAACCATGTACTTGATGTCCTCTTGAAGTCCAAAACCAAACTGTCAGCTAATTGTCTTGATTTAGATGAAGAGTAAGTACAAAAATCTTCACATTGGCCCGACGTCTATTAAGAAAAAATTGCATTTCAGACTAGCCCAGCTGGCAAGTAGCAAAAATTCTTAGGTACCACCCCTGTGTGTGATGCTGTGTCACTGAGTGTGTGCCGTACCATGGAGTGGCATCCTGTTCACAGTGTCCCCTGTGTTTCCTGGGATAAGCTCCAACCTCAATGTGACCCTGTACTGGGTAAGTGGCTATGGAAGATGGATGGATGGATAAATCAATAGACCCTGAGTATTTCAGGACAAGCCTGAAAAAGTAGTGCACATAAATTTAAATGATAAGCCTCAAAAGACGCATAAAGGCGTGCCATCGCCACAGAATGTGAATGAATGTGTCAGGGCACATGTTACTTTGAATAATGCTCTTTTAATGTCAAATAAATTGGGGAAATTATAAGAAATTATGCCTGCTATGTTATTTCCGAAAGCTGTTTATTGTGCATGCAAAGCAGAGTGTGAACAGTTTGGGGCTGTAGGAGATGAGCAGCAGGCCGGCACTGCAAACACGGCCTGCGAGGGAGAGCAGGCCTCCGTCAGACTGTTAAAAGGCCTCGACACCAACACATTCTTTTTTTGTGTGTGGTATGTTGCCTTGGTTACTATCTGTGGATGGAATGGTTAACGAATCTGGGTAAGAACTGCATCAGGGTCAGGCTCCACATCATCATGCTTTGCTTATAGACTGAATGAAGAATGCAAAATATATAGCAATTTCTGTTCCTTTTAGACAATTCTGTTCACATACATCAGCTTCTGTTCACAGATTTATGTGCAGCACTACACATTCTATTTATTGCCTTCAGACTACAGTCTGTGCTCATAATTATTAATTTGCTTAGCAGATGTGTGGAAACTATAGTATTTGCAGTCCATTGGGCATGCTTGTGTTTTGTCCCTTCAAAGATTGTAATTAATGAACTGTTTTGCAGTGATTGAACTGCTGATTAAATGAATTCCATGATTTAACCACCTTAAATGGAACATATTACTCCGTAGCTATAATTACTCTGTTGCATTAAACCTAATTTGTTAATTGTTATTAGAAAATTGTTAACGTGCAAAGTTCCCTTTAATGGAAGGGAAAAAAAGACTTTAATAAATTTATGAATCAATTACTTATAGCCGAATGAGTTGTTCAAGAGCTAAAAATGACTGTTGTTAGTCCATCTTCTCCTTTAAGGAATGCACTGTGATTTTTTTTTTCTTTAAATGGCTGATATATACATGAGAAATCATGAAGGTTTCAGCCCTTCTCTGCATCAGGTGGTTGCTGTGAGACTGCATTCAGTGACAAGCTAACTGCTGTCTTGTCACACAGCTAACAATGGTCGCAAAGGAAAAATACTTTGCTACTGTGTCTTCCTCCCACGGGCCAGAAATATGCAGTTAGGCCAACTGGTATCTTTTAACGTGCGACTGTGCGCGAGTATGTGCCCTGCGATGGGCTGGCATCTCGTCCAGGGAGTCTCCCTGCGCTTTCTGGGACAGGATCCAGGCTGGCCGTGACCCTGCGTCAAATATGCGGTTATAGGAAATGTTTGGATGGACAGATGGATTAGGCCAGAACAAACTTCACCGTCTGTTTGGACGGAGACTAGTAAAGTGGCTTAAAATTTAGACTGTGTGGTCTACAGTCCTTAGTATTATATACCTAAGTAACTATACAGCCTTAAAAATTAAGGGACCACAGCACAATTTTTTGTTTCAATGTATGGGTGTGCATCTATGAATAATATATAAATTTTTTTTGCAAACTGCAGCCTGGTTCTTCCTTGCTTTATGGGTCTTCAGTCCTGCTTCTAGGAGCCTGATACACACTGTCCTAGCAGAGCACTTCACACCTGCACTTACAGTAATGTTTCCCATTCCTTTGGAAAGTCACTTGATGTCATCCTACGATTCATGAGAAACTACCTGATAAGTTGATCATCTCTAGCATTAAAAAGTAATTTTTGCCCATTACATGGCTGGTTTCTGGTCGTTCCTAGTATTTCCTACTTCCCCTTATTCTTGTGTAATGTTTTCTTAGAAATTTTGAACCTGGAGACAACCTGCTGCTCAGCGTATCCTTCTGCCAGCAGAACAACGATGAAACCTGGATTTAAAAATGCAGATTTGCTAAAGAATATAGAGTGGTCTAATTTTCTTCCGTGGCTGTGTATATCATTTATGAACTGAATTTACAGCACCTTCTACAAGAATAAAATTCTTAGAACAGAATCGCAAAAAATATTTAAATTTAAGCAGTACCTCCAAATCCCAGTGCCATTTGTGATTTTGCCTCTGTAGAGACTCGTGTTTTTGCTGTTTGTTCTTTAACAGAATTAGCAGGCCCCGCTGTGAGATTTCCTATCTCGACGGTAAAAAAAATCATTTTAATTAGACTGCCCATTGACCTTGTGTTTCATTTAATGTGTCCGGCACAGTCTCTGCCCTAGTCTGGGGTCTTTATTGTAATGGAAAAAAACAAGTGTTGACCTGGAGCTTATTCCTCTGGCCTTATTTAACCTTGTCTGCAGCACCACGGAAAAATAGCTGCATCGCTTGTAGGCTCTGGGGCGGGTTCACATGATGCCGCTGCTGACCTGCTGAGGCACGGAGACCGACAGGAGCATCCTGAAACACATTCATTACCGAGACACCTAGACTCATTAAGCTTCCAAGACGAATTGCTTCAATAAGCGAAGCTTCCTACCACGTGGGCTTCATTCAGGCTAGGACAGGCATATTAAGATATAGCAGCAAATATGTCGTTGTAAGTTAATTAATGCCCTTGCATTATTGACAGGGAATTAGACGGAGCACCTAGTGAACTTCAGAAGTTGGAGCTTTGCAAAGAACTTGCGATACTTATTAAGAAGGAATAATGCAATGCATCCTTTTCCAGAAATGAATGAATGATTGATTCTGCTGGAAAAAGAGCTTTTGTGACCGCAACAGAAGTGCTTCAGTTAAATGGGCTGAGGCAATCTATGCAACAAAGAGACTTGCCTGTGTTTGATTCGCAGAGTTAAGTTTCCCGTCCTGGAGAGCGACCGGTGTACCTCCGTATGATGAATAATCAATGCGATAATCACTTTCAGTACGGCGCCGAGGTTAAACGTGATTTCTCTAGAGGATCCCTAAATGACGTTAGTCCAGATGACATGCAGGCTGCTTCTCCTTATTCTGTCATCACTTCTCCTCTGCGCTTATTCTGTAATTTTTTCCACTGGCATGAGCACCCTAGAGGGGAAACCTGTTAGCAAAAGTGAGACACGTCTCCTAATTGGGTGACCAGAGTCCGCTGCGGACAGTTGGTATCCCCAGCTCTTTATGCCTCGCTTCTTACCCTCGGTGACTTTAGTTGCTGGCTCACGCAAAAAGACACTCCTTCAGTAGTGTCTAGGAGAACAGTTACTGAAGCCTGAGGATAGATTGCATCACTCTTACTGTCTGCAGCAGCCTGCTGTTTAAGACGACAGACGCCTACCGAATATCACATGCTCACAGATAATCCTTAATCTGAGCAGTGTGTGTTTGCCGGATGATTACACACATATATTAAACAAGCATCACTATCTTGATAAAACACCAGACATCACTGCTCATAAGCCTTGGAAACACATTGTTTAATATGAAATCTAAGATGTGTGTCATTTTAGTATTTCTCCTCGTGTTTGCGACTGGGTTGCCGAAAACACGCTCTGCTCTTCAGACATTTCAAACATGCTTTATTAGCAGGGAATTTGATATTGCAAAAGAGAAAAAAAAAATGGTTAGCCTGAGAAGGAGAAAGCCCTTAGAACAGAATATCAGCCTCGGTATATGAGAGGAGGCAGTAAAATGGTGCAAGGCGTCACCGAACCACATCAGGTCCCTGTCACTGCTTATCTGGATGTGTCGGAACGTAAGAACGTACGGAACCGGCGGGTCTATGTTGAAAGAGAAGCTTTGCCGCATTCTGTCTATCTGTGGGAAAAACAGAATTATGTCCACTACAGGTGCGTCTGGATCCCATGGTCCGTTCTGGGGTCAAACGGATAATCCGCCATCATTCTGGGCAACTGCTTCAGAGGCCCAGCTAACAAGCAGAACGGAGCCATCTGTATCCTCTGCTTTACAATTTGCCAATTAGCTTCAGAAAATATGCTAACAAGTCTGCCACATTCTCTTTTTAATATGTAATTATGCTCACAGTTTCCATTGACAGGGAAACAAAACTTCCGTATGCAACTATGTTTCAAGATAACAGTTGTTTTTAATAATAATAGAATTGTTAGGCCGATATTGTACAGAATAAAACAGGTATCTCAATGTATATATAAATAAATATATAAGCAGAATGTTTCTGAGATTCATGCATACTGCACTCCACTTGAACAGGAATACCAGATTGTATCAGCAGAAGTGTTTATGTCGAGGCAAGTCCTCTTTGTTATAGATGTATAGAGATGATTGAGAGATTTTGCATTTGAGTCTTTGCCTGTTTGTGGTGGTATATTGTGATATACACTCACCTAAAGGATTATTAGGAACACCATACTAATACGGTGTTTGACCCCCTTTCGCCTTCAGAACTG
>JAODLC010000038.1:17088729-17110688 GCA_026781145.1 Hippopotamyrus pictus | reverse complement strand
TGGTTGATTAGATAATTGCATTAATGAGAAATTGAACAGGTGTTCCTAATAATCCTTTAGGTGAGTGTATATATATAGTATTCATTTTAGATAAAATAAATGCAGCAATTCTTAAAATATGCTATATATTTGGAGTGTAGGTTAAACCAACTTTTCCTTCAAAGATCCATCCATCCATATTTCAATGGCTTGTTCACCACAGTGTTATGGTTTTTCCTGTATTATATAAAATATTTTTTTAAGTCTACATATGTTTCTGTAGAGGTTTTTTTTATTATTTTGTAAGATAAAACATTAATTATAACATTTTACTGGATATTTTTTAAATGAAACACGTTTTTTGGTTTGATTCTCTCAATATTTTGTAGTAGTATGATTGCTCGTATAATCTTTTGTGGAGCCTGTATAATTTGCATAGGATCTGTTGTTGATTTTGAAAGAAGGTTCTCAAATTGACTAATCCAAATGTCATACTAAGTTTTGGTTTTGTGCACAACTGTTATAATGGTACCTTTCACTTTGTATAGCTTTAGTACATAAAATGTGCAAATGTTAATGACAATTGTTCTCTTGGAATTTTTTACGGCAATGATTTTTCTAATAATGCCTTTTCCATTTTTACTAAATTTAATATTATCATATTTTGTTATTTAATAACATAGCAAAATAACATTAGAATAATTAGAGGTTAATGCCATTAATTTATAGAAGGCAAAACACAGCTAATTAAATGGACCTGCAACAGGGTTTGACATAATATCAGCATAATTCTCCCATTCAGAAGGGTGTTGGTAGAATATCTACCCGTCTTTATATTGTGTTTGATGGGTTTGTGTAACAAATTGTTTTTTTCCAGTTTCAGACAGGAAACAATGAACAGTGTGTCTCACAGTTTCTACTGGATTGACATTTAACAAACATGATTCAGTTTCTATTTTATTCCATGTCGCACTGTAGGGTTAACTGCTGAATAACAGTAATACTCCACACAAAAGTGTAACACCAACAGCACACCTCCATCACAACTGTGTTATTGACAATAATACTCCATTCAGACTGTAGTATTAACAGCACAACCCCATCCAAACTGAGGTACTGAAAGTCATACTCCATCCAGACTATAGCATTAACAGTAGTGCCCAGTTCTGTGATATTGATAACAATACTCCATCCAGACTATAGTATTAACAGTAATACCTTATCTATACTGTGGTATTAATAGTAATACTCAACCTATGCTGTAGTATTAACAGTACTACCCTATCCAAACTGTGGTATTGATAGCAATACTCCTAATAATCTTTGCTTCACCATCAGTCCTGTTCATATGTTTTGCTAGAGCTTCAGGAATTACTAGAAGAATTAAACGATTAATCATACAAGGGCTTGTGTGGACCTATGTTTTCTCCAGTCATCTCGAGGGCTGCTCATTCCGCTGTCAGGATCCTGCAGGATGCCGGCATGAATTATTTAAGCATCACATGAGCATCGGGCGAGAGGCAGCCATTTCCCTTTGTGGTGCTAAAAAATGCATTAAAACCACAACAGTTTTATCTGTCAGGCCATCCTGGGCTTGGACAACCACATAATCAAAGAGGAGGCCTCCTGTCGGCTGCCGTACTGCGCTGAAGTACAGAGGCGGCGGCTCGCTGTAAACTGTCAAACGGGAGGAATACTCAGGAATACTCACATGCCTTTATAAGGCTTATTGCATCTGGGGCAGAACAGGGGCCCAGCTTACACCGTGTGTGTGTGTGTGGGTCATGTATATATTACATCATGTATATATGACATTGTGGGGACTAAATGTCCCCACAATGCGATAAAAACCTGTTACTTTGACGTTGTGGAGACCATTACTCTAGTCCCCACAATAAAACTCTGTGACTGCATTGAAAAAACTAAAAATTCCAAAAGTCTTGTATTTTGCTTGGATGCTCATGGTTTTAGGTTACAGCTGGGTTAGGGTTAAGGTTGTCATAGTTGGGATTAAGGTTTTGCCAATAGAGATCAGTGGAGGGTCTCCAAAAAGATATGAATGCAAACATGTGTGCGTGACTTCAGAAAACCAAAATTTATGGAGAACTTTGTGTTTAAAGAAATGAATGATTAAAATGTAATAGTGGTGAAATGTTTCGGTGTCAATAACCCCCGACCCCAGGGCAGAGCCTGGACACGCTGGAGAGATTATTTCTCTGAGCTGCCCTGGGAACGCCTTGGGATTCCCCTGAAGGCGTTGGAGGAGGTGGCTGGAGAAAGGCAGGTCTGGGCATCTCTGCTCAGACTGCTGCCTGTGACTGGATGGATGGATGGATGCTTCCTTCACTGCAAATGTTTTTTGTATACCTTTGTTTTTGGGTCAGTGGGCTTGATAATGTCGAAGAGAAAGCCAGTAGGAGGTGTGTTTGTGTATCTGCAGGTGGGTGGACGCGTCACACTCTAATCACTGTACAGCCTGCCCTGAGACACTGACAGGCTGGATGGCCGCCCATGGGGAATGGCTGCATTATTGGATTTCTGCTATTTTGGATGGAGGATGATCATGAAGACAATTCGGTCGGATGTCATTAGCATTCGCGGCTCAGTAAGCACTCAGATGGTTATGCTGGTACACAATTGCACCTTTAGCACTTTATATGGTTTTGCATGATACTAAATTCCTTATTTTATATATGGGTAGCATACTTTCATTTCCTGGCCTCTCGATCACTGCTTCTTTACCGCAGTGTCTAACGTAACTCAAGGCTTCGGCTAATTTAAATAACATGCATTTTTAAAAGTGTTCTCATGAACAGATCAAAGGCAGACTTCATATAGCTGTGAGAACAGCCCCACTTTAAGTCTCACAGCATCCGCGCTGCAGTCATGAGAATAGCCTCCCGGAACATACATGTTCTTCATCGCTGTCTATGGGTCATTCTGCTTGCTGGCACATTTTATAGCTCTTTCTGCTTCTGGAGCCCTGTTTAATGTAACTAAGTTACTCCTCCTTATCTTGCCTTAACAGTGATAAACACTTCAGAAAATTGGCTGCATTATTTCTGCCAAAAGATGTAACATATGAGAATAATACATCATCTCACCCCTAAAGAAAGACATCGCCAATAAAAGAGCGGCCATTTTATTTGGAGAGAAATATCCGGGGGTGTTTTTTTAGCTGTTGATAAGGGCTTATTTATTTGTTTGCATCCATCTCCTCTAACCACTTGTCCTACTCAGGGTCACGGAGGGTCCAGAACCTATGGGTGCAAAGTAGGGAGCAACCCAGGATGGGACACCAATCCATCACAGGACACACTCACACAGGCAATTTGGAAACTCCAATTAACCTCAGCATGTTTTTGGACAGGGGGGCCCAGATTACCTGGAGGAAACGCCCCAACGACGAAGGGAGAACATGCAAACTCCAGACACAGGCATCCATGCTGGAGTCCCAGAGCGGTGAGGCAGCTGTGCTAACCACTGCGCCACCAAGCTGCCCCTAATTTGTTTGCATGTTTTTCTTAAAAATTTTTATTTAGATAAATCTACTGTTCAGCATCATTAGGGTGTGAGTATGAAAGCAGCTCCCGGAGGAGCACATAGACACCCATTGTTTCAAAGCAGGTGTGGATTTCCATAGTCTCCACAGTTCAGGACAGTGTGGTGCAGTCCATGTCAGCACCCTGGACAGCAGCTTCAGCTCTCGCTTCACTTCCTCCGCTACGCGTGGGGAAGAGGCACGGCCGAAGCAGACGATGGTTCACACCTGCGGCTCCTCAGGCGTCGCAAGGGCCGCCAAAGGAGAGTGAGCTCCGTTTGCGCAACCAAGACAATCGGCTTACGCTTACCGCAGCCGGCGCCAAGATGGCTGCCAGGGCCAAGCTGGGCCAGCTTTCGGCATCCAGGACTCACCCGTGCAGGCTGCTAATCAGCCCCAAATCAGCCACACTTCAGGTGTGGAATAAAAAGCTACCTGAACATACCCACTGCCACAGCACTCTGATTTCCCCGGGGCCACAACAGGCAAAGTCAAAAATGTGAGCTGTGCGCAGTTATTAAAAAAAATGTCTTTTAAGCAATTAAAATGAGCCAGTAAGGTTTAGATTTAAATGATGCAATTCTCTTTGGGAATATCCCTTGTCTGTATAATGAGAAAAGGGAAAGAGGATTAAAAACACCTTTCATTTGAAGTAGGACTACGAAAAATGACTGAATTTGAAATCCACCAGTGTAATATTGTTTTGGATACATTTCATGAGTTTGGTAACAAATTTAAGGTCAGTTTCTTTGTTTTCAAGAGAGAGCGGAGCCTGTTACACAAGTTCTATATTTCCCATGTGTTATACGGCGGGAGTGTGTCTCTGTGCGGCCTCCTCGCTTGGAACACTTACGTAACGCATTGGTCCTTCACACATTCTTCAGATCTCTGGCCCTGAACGGAGTAACTCTGCAGGGACTGGATTAGTTTAATGACTGTATTTCTCAGAACCGGCACACGTAAGTTTATTTGGCTCTGAACATGCCATCTGTCCACATTCTTCTGAAAAAAATTCTGCTAGCAGCATGTGTGACGGGGACCCTAGAGAAACACGAGCGAAACTTCAGACCAAAGGGCCGTGTACTCTGGGTGAAGGCCACACGCTTCTGGCTTAGGGCATTGTGTGTACGTAGGCGCTGTGTAGGGACAGTTGGACTGTGGACTGGTATGCTTGTGATGCACTGTTTGCATTGTTTGTCACTTTGGACAAAAGCGGCTATTAAATAAATAAGTGTGAAGCATTATAGTGAAGGCTGCATTGAAGCTGAGCTGTGAAGTGCTGTGTATTACATTTAGTCAACCAGTGGACCTGTGGGTGTTGTACTGGAAGGCGACTTTGGTGAAATGGGAGCAAACCAGGTATGTAACTCAGATGACAAAAACGGGCTGCATTTATCAGCAATCTGTGGGAGTTCAATGCTGGCAAACTTGAATATGGAAAGTGTTGTTTTAGCCTTGAGTGAAGGCAAATCTCTGCTCTCCTTAGTGATTTCAGACAATTATGGGATGTCAAGTGGCTATACCAAAAGATGAGCAACAAAATTGGCTTGCATGTTGTGTCACTGTAAGAAGGTTTCAAGGAATATGAAATGCAATTTTAATGCTTGTTTTTATTCTGCACTAAACTAGAAATACAGTCACTCTATAGGATATTTCCACAAGATTATTTATAAACACAGCAATGCTATTTTATATTAAACAAGAAGAGCTCTTATGTTTTTTATTATTATTAATACCCAACCATCTTACAACCACTTACCCAGTATGGGGGGTGGATCCTAGGCAGAATAGGCCACTAGACAAGGTGGACAGGATACCTGACATTATTGTTAATATGTTAAATGACATTGTCTTATGCTAATGTAATAGCAAAAAGTGATTTTTTTTTTTTTTTTTTTACTTTCCAATGCATAGCGTTTAAGGCAGCAAAGCTAACTGACGGGGTGCCCGATATCATGCTGATGTTACTTTTCATTATCTGACAGGTAAAAGGTTAACTGGTGATTGAATCCTTTCTTGGGTCCCGGCGGACGGCATTAACGACAAACAGCGGAGAGACGCAGATCGCATTAGCGCATTTGCTCGGTTTCGCCTCGTGACATTTCGTCCGCCGAGATTGAGCAAGAGCGCGAGCAGGCTGCCACGTGGGCGTGAGCGTGGGGAGATGGTACAGGAAGTATAGCAGATTGGCTTGGGAGGAGGCCCGACGAGGCCGCAACCAGCAAATATTTACGAAAAGGGGTGGATAGCGACACGCTGCAGTGATGCTCCGGGAATGTGCATTGGTGAGACCGCTATCTGTCTTCCAAAAACCCATCATGCAGCAAAGGTCACGCCCTGCAAGCAGAGACCAAAAAGCCGCGGAGCCCTCGGACTGGGATGCCGGCCTATGGCACACGCACACATATTGACACACTACAGGCAGTTCAGAGACACCAATTCCCCAAACCATATGGTGGAAACGCAAGGAGAACATGCACATGCACAGACTCGGGGGCGGGATTCCATCGGCCCTCCTGGGGCCGCGAGGCGGCAGCTCTACCCAAGGAGCCACATGTGTAATATTTATCTTCAGTGGGTCTCGGAAAATGTCCTCTTAATGAAATGTAGCTCATGGGAGTTTTATTTACACAAAAATGTTCTGACGGTAGAAGGAAAAATGACTGGTTGAGAGAGATAACCAGTCATATTGTAGAGGAGATTTCTTGGTCCCACCTCCTCTAGTCTACAAGATCATTAGTTATCTCTCTCAACCAGACATTTTTTCTTCTGCTCTCAGAACATTTTGGTACAAGTAAAACTCCCACAAGCTGAAATGCACAGCACTCAGTGAATATTATGTGCATAACTAGAAACCAATGGCTTACTGCAGCATTCTCGTGTCTCTCATACCCAGTTGTACCTGCTTACATTTTCTGCATATGATGATACACTGTCAATGAAATTCAGATAAATCCAAGCATAAACGATAACATGAATTTGTTCGGTGTTTCAGAATATTTGTTTTGGGTTGCCTGATAATAGATAGTTCCCTTAAATTTGCAGTCTTGATGTTTGTCACACACATACATACGTACAGGGGTTCCCAACAATACCAAATTAACACAAAGCCAAGGTCCATAGCTTTTGGGGGGTGTGTGTATGGGGGGGGGGGGCATATATCACATTTGCATTTTTTGAATCTGCTACTTGGTTTCTAGTTGATGGACAGCAAATCACAAGTGTGATAAGCAGTGCGATGTTTTCCCAGATGTGTACTTTCAGCAAACAGTTCATTTTGGACATTTGTATGTTCACGTGACAAAGGAAGGCATGACCTCCAGCTAACATATGACTAATCGATGGAAATCAGCCTCATTCTCTCTATTCTGTGACAATACTCTGTGATTCTATTGTTCATGTTACAGTTTAGATCATGACAATTTACGGAACGCCCTAGAGCTCTGTTGAAATGAGGCTTTGTGGGTGTTTCTTAGCTCAATGGGCTCTTTACTACTCGCCTGTGGTTGTTTTGACATATTGATAAAACTCTGTTATTACTGTTGAGCATGATGACTAGAGACCATAAAGTGTTAATTTAGGGTGCTGGAGTTCAAATCGAGCCAAGCGCGGAGTAATTGATCTGAGATCGGTGTGTGGCATTTCATTGTCCAATCGTTATGATTTGTGATTAGATAAGTACAGAAATGAGGCTTTATTGCTAAGCAGTAAAATGCAGATAGCAAATATTAATCTTATCTGTGTAACCCTGGAAAGTGGGATATTCTACTTACCAACAATATCCAAGAGGAGTAGCAAGTGTGAAGTAAAGCAGCATCTGTATAAATATATATATATGTATATATAACATAAACACATCTATATTTTACAATCATTCATTCTGTATTTCCTGGCCTCACCTTACATTCCGGATTGCCTCATGTATAATTTTGCACGCAAGCATAATTTAAATTCATATTTATAATTTATTTATAGTCTATTTATAATTTATTGCATTTACTATGTTTGTAAAGTCAAATTTAATGGAATATATAAAGGGGGAATTGCTATTAATACAAGTACAGAGACAGAATTTCCACAGTAAATATCTAGCTTAGTGTCTGTGATTATGGTGTGACTGGGGGGAGGGGGTGGGAGGCATATTCATTCCCTCTTGAGAGAGTGTCGATTGTACCAAACCGCCCCCAAACGTCAGACCTGCCATCCAGACATCCACAAAGTAATTATCCCCTGGTCACTGAATTGAATTACGGCGTGCATCTCTTTAAAAGCGAGTGCTTGTTTAAACTTCCGGAAAAGTCCACCTTGATGTGTTTCTCCTCTTGTCTCCTTCAGTCTGTTTCTAAGACAGACCCCGCCTTCACATCCTCATCATGCATTCACCAGCAAGGCCGTGTCTTCCTAAGGCTCCCGTGTTAAATATGCTAGAGCTAGCAGCCTTTTTAAGGATTCCTCTTCTCCACTCCGCCGTGGCTCGCTCACTATCCTTCTCCCGGGCTCCTCCTGGAAAGACCGCCATTTCCCCACCTCCTTACAGTACCTGCTCTCCCTGCCAGCTGTTTTCTCGGCTCTGGCATCCATCACAGCGGGTGAAGGCTCAGACCGCCAAGCTAGGAGGACAGGAGCAGGAAAGCGGGTGGTTTTGCTTCATCACCTTCTCACCGCAACCATCCTGGAGGGGAGGAACAAACGGTTTCTGCCAGATGCGTCACAGATGAAGACCCAAATGGATGCAAATGAGCCCCGGGCGAGTTATTGTGCTTGGATCTTTTAAGAACCACACTCTCAGTTTGAGAATTCCATACATCACAACAGTCCAGAGCCAGGGCTGTTTCCCAAAACCTTCGTAGTGTCATGATAGTCGTAACTTAATGGAAAACTGAAGTTATTTAAAAACACGGGAAAGGGTATAAACAACAATATAAAACAAACATGAAGGACCTAGACGTCTACTAATATGCACGTGTACAATGGACAAAATAAAGCATCATTAGTTGTAAGCAGAGCATCCTTGGCCAAGAAGCCTTGTGAATGCTGCCATTAACAGCAGAAGCCAACCCAACACCCCCAGAATTATCAGGGCGTCAAAAATTAAACCTCCAGCAAAAGTTGTTTCCCCAAAACCGCCCTTGTTTACCTGCAACACGGATGCCTGTTTGCATCTAAAATTAGACAAACATGGAGAGCAAATTAAATTCAAATTGATACGCCGATTACAATGTTTTACAGGCACAATATCAGGATAACAGAGGAAATTACTGTGCAATGTTTACGGGGTTCTAAGACAGCTGAGCACACGAGAGAGGCGGACGACCGCAGCGTGAGGAACGTCACAATAACAGAACCCCCACGCGCGCTGCGATATCCAATCTGCGGCATCATCACGCTTCCACGGTTCTGGCCCGGAACCAGAATGCCTGGTGGTGCTACAGAGGGCTTCAGTGCTTCTCTAGAGGAGGTTCCATGCTGCCTGAGTGTTGCCTGCATTCCTCCTTATAGGACGTCGCAGATCACAGGCCTAAATGAGCCTGTTCCAGTCAAAACCTCCTTCATGGCTCATTTATTGCTAGAAAAATTTCTTCCCACACAAATGATGACTTATAAATTGTCCAGTTTAATACAAGGTACTAAATTTTTATGTTATATATAAACTGTGGTCATTTCTTTACTGTTGGCTTACCTTCAGTACTGAACCAACTAGTCACAATAATAGCATTTTAATTGTATGAAAATGTATGTGACATATTATGAGCTGAAACTCAATCAGTTAATATTCAACTCATATCAATCAGGGATAATTATGGCCAAAACATATATATTGTCATGCTTAAAATGTGTATAAAAATACATGTTTCCGGGTTTTTCTTATCCTGACATCAACATTAAAGTGATGAATTGCGGATCAGTAATAGAAGCAGAAACACATGAATACACTGATCCCCAATATATTTTTCCCATCTGCCCATATCTATGGGAGAAGGTCAGACTGAGCAAAGCAAATATTCATTCTCCCTAAATCGAGGCAGAGAAGCACCTGTGATACTACGGGACACATTTAGTTTAATTCATTATTACTTTCCCCAACTTTCAGGCTTAAGCTGAATATGATGAAAGTAAAACTTTGAACAAACTGCAAGCTGGGATGTTTCTACCAATATGGCGGATTTACATAAGATACAGCGTGTACATTTACATCTATTCATTTAGCTAAAGCTGTCGTCCAAAGTGAGCACAAGTGAGGCATAAAATATACCACAAGGACTCAGCTGTCGAGGAGCCAACTTATGAACACATGCTGCTAGGCTGAGCTCCCAGTGACTGACCAGTAACAAGTGCTTCTGCCCACTGGAGCAAGAGCTGCACATTGTTAGAGCCTAACACGAGAGTGGCGAGTCACATAAAACAGTATGCGGACTAGTGTCCTACAAGACAAGTGAAAAATTCAAGAAAATAACATCCAGCACTCTCAAGTGAGACCGCAACCAAGAAATAGTCAGCAGACACAAAAAGGGGGGGGGGGGTGAGTGGTGCAGAGGGGCGATTAGTTTGGGAGGTTCATTCAAGGACAATTCCCTGGGGCGTTATCTGGGGAGGGTGCTGTCACATACGACTGTCACGATTTGTGGGTGAGCGAGCGGGTAAGCAAGCGGACAGAGCCGGATGGTCGGGGAAACGGGACTTTTAATGCTGACGAGGGCAAACAGTAACGACACGTAACATCACAATGACAAGTCTGGGGAAGACGAACTCGGACGCAGACTAAATACAGGAAACAAGCCGAAACAAGGAACAGCTGGGCACGATCAGGTAAGCACACGTGGATAATGAGGGAGCGTGGCCCACATGAGGATCGAACGGAGCCGGGTGTAACAACGACTTAGAACCTCCTTCCATTATGTAAAACATATCGTTACACAGTTGTACCTCGGTATACGTCCGCTTCAGAATACAACTTGGTATACATCCTGTTTGGCTGTGAAAATTTTTGCTTGGTATATGACCTTTGTTTGGAATATGACTCACGGGCTAGAACTTGTATGGGTCAAAATGAGTCACGACACCACGACTGCCCACCAGCGTCAGTACGCCAGTTGCTACCATTCTCACGCTATAACTCTTCTTTTATTTAATCTAATTGCTTTTGTATTTATGTATTTTAGTATTAAGCATTTTATTTATACAACCCCCATCAAATTTTTTTATACAACCCCCATCAATGTACAATATGCCAATAACAATAATAGGATTTTTTTTCCATGGGAACGTTCCCTTTATTTCTTGTGGGAGAAATCCATTTGGTATGCGTCCTGTTTGGTGCAAGTCCAAGGATCTGGAACGGATTAAGGATGTACAGTATACTGAGGTACCACTGTATTAGGTTTGTACATTTATTGGCTGTTGATATTCCGATCACTTATCCTCAAACTTACTAGGCACAGACAGTTTTTTCAGCAGCAGTACCTTGGACAGTGAAGACTGTGCTGGAAAAAAAAAAAAAAAAACACACACAGACGGAGCCTCGTCTTCCACCCGCGTCCTCAGATGTAACGGAAACTCCGGCAAACCCGTAACTGGCTATCCTCGCAAAGGTAGAGAGCGGAGCTCACAGCATTACTCATCAGCTCTGACAGCCAAATGATCCGAATCCACGCTCGCTTAACTCCGCCGTGGCCCCCGCCCGTCTGGGGACGCTACACCGCCGGGCACGGCTGAACCTTGAAATTTACTTTAGAAGACTATAAGAGGAACTTTCTGCTGTACTTACTTTTTGCTGCACTTCAGGACGGTGATGCTACAGGAATTGCTGACGGTGTAAACTGTCTGTTAAAAGCACCATCTTGTAACAGAGAAAGTCTCATATTTAATAACATAATACTTTTTGGCCATAAGGAGAGAACGCCTGGTCGTTTAATGTCCATTTCAGTCAGCCTGCCACTTCACAGTAAAGGCCAAAATGCAGCCATTTAATTATGCTCCAATGTACTTGTCATCATTCTTGTGCCTATGCAGGAAAATACACATAATAATGATACATAATGTTCTGGGAGCAGGTTGCATTTGTCACACCCACACTCTTGCTCTGCTGCTAGGGAGTACGAGCTGGGGCCTCATATGTACCTTCCCTGTGTCCCTCATTAAAGTCTCCGTGGTTACCTTACCATTTTTAGTTAATCGGTTAATTACCCTGCTTGTTGCATTCCTGTGCACCTCATCTATGTTTTAGCTCCTGATGTCATTATCCTCATGTCATTCACCTATGTTGCTGCCCTATTCAGTATGCGCCTTTCCTCACGCTCACGGCTCAGCATTTTCACCGTCTCCTTGGTTTCCGTAGTCCCCGCCTCCAGGCACTGCACGCCCAGTCAATCCCGTTCAGCGGTTCCATCCTCCACACTGGCCCAGCACCCGGGTCTGTGTATATGACGGCCAATGGATTTTCGTTGTATAGTGAAAAAAACGTAATCGGGGAGCGACCCATTGTTTGCTTTTGATTATGATGATTAAGATTGAAAAAAGAAAAAAATGGCCAGTTATCTGATTTTCTTTAGTGTGATTATAAACAAAAATTGGAAAATAAAATATCTGTATAGATGTGGTCCATGCATATGACGGCGAATGGATTTTTGTTGTATAGTGGAAAAACCAAAATCGGGAAGCGACCCATTTTTTGTTTTTGATTTTGATGATAAGATCGGAAAATGAAAAGATGGCCAGTTATCTGATTTTCTTTAGTATGATTATAAACAAAAATCAGACAATAGAATATCTATAGATGTGGGGTCCGTTGACAGTTTTATTGTTACCCGGAAATTCTTGCCGCATACCTGTATCATTATTTTGCAGTCTAATGGGAAGCTGGACAATATTCCTTAGCACAAGTAAAGAGATTTTATTGTTGATAAACACAGAAATGGAGGATGCTGATATTGCACTAGCGTTATGCACTCACTTTGGGACGAGACGTGGGTTTTCGGAGAGGAATGTGCAGAGGTCATGCGCAGAGCAGATGCTTGGAAGGATCAGCAAAACAGAAATCACTAACTTTTCGTTTTCCGAGTTTTGTTTTTCCGCTATACAATGAAAATCCATTGGCCGTCATGTACACGCACACACCTGCTTGTCGGCCATGCCCACCCTGCCTGCCATGCCGCTCCCCGGCCTCCCGATCCCAGCGACCGCCACGGCTCCATCCACAGCCCGCCGTTTCCTCTCCCCTTTCATATTGTTGGTTTCTGGCTGTTCAGAGCGAGGCCCAGTGTGTTGTTTTTCCTCTCTCTGTGTTTTTGTTATTCCTGTTATTAACAAACCCTTATGATGCTGTAATCCCACACCTGCACGCTCCTTGCCTTTTATGTCAGAACGTTACAGCACTGACAGAAATTACTAAGGAATTTTGAAATGATTTCCATTCAGGTTACCTTCTGTATGACAACAGAGGCATTAACACTTACATCCCAGGGATGTGAGATAGATTTTGGTCATTGAAGGGGACCAATAATAAAAATGCAATTTGTACCACAGACATGGACATGTCCTGAATTTGCCGAGTTCGATGTGTCCCTCGGTCAACAAGGGAGGGCCTTGTGTTTCACTTCTTTGACCAATATCTTGGTCTTCATTGCATGACATCACCACATTAATTAAGACAACTGTTTTCTGTTAAACGGCATAGTGCACAGATTTGTAAAGTACAGTACCTGTTTCAATGTGCATGGCTTTTGTTAAGGGACATGTCATAGATACAAAGCATAGGAACATGCTTAAATCCTTGAATGTGAAAATGAGACCAATGTGGTGATGTCATACAACGAAGACACTGATTGGTTAAAGAAGTGAAACACAAACACCTCCCTTGTTGACCCAGGGACACATTGAACCGAGACCACAGACATGGTTTCATGGTATTTAAAAACGTAGCCTACACCGTTTTTTTTTCCCACCACGGATACAGATGCGTCTTGCTGTGGACATGTTGTCCGTGTACAGACAGCTTGATTATCCTACGGAGGTGGGGGGGGGGGGCAATATGCGAAGGTCTATCATTGATTCCAATTACTAATATTCAATAGCTAGTGAGCATCCAGTGAGGGAACCAGCATTAAAAGCACAGATAACATCGTGATAGATGGTTGTAATTAAACCCACAACTAATTCATTCCGTATTGGACTGAGGATTTCATCATTAAAAATGGCCTTTCAGCTTTTCAGCACGATGTTGGCTGAGGACCATGGAACAAGTGCTGGACAATCGTGATGTATGTAGTCTGTGTTAAATTTTAACCTTTTTTATTCTGCACTGAAAAAACTACATATATGCACATATTTGCGCAGTTGTAAAAGCTAATGTGGGCCTGAGGTATGGCGAGTAGGTTGCTTGGCCTCTGACATTGTTTTCACAGTCACCTCACCTTCATTACGATTTTTAAGTATTTGCTTGGAGAGTGAGACGTCTCGTCTGATGCTGGAGGCATTAATCAGGCGCTAATTAAAATGTATCGCCTGAAATCAGCGGGAAGCCCGCCTAAGATCCCCAAGCTCACAGGCCGGCAGTCGATTCCTGTCTGTTGAGTTTACGCCGATTCCCTGCCTCTCACTTTACCGCTCACTCATCTACAGCGTGTGCAACAAGTTGCCAGGTCCTGAGCAGCGACCCCATGAAGTTTGGGTTGACGTGGGTTTTTAGCGCTGTGATGGCACCCCTCTGCGTGCCTTCATGTCGGTCTGGGGTGTCTGCAACATGCAAAGCCTAGAGACCGTGTCCACGACGCAAAACAGCTGTTCTGGAAATCAAAAGTGTCGCCAATCGATAAGGCCCACGGTCCTTCTGTTCTGCATTACTGCTTCACATGAGCTGCCTTCAGGGACGCCCATAGCTGATTTAGGCTGCCCTTAACCGATTAGTCAGGAAACAGCTAGACAGTCATTCAGTTTTGTGTGTGGCGTGAAGTTGGTTGTCGTGGTAACATTGGAGGCGATGTTCACAAGCTGTGGGGATAGTTTGTGCGAATGACTAAAAATGGCAGTGATACAATGTCTGATGCTATATGTGAAAGTCTGAGCCTAACTGGTGTTTCCTATGCCTTTAAATACCTGCCTCCAATCATGACTGGGATGTTATTTCACAGGTATGGATGTTCCAGACGGTGTCTGCAATATAAAAGGTGTTCCTTGCGGTCTCCGGCCTAAAACGAGAAACTGTAAGATTAGGTACAGTATGAGTTAACTCCCTTTAGAAGACTGGGTATGAGTCATTTGCTTGCTCAAATCTAGATCTATTGGGGTTAATTTTTTTCTATAATATTTAGAGAGGAAGAGAGATATTTGCCCAAACATCATGTAGGATGCTGAAAGGAGAGACTCATGTGGGTGTATAAATATCTATATACTGTATCTATGTCAACACTCTTCCAGTCACTGGTGTCTCCATTGCCGGTGGCTTCTCAGTTAGTATCGTATGAAGCATTCCAGCTTAGAACCACAAAACCAAAAACTGATACGATATGAATGAAAAGGCAAAGAATGGCAAAAGTATCATGCTACAATTCGGCTGAAAACACGCAGCTCTGAAAAAGACATTGGGCACATGGTGGATCTTAATTAAATGGCTATTAAAACCAGGGTCCGCCAGCAGTGGATTAAGCAGAAGAAGAGCAACCCAACCTCACCCTGCCTCTCCTGGCCACACACCCTGCACGCCACCCCGCCGCCTCTCCCTGCCCCGCATGCCGCCCTGCCGCCTCTCCCAACCCCACACAGCTCCCCAATGCCTCTCCCGGCCATGCACGCCGCCTCTCCCAGGCCCTGTATGCCACCCCGCCGTCTCTCCCGTCACCGCAGGGATCCCCAATGCCTCTCCTGGCCACGCATGCTGCTCCGCTGCCTCTCCTGGCCACGCATGCTGCCCCGTTGCCTCTCCTGGCCCCGCCTCTCCCGGCCCCATATGCCGCCCCGCCGCCTCTCCCGACCCCACACAGCTCCCCAATGCCTCTCCCGGCCCCGTACGCCACCCCGCCGTCTCTCTCGTCACCGAAGGGTTTCCCAATGCCTCTCCCGGTCATGCACGCTGCCCTGCCGCCTCTCCCGGCCCCGCATGCCGCCCCGCCGCCTCTCCCGGCCACGCACGGCGCCCCGCCTTTCCCAGCCCCGTATGCCACCCCCCCCACCTCCCTACCCTGCATCTCCCGACCCAAGCTGGCCTATGTGTGCTGTCTGCCGTAGGACACAGAGCTTATGAATCCTGATGTGTGGGTCTCATATGAAGCGATTATGGAAAGGCTCAGTGTGAAATTATCCCCTCTATAAATTCACAAAGCGAGTGCTTCAGGCATCCTGGCACAATAAGAGGCTTCTTGATCTAAGCCTAAAATATATTACAATCAAGAAGTGGTCGACTATATGTGACTGCGTGTGAGTTTATACGGTGTTCCTGCAGAGTTTGGACTGGAAGGGATTTTTAATTATATTCAAATATCTAGATTTTTTTCTCAGATTTTGTTTGGAGCCTCAGTGCTGCGGGTTAATCACAGCATTTATAAGGGAGGGGTGAGGATAGATTTGCATCACTCAGAATTTTAATGCAGATGTGGGGGGGGATGTATGTGGCTCAGCCATAGCTGGTAGCAAAATGTATGAAGAAATGGCCTTTAGCAAACCCTGCGAGGCTCTCATCTGCGCCTCCTACAGGTACGTATATCAGCCATACATGCTGAGCTGTGCAAGAAAGCCCAACACTAAATCAAACAAGCTGAAATTAATGAATTTCAATATGAAGTGGAAAACACCAAACCTGGCATATAACACAACACGACGTATAACAAAATTGTGATGATTATCACAATCAACTATAACACCAGTTATTTAATATCATGGACAGATCAATGGCTGCATTTCATTGAAGAAAGTCCAGGAAAACAGAAATCAGATATAAACAATATAGGATCACACATAGGAAAATAAGGACTACATATTACCAAAACAAGTTTCAATGGTTAGTGCAGACATATTCACTTAAAAATGAATAGTTCTTTAACTATTCTGAATATTAATAATGAAAATCAACAAATAGCAGCAGTATTACTATTGCCAATATTTTCTTTTTCTGGAGACTTGGGAATAATAAAATTGATGCAAATGTATGTGCTAAAATGTGCTCGAGACGGAATAAACATGCATGAAGATTTATTGATGTGGAGCCGGACTTGTGGTTAAGATTGATGCATATTATTGGGCTGGTAAATAGTAATGTCTACAGGGAAAAGGCGAGGGAAGTTTGATGAAATTATAATCAGCCATTTCCATAAAAAATTCTATTATGTAGTAATCTCCAAGAAACCATATCCATGCGTCTCAAATGGTACAGTAGGTGCAAACTCCTTCAAGAAGGACAAAACCAATCTAAGATGAATTATCAGACTTCAGTAATAACGAGTTTCAGACACCATAATCGGTTCCAACTTGATATAAGTCAAGAGAAATTAAATCATTAGTGTTTTCACTTGCTTATTAAATATAGGTGGTTCATCAAAGACATTCATTTAGAGGTAAAGAGGAGTATAACACTTTATAGAGTTGGAAGTAATTAGAAAAAAAACACAACAAAATTATGTATATTTGCATTTTCTTCGTGAGTAACAGAGAGTAAATGTCACAGGGATAAATAAATGACAGAAAGTCTGAGCTATCAGCTCCGATCACAGGCACTGAATTAATGTCATAAGGATGGATCACTGTGAGGGAATCTCTGCCATCAATACCAATCACTGGCACAGAGTTAATGTCGTAAGGACAGAGTCACTGACAGGAAGCCTGAGCTATCAACACAAATCACAGACGTGGAATTAATGTCATAGGGGTAGATCAGTCTGTGCTGTCAGCACCAATCACAGGCAGATAGTCTGTGCCATCGGCAGTGTGTCATGAAGCAAACTGTCCCGCATGAACAACTAGGTGTAGATGTGCAGGAATCTAGCGGTGGGTGCATAGGTGCTGCCGTTTAAGTCGTAGATCAGAAAACAGCCACCCAGCCGTATACTCACAGTCTTCATTAGTATTCTTTGCCATTTCGCTGGGATTCAGGACATGCGTCACAGTGAGAAAAGCATGGATGAAGCAGCAGAAGGTAAGTTGGGCCTGACTCACTATAAGTGAGCTGTGTGAGTAGGGCCTGCCGCGGCGTGTCACTCAAACATGAAAGTCCTACACTGGAAAATCATGAAGGAGCAACGTGGCTTTAAAGTGCACATTTCGGTGGAAGAAAATCGACATTATGCCTGCATGTGGATGGGTGCGGATCTGCTTGCTTTTCCATGTCAACACTGGCGCTGCTGTCTGGAGTTCAGGCCATTAAGGGAGCACTTCTGTTTCCACATACCGCCCCTTTGATGTGCTGTAGAAATGAGCTGACTAAATAATTATGGTGGGGGCCGAGATGATTTAAAGCTCATTAATCTACCCGTGATGTGCGGTTTAAAGCACCAAGACAATTTCGGCTCGAAGCCTTCCTGTAACAGAGCAGACATTTACTCTCTGGTTAGGTCATGCCCCCCCCCGACACCAGTGACCCCTCACTAAAGAGGTTCTTCATCATAATAACACCAGCTCAATTTTTTACGCCGTTCCCACCCCTTAGCTGATGCTTCGTATCGGTCGCTCCTCCTCCGCTGATTTTATATGTAAACAATGTCTGTTCTCTCTGGATATTTACTCAGATGGTGCAAATGAATTGAGATGAACTGAGTCGCAGAATGCAATCTCGCCCCTAATGGACTGGAGTAGGCTTTGGAGGACAGGAAGGTGTAACACCGTGATAAAAGGCAGGATGGTGCCAGGCACTGATGAAGCTCATTCTTCACACTTCATTTTAAATGCAGAATAAAAAGAACCAATTTCAGCACTTGCTAACAACAGCCTCCTCAGAAGAGACCCACATATTTACCTATTTGCGCAGATGCCTGATTAGACGTACTAAACTGCAGTCAAGTCACTCTTTTCAGATTTCTTGTTTTCGTTTTTATTTCTGTTTTTATTAGAGTGATCCGAGTTGACATTCGGAGCACAATTACCCAAGTTTGCTCCCCATCACTGGCATGTAAATGGATGCCGCTGGTCAGGATCCCTCCACGCCTAATGAAGAACTTCCTGTGTGATACTGAAATGTATGCTGAATATTGCAAACACATACGGACGTCAATAATTCAATTCCGAGCATTTCCAGAGTCTCGGCTGATGAAATGAATCATCTCGGAGGGCGGGATCACGTGATGCCGGTACCTGTGACATCGAGCCCGGACGCCGACTGGGTGCAGAGGTACCCTGTGCAAAAGAGCAACGCGCCTCTGCATTTAATTAACGGAGGAGGGACGCAAACCCATATTAACGGAGGAGGGACGCAAACTCATGGTGACCTGCCTACAGCGATGGTCTAGCACAGCTCTTCCTGGCGATGATGAGATGTTTCCTGATGTTTTCAGAACAGGAGTCTCTCCTTACATGGTGACCATGGGAGCATTTCGGTCCACAGCGGTGATGAGAGCCGTGTGACTTGGCAGCCAGGAGGGGGTTTATTTATGATACTGTCCAATTTTAGGACCAGAGAGGACTGGGATTATGTCTGATGTGACACAAATGATCACATATAATAACAACATCGAAAGTACCGGGTCTTAGATCAGCCAAAACAAAACAGAACAGACAAGAATACAGACCTTGTTGGCAGCCAGTGGCAGGTGAAGATGATAAATATGACTAGCCCTGGTCAGCTGACTCTCCTTCCGGAGACATCCTCTGTGACATGTTGTGGGAGGCCTGGTCCGCATGTGTGTCACGTTGTGGAGCTCCTTTGGGAATCTTATGTTACAGGGCTGAAATGACAATGTGGAGCGTGGTTAGAGACCAAAGCAGGTTCACAGTTTAGAGACAGGGTATTCATCTCTTTGCTTGTTGATTTCTAACCACGCTAAGAAACTGCTACTATTACAGAAAACGCTCTCTTTACAGAATTCCTGTAACACTCCTTACAATCGCTTTTCATCGTCGCTTTCCCTCGGAATGCACCCCCCACCCCACCCCCGAGGTCTCACTTCGCCGCCTTTTTATTGCTGTTATTTCGTGAGCCTGTGATGCCCGTGGCTGCCAGCACACACCAACGTCCCGTTATTGCCCTAAGGACTCATAAAACTGGTCTAAAGGCTCAGTATCCTTTAAAGAGCACTCGCTATACGCCGAAAGGCCATCGCCTTGGGATTTGTTGTTGAGATCAGAAAGCAAAGCGAAACCTTCTGATGAGCAAGGGCATGGTGCGAGAGGATCAGCTTAATGAGCTGTGAGGACTTTCAGTCTTTCATTAGCCCTACTAACTAGCAAAGCCATGGCATCAAATATTAGGTTATATTTTTTTAAAGCAATGAATGAGAGTCAGAGGTAATGCTATGTATTGATGTATTGTGTTTAACGCGTGCCTTTTCACATTAAATAGCTCACTGCCTAATTTGGAGGTGAGATTCACTTAAGTGCTCATTTGGTCTTGAGCCATATGTTCATGATGGCGTTTTTGCTACTCTCTGCTCCGTCCGCACACACATGACACTTCCTGTAGACACAGCCCTCCGATGGCAAATGGGCTGCGAGCAAACAAAAATCCAGAATCTACACAAATGCGCTGAGATTACATTCTCGTGCTTAAGTGCTGTGGATGGTTCTCAGATGTTAATCATTGATAAATGTATCACATGTTTCTTACTGTGTCAATGTTTGTCACTGTCAAGTTGCTGGTACCCATAGATCCTACCCGATTCCACATGAAGTGATAGCATCCATGTGTATGAATTATTAGCTCAGGTAAATTTTAATATCTCCACCAATATGTTTTGAAATTAATTACATTTTAATTTATTATTATTTAGTGCTGATTATTAACTAATTGTTATGCCGAATGGTTGGTTCCTCCAAACTCAAATGTGGAGTCCCCGTGCGTCTGTTAATGTGAGACTTACATGGGATTCACTAATTACCAGTATCGCTTAGTAACCTGGGTTAGAAGGCTCGTCCAGCGAGCTGCATCACCAGGTAACGTAAACGATTGGTAGCGAAGCTCCTCTCACGGCCGATGAGAGAGAGTCTCGTGATATTTCAGGCGAGTTTGAGATTTCAGAGCTTAGTAGCCAGATTGCACAGAGGCAGGGACTATTGTGAGTACTCTGTGAACGGAGGCTGAAGTTGTGTAAAAGACATGCATTTATTCCTGACTAACACTATAACTAACATAAGACAGACATTACACTTAACACAAACAACAAACACAAAATACTGGAATAGAAACAACAGAAGGTATTTATGGAAATGCAATGATCAGATTTGAATGGGTAACCTTAAAAGGGAAATACTGTTCTGCAAAGCAAGCCCAGTTTGTGGAAACACAACCTTAAAGTCATATACCTGTAGCAGGTTCACAGAACAGCTTAGGTTGTTAGGATGAAAGGAAGTTGGTTTACTTACATTGGGGGGTCTTGGCAGTTGGTTGCAGAGGCTGATGAGCTGACCGGATGATGGCACTCAGGGAGGTGTGGCGTTTGGAGCAGTTGTTGGAGTGGAGCCCCTTGGATTCTCTCTCCTTGTGAAGCTTTGTCTTGGTTGCAGTTCTCTGTCAGGTAGCAGGCCTTCACCGGCAGGCTTCAGGAGGGCTTCTTGTGGGCTTCTCCCTTCTCCCGATGTTCTTCGCCTCTCTCTTCAGACTGATGTGCTTTCTTCTTCTCCTGGCTTTGTTCTGAGGTGCCAGGTTTTATGGTCTAAAGTTCATGAATAGGGATGACCAGAAATTCAACACTGAAACAATGGATGACCATCCATTTGGCGGGCTTTTGGAGTGGTGTCTGTGGTAGTCCTTTTGGGATTTATGACAAGACTGATTCCCCCTTTACTGATGATTTTCATTAAGCTGGTGTAACTTTTGATACATACACTTTCATGTTAATCACTGATCAGATTTGGAATCAGGAGTGATTTTCCATCAGTTTGACAACAAACATGCCATACCAACCAGGCGGTTCACACCTCGTACTATATGTATTAATTAGGGCTGACAAAATTAACGGGTTAACCCGGATTAATCCATCATCATGATTAATCTGATTAAAATTTTTAACGCAATTAACCCATCTGCAGTACAGAATGACTCAAAATCCCTGAAATGTCTCTATCAACCCATTTCGGGCAGTTTTGGTGCGTTCCATTTGCCCTGGGAACTCGTATTCCGAGTCGGATTCTGTTTTGAAGCCGGAAGTGAAGACATGCGCGCTCCTGCTTCTCGGAGATCCGAGAAATATCTCAGAGCAGCACAGAGGATCCCGAGTTCAGAATCCAAGATGGATGCGCCTTTTATCAACAGAAGGGAAAGTTGTAGTTTTATACTGTTTAAGCACTACTTCTCATTTGTGGCTCATTA
>JAODLC010000038.1:17061244-17071341 GCA_026781145.1 Hippopotamyrus pictus | reverse complement strand
GGGCCTCCCCCCCTCCCCCCCTCGGTACCTTCCGTCTTGTCACGTATTACGTGTCAACCACTTGTTTGACATTTGCTCTAGTTAGCTGGTTAGTACTTATCCATCTGGTAAGCTAAAGATAAGTGAAGGCCGCTCACGTTCTCTGTCTGCTCCCTCTACCTGTCTCAATTCAGTCACCCTGCCCTGCCAGTCAGTCCTTGTTTTGATTAGTTATGGCCTTATAGAATCATTCTCTCAATTTCAGTCCTATAGAATTATTCCCTCAACAGTCATTAGAAGAAAAGTATTCCTCTAGTTTGTCCCTGTATCTGTGTTTTGCCACTTTGACTGCCTTTTTGAGAGTATGCTTGGCCTTTTTGTATACCACTATGTCGCCAATCTTATGGGCCTCTTCTTTGGTGAAGCGTAGTTTTCCTGACTCAGCTGTAAACCATGGTTTATTATTGTATTTATATTTGGCCTTTGTTGGAATACAAGTCTCTTCACAAAAGCTGACGTAGGAGGTGACTGCATCAGCATGATCATCCAGGTTGCTGTTCGTGGATTTAAATATGTCCCAGTCAGTGGAGTCTAAGCAGTCCTTTAGAGCTTCTGTGGCTGAAATGGTCCATGTTTTCACCAGTTTGATTTCAGGTTTTGTAGTTTTGAGTTCTCTTATGTGTGAGGGGGTGAGGTGGATGAGTGAGTGGTCCGAGTTGCCCAGTGGGGCACATATATTTGTCTGGTAAACATTTTTAATAGTGCTATGATTGTGGTCCAGAGCTTTGTCTTCACTGGTAGGACCGTTGACGAGTTGTTCACCAGGTCTGCCAGCTGTTGTTGTGAAAAATGTGCATTTGCGAAAGGATGGATGTATACTCTAGTCAGTACAATAGACAAAAATTCGCAAGGAGAACAGAAAGGCTTGCAGTTAATAAATGTATCAGAACGTCACAAACAGGATTCGAACCCGTGCGGGGAAACCCCATTGGATTTTGAGTCCAACGGCTTAACCGCTCAGCCACCGTGACTTGGTCCCAGCCAGTCCTGTCCCATCCTATCTTGTCGTGTCCAACTGTCCCCACATGTGGAAAAAGCTGGTAATGCAGGAATGTGGAGACTTACTGAGGCTTTCCTGCAATAAAAATGGCTAGCTGATGTGTTTTTTTTTTTTTTTTTTTTTAATTAGGTGTTTTTGAGAAGGAAGAAAATATATATTATTTTGTTATTCTATGACCAGAGCCTGTGGCTAAATTATGCTCTCTCCCTCCAGAGGCTAACAGACAACTTTAAAAACAGGCATTCTCAGTTGAAACAAATTGGCGGAGTCTTATTTATTTGTGCGGTTTTAACCATATCATAGCATGTTCACATCATGTAAAGGGCTAATTTGCGATTTAGTGGAGTCACAGAGGTTCTTAGACATTCTTAGACATTCTTGTATCTCTGGTTCATGGGCTCCCTTGGCAAAGTGATGTGTTTTTACGACAATGGAATTAATATATTATCCAAAACTCCTTAACAAAGAGCCCTCTTACCCACAGTTCTCCTGTGTCTTATTTCCAGTCATTACGTAAGACTGGCACGTACCACGAGCCCAGCTGTCAGGCACAATGCCCGTCTGGTATTTTTTAACATTTATTCTTATGACTCCAGTGCCCATTCCCGTGTACGTTGTTGATATTTCCCTGAAAACACACTATAATCTTTTTGCCAACCTCGGCCTAATTGCAGTCACTTGCCTGAACTGTGCTTTTCGAATCACACCTGGAGCCGATATTCGGAATGACGGCCTGCTGGAGAGCATGCCAACAGAGCTGCACTTACTGCTCAATATGCTTAATATGAAAACAGCTGAAATATGTAACCAAATGATACTTTAGATGTTAGCGGTTAAAAAACAAAGCAAGAGCTCATCTGAAGGTGCTGTGAGGTCTACTGAAGCTTCTCACAACCTCGACCTAGGTCCTAAAGCTCCAGCTGTAGCCCATCAAAGCCCCTACCAGCAGGGGCCCTGTAGCTAAAGAGGGAACACCGGTCGTTGGACATACAGTTCAGCCATCTGGGTTGTGGACCCATAGAGAGGACAGAGAATGAACGACCAGTTCCCAGCCAAAAGCCCAATAAAAAACGATAAATATTGCATTGTATTTCTTTAGAGATAATCATCAAAGAATAATGTTATTTTTGCAAATAGCTCAGTATTACCCGGACACAAACACCTAAATGAGTTCTCTCATTGCGTTTGTATAATATGTGACCATCTTCGACTTGCAATTAGTGTACGTGCCATTGCAAACGAGTTTGTTTGTTTGTCTGCTAGATGCAGGTGACCTAGAGAGCTGAATACTTCACCCTGCTGTAGGGACTCGTCTGCACTGGGTGGCTTCATCTCACCCTCAGTTAATTACGAACCTGGCAGTCCATCATGATTTATGATGCTAAGAATAAATGTGCACTTTTAATCGAAATGAAAGGAAAACAGTAATGCTGAAGGACAAGGAATAATTAAGAGAGAAAAATGAGGATTTTTACACAGATGAAGTCCTCTAAAGCAGTTATTCTTAACTGGGGGGGGCACATCCCACTAGAGTACCTCAGCAAGAACCAAGAGAGGAAATTTATTTGAAAAGCGCAGAAGCCTAAACTGCATTTTTACGGCATATCGATATTTTTTTCAAAATGAGATATAGGACACCGTTTATGTTGAGATACTTTAACTGTTAAATTAAGGCCTTATTAATGATTTTTAATAGAAACCAATAGCATTCCTTCCTAGTTGTAAAGAGCGTGAGAACTTCAGGTGTAATGTTGCACAGAATCCCAGAATTCACAGCTAGATTCAAACCATTCAGTTGGCAGCATCCAGTGAAGAAGCTGACGGAGAGGTAAGGTGAGGAATCCCTGTCACTTGAAAAAATGTCAAAAATATTGCCATTTGCAATATTTGATTTATTTCTTTGAAGGCTAATACCTTAAAATGAGGCTCTTTTTTAGTTTTCTAACGTTTAATGGTTGTCAAGTTTCTGATTTTAGAGCCATTTTCCAAAAGGGTTATAGATATAGTTTTTTTTTTTGTTCATAACACTCACCTTTTTTGAGAGCCACAAACCAAGGGGAAAAAGAAGAGTGTTAGTGGACATACTGGTGTGAAACCTTGTTTGTCATGTTCAGAAGAACAAAGAATTATACTGTTTGGCAGTGTAACCAAATTAAATTAATTATCCATCCATCCATCTTCTGTAACCGCTTATCCTATTCAGGGTCGCGGAGGTCCAGAGTCTATGGGCGCGAGGCAGGGAACAACACAAGATGGGGCACCAATCCATCGCAGCCAAATTAAATTATGTTTATATTAATAAATATCGGCAATTTCTGTCATTGCAGAACGCATACAAGAGAAACAATATTGTGCCCTGTGTAGGGGGCCCAACCATGTTTATCTGGACAAAGAGGGTCATTTGACAAAAAAGGGTGGGGAATCATTACTCAAAGTTGCAATGAGACTGAATACGCAAGATAACTTAATGCCATACTGAGATGAGACCTGTCTAGGGAGAACATTGGCACTCCTTTCTGAGAGCAAGCCCTGGTTACTATTATGAAAAAGTATCATAGTATCATTCTTCCACTGAAATTGGAAAACTTATAATAATCACACATAACCTTAATGAATGAATGGCATACGGAAAGGGGGATCCATACAGGGCACCTTTAGAGCAAGGCTACTCAATTATTTTTCCCTGAGATCCAAATTTCATCAGAGGCAAAAATTTCCCTACCCAGGGGTGAGGTAGAGTGTTAACTGCACGGTTGGGATAACTTTGTGTATCGGTCCTGATGTGGACCGGAGTCTGCAGTTTAAGAGCTCCTGCTCTTGGGCTTTGTTTACCTTCAGTTTGCCATACGCATCTCCAGGTAAAAAGTCAGCCGCCGTAGGCGAACGAGAGATGTGCTCGCAACTCGGTAGCAACAAGAGTCAGGAAGAGACAGATCACAAAAGAGCGAAGCAGACGGAGAGAAAGAGGAACCACGTCGTCACACAAGGTCAGCAGATGAACAGGCAGTAATTAAAAGACATGAAGGCAGCTGAAACCTAGAGACTCAGACAGAAACAACGATAATAACACTCTGAATGGCAGCTCAGGAAAGCAGCCAGATGATTACGCAGGAAGCTGCCCTCGCACTCCTGTTTCTATAGCCAAGAGGACATACACATAGCTCTAAGGTGAAGAGGCCTGCCAGACAGTGAATACAGCAGTGTGAGCTAAGTGGGTACCATTCTCTAACAGCTATGAAGTTACATACCTATTTTGAAGGGAGTTTCCAGATAGCCTCAGGGAAGTTTCCAGATAGCCCCAGGGAAGTTTCCATAACCTTGAAACCAGATGATTTTGTGCTCTGCTCAGCTGGCTGCCTTTCCTTTATTCATCTTCTGCAAAGTGTATTTTATCCGTACACTTTTTATTTCAAGCAGAGTACAATGAAACCGCGTATACTGATTGCGATTATAGTGATCAACCCCTTACATTGGATCAAAGAGCTTCGGGCAGAATCATTCTTGTGTCATGCCCCCCCGCATCCTTTCCCCCATTGTTCTCTCCCTTGTGTGGCTCTAACGAGCCACAGAAGTTGCTTGTTTAATGTTTCCTCTCGTTTCAGCCCTTGTGTGGATCACCCCAGCTGCCTCTCGTCTGCTCCCTCGTCAGTGATATGTGCCTCCCTGTCTCGAGCTCCCCAGTCCAGTCATTGATGTTGCTGCCTGCATGTGCTCCCCAGTGTGTCCCATGTCAATGATCCTCCCTACCCTGTTTGTGGTTTCATTTGATAAAGCGCCTTTTGATTTTCCTCAAGTCTGCCTCCACTTTCATCCTTACCTGCAACGTGACATCTTGTACAAATACTGTTTAAATAATTTGCTTATAGTAATCAAGTAGTCCGCTTACATTGTTAATTTTGGGTCTTTTTAAACATGAGAACATACGGAAATAATTAAAACTGCTTTTTTTTTCTTTTACTTTTCTTTGATTGTCCTACTTTGCCTTGCAGGAACCCATCTGCTCCTGGCTAGTTACCTGAGGCTAATTTTGTGTGCATAGAAAGCACAGAGAGAAAAAGTCATTTTCACTCAAAGACAAATATAGACTCATCAAAGCTTTTGAAAAACCGTCAAAAACAAGCCAGTGAGATGCAGTAGTGAAACTACCATAAGTACTTTGATACAATGTAACGTTATGAAAATGTGCTGTATGTATAAAATTGATTATGTGCAGTACTGTACTGTGTTATAATGTATTTGAATTATACACAGTTCAGTAATAAAATTTATATAGTACTGTAATTTGAAAAGCAATTGAATTAGCTATACTGTATTTTGAAATCATCGATAAAATTGAATATTAACGCTGTCCGTTTTATTCCCTTATATTCGTGTAATAACTATACAAATGTGAATTAGATGGTAATCTGCCTGAAAAAGGAAGAAAAATGAAAAAAAAAATGGTTATAATGATCATCCTCTTACAGTGATCAATTTCACCCAGACAGATGTGATCACTATAAGTGGATTGTACTGTAAATAGAAGAGCCGCTTTATTCATGATGGTTGGGAAAGTGGGCAGTATTCACACATCCCCGCTTGCTCTCCATGAGAGACGAAGACTCGTGTATACAGAGGTCAATAGAGCCTCAAGATACCATCATTCTTCACACAATGTGCTGCAGAGCTGCAGAGCCACTACTACAGCCACCATAGGAACGTCTGCAAGTTCAAGCTGCCTATTGTGACTAATGGAGATGCGAATGAATGTTCAAGACGCTACAAAGGTCTCCCCTGTCACCTCTGCTGACGAGCACTGATAGACTTCTGTGAGTGCTGGCCTGTGAAGACCTTCATCTGTCCCAAAGCAGCGGATCTCTGGCTACCGCTGTCTTCACGGCACCTGAATGGACCCATGAAGCACTGAAGGATTTATTGAGTCTCCATATACTTGTGTAAATTTACACTGCTGCAAACCAATATCTCACAGCATTTACAGTCTCTGTAGCCCACGGCCCCATCGAGTCCCTGTTTGCTCTGACACACTTTGCCTTGCCTACTGATGAGATGTGTGGCATTTGATCTAAACGCTGAGGGCTGACTCTAAGGCTTCGGACGGATCCCAGCGCGAAAGGAACCCTGGAAAGCAGAGCGCCAAACCCTCCACCTTTGCATAAATGAGACTCAATGCCTTGACAGGCATCTCAGGACACAGCTCACGCTCCATTCACCCTTCCTAAAATGACACCACCCAGTAGTTTCCACGAACGCAGCGAATTTCTGTAGATGAAAGGGAAGCTGGGAGGTCTGTCCATGAGCTGTAGAATGCAGTGCAGCTCATCCACAGACCTTGAAATGTAATTGGCTTTGGGAAGAAATCACTGATAGATTAAGCATGCAGACTATGCTCATATTTAGAGTGGGATTCAGTCAAGAAAGCTGCTTTTCACTCGTAAAGTCTGCTGCTCATTTCTTTAACTGATACATCTGAGAATAAATTGAGTATTCAAGTACTTAAGCATTCAGCATTAGAGGTTACCAAGGTCGCTGAAATGTAATTTCCAATGTACTGAGCTTCTGAAGTTGTAACGATTGAAATTGTTCAAGGATCTGAATTAAGCAATGGATCTTCTCAAACAGAAGAAAGAGAAGCTCCAGCCGCAAGCAGCACGATCTGTGTTGTGGAGGACTTCACTCATCCTCTTAGAGCATTTGATTGAAGATCGTGACAAACGCCCACATTGCACAGCTCCTCCTGTAATTGTGGACGACGTGTGCATGGCTCCCTAGATCATTGTGGATCACAGATATTTATCTGAGGAAAGCCTCACTCTCCCTGTGAAGGCAGCTTCTCTCAGTCGACCTTCACCATTTTTTGTGATGATGCAGATGGGTGATTTTATTTTCCGTAAAAAGGCCAGCTTTTCTTTGGTGCCACAATAAGCAAATACCATCAACTGAACCTGTTTTAAACATGATGCTGTATTTTTAACAGATAAAATTCAACTAAATTTTATCTGTTTAATATTTTAGCATGAATAAATACAAAAAAAAAAACACATTAGCAAAGCTGATATAATTGATTCAGCTAATAAATGTCACAAGACAGTTAATTAGATAAGATAGCTAATAGGAACAGGAAAAGGCAAAGTCGATAATGGGAAAATTAAACTAATTTAGTAATTTCTTGGTTGATCAGCTCAATGATCAGTGACTGGTCTCCAAACAGAGCCCCAGTGGCTAGGTCAGACATATCCCTCTCATGCATCTCTCGTCCAATCAATCAATAACTGCACTTAGAGGACATTTCTGGAAAAATCCTGTGCAGGAGGCTCAACCGTGCTGCAATAAATGCTCCACTTGGTGGAAGGCAATGCTAATGTGATTCAGGGACGCAGCCAGATCCTTTACGAGTAATTTTCCTGGGGTGGTAATCGGGTATATACTAACGACAAAAAAAAAAAAAGACATTGTTTTTTAACAATAACAATACGGAGGTGGCCAAGCTCCCCACCCCCCCCCCAGCCACCTTTACCCCGGCGCATAATGGGTTTGCTGACTTTCACCCCAGGAAAGTGTGCTGTTTCTATGCTGGCACACTGGGTTTCATCTGGCCGCAGACAAGGCTCATCAGCTCCGTGTGACAGGGCACAGTCAGTCTCCGGAACCTTCCCATCGCCAGGACCCCTCCCTATGTTGGCAGAGGGAGGGGTCTGTTTGTTTATGGTGCACAGATAATTATGTTTGCCATGTGAAAAATGATTAATTATTCAATGTAAATAAAGGGGGCAACAGACGACAACAGCGCTAGCTGGTGCTCCTGCAGGCAACCGAAGATCACAGCAGAAGCTCGTCTGCATGCGCCTGAGGGTGAAAGAGGGAATATCTGAGGCTTCCTTCAGGACACACATGAGAAGAGCCTTCAGAAGTGTGGTTTCTGCAAACTCTTATTCGGTATTATTTAGCAGAGAACATCAAATCGTAACATGAAGAGACGTCTACTCAATATTCAATGTTGGGATAAAAAGGGTTACTCAAATATGGGGCAATAGTCCAACTCAATGTACAACGTGGAGCAAATCATGTTTGACTCGAGGTGCACAAGTGCTGAAATGCATTCTGAGTTCATGAAGGAGTAACACAGTGAAGCTTCCAAAAAGCCACTTCCACAGTAGATTTAGGGAAGGGCGCGACCACATTCATACCACGTTCTGAGCCGGCCCAAGCAGAGATGGTTTGCACCAGCAATGCAAAAACAGTAACTTTGCACTAAAACACTACTATGCACACTTTGGCGTGGAAGAGTCATCCATGATTCTGGGATTCCAGTCAGATCCCACCTCATCCTTCACACACTAATAGGTGATTTTCAGCAGAACTCACTGCCATGGTACTTTCTAAGGCAATGAAAAGTAAAGTTATAAATTAGCCCTTTATACTGCTTGTGGGCTTGTCAGACAGGCAGCTTTAAGCCAGTCTGATCAGCTAACAGGCAGAGAAAGCAAAGGATCATTCAGGAACATTCAGGGGCTGAAGTGAGGCCATTAAACTCCCTGCAAGATGCAGAAAGGATCACGTTGCAGTTCCTGTCTGGAAACAAGAGGCAAGATTAATTTCCTTGTCAAATCCTCCTGACTAAATTAAATTAGCTATCATACTGTTTCAATTTCTTCACAGGTTGAACCTTGTTTTTTTTATTTGCGTTTAATTTTGCTTTGCTTTAGCACAAACCGACGTATAGACAATGTGAATGAGGTCGATAATTTGCAGAAGTCCTTAGCATGTGGCATGTTCAATCGGTGTACATAAGCAGCCTATAAGACCATTTGCTGATCTTGGAGAAACCACACCAGGTGGAATCACATCATTAAAATATTAATACATTTCCTGTACGCTCATCTCAGATGTGCTTGGACAGTTTACAGTTCCACGCATAATATGCAATTATGCCCATTACCCACTAGAGTACAAAGCTATTGTCCTGTGAACAGACTGTTTTATAAATGGTAGTATCACGTATTGTGGTTAATGTCTGCTTTTAAATCACCCAAGTCTAATTAGGGGTGTTCAGTTCAGCAGGATAGCACTCCAAGGCCTTGCTCCAGGGACACGGCTGATCCTGTGCTATGACCCCAAGCTAGCTTTCGCCCGTGTCTGTCTGTACGTCTCCCGGAGAGCCGGCGCAAGCAGAAAGACGACCCTCCAAGGAGTTGAATAAAGTATCACTAATTAATTACATGGTTTAGAAAAATTAGGATGAGTTCAGAGTTTTGTCTGTCTGCATAACAGCTTGTCACTGTGCTGACACACGCACGCTTGAAATGACAAAACGTATTAGACAGTGTCCAGGGGCCGGTTTAGTGTGCGGCAAGCTTAAAGTCAGGGATGAAAACAGACGCACAGGCTGGGGAGCAAAGTTGAACAATTTTAATCTCTTCTCGGAATGGCAGCATACAGGTGACGTTTTCAAGATGTTCCTCACTCTGCATTTAGATAGCCGGAGTTCTTATTCACACAAGAGGGACAAAAAGCATTTCTGGCCTGGCGAGGATTTAATCACTGACGCACGGTCCAATCGGAATGACAATAGGGCTGTCCGCGCGATAGGTATTTAACGCCAATCTGAAGAGGAAGGTGACGCATCAAGGAGCGAAATAGCCGAATGCCTTCATTAGAACATTCTGCGGGATTAATTACAGAACTCTGGTCCCTTAAAAATTTGCTTCTTAAATGTTTAAATTTTATCATCGTCGGCATCATTTTTTTTGCTTAGTATCAAGTCTGCAGCAAAACAAACAGAGGCAGGGCGAAAAGAGAGGACGGCTAGCAAAAAAAAAAAAAAGGCCAAGTCAAAGCAGTTGGCCTCGTAAGTATGTTAACGATGCAGAACACGTACTGGAGCCCTTAACGAGTGGCCTTAATGTGGGGGTGAAATTCAAATATAGGACGAAAAAGCACATGTATTCAGGGATTACAACCATATCACTGTTGGTCACATTTAATGTCTCCAGATGTCCCCAGGTTTATGTATAAAAACGTTGTATGAAATATAAAATTCTCATCCTGCAGACAGAACAGT
>JAODLC010000038.1:17046035-17061209 GCA_026781145.1 Hippopotamyrus pictus | reverse complement strand
GGGGGAGCAAATGCGTAAATATATTTGAACCCTGTAAGGATCTGGATGTACAAAATTATAAAAAAGAAAAAAAGAACAGCACATTTTTCCATTACCAAACACTGCATTTTAGAAATTGACCATTATCATTACTTTTTTTCCCATCCAAATGTATCTCTGCAGAAGTGAAGAATAAACATCTAGTTTTGGCTTTGAAGCCATTTTCCGCACCGGAGAGAACTTCTGCTACAATTTCCCAGCCTGATTCGCATTTGGTTCTGTTCTGATTTAGAAACCTTACGGTCCTCGATGTGTATTTTGGGGCTTGAGGCTCGTCCCTAGCAACAGAGAACTTGAAGCATGAGCAGAACCCTCCACCAGCCGTCTCCCAGGCGAGCCCCTCCAGCCGCTTAGGACATCACTCCGAACACGGGGTTGTGACGGCAGATGCTGGGCCCCATCTCCTCGTAGTCCTTCTTGGTGTGGCACACCTGGTAAAACTCCGGCTGGCCAGGAAAGAAGGAGCCACCACCTTGATGTCGCACTTATCTTTCTACAAATTTCTTCAATTAAGTCATTAAAGCAGGGCTATGCAACTCACAACCCTCAAGGACCAAGTACTGCTGATTTTCCAGGTTTCCTTTACCTATGAGCCAGGAATGAAGCCTCTAGCCAATCGGAATCAGTAATTATTAAACTACCTTGGAGAACTGAAAACAGCCTGGATTTCAGAGTTGAAAAGCCCTGCATTAAAGTAGAATAGAACTACAAGCTTAATTTAAAACATGCAGGTCATCAGAAGACTTTCACAAAACCAAAAGTCTTTAAGTTAGTTATTTATACTGTCAAAATCACACTGCGGGGCCACAAACTCAGGCTGAAACTTACAGTAGAAGCCAACATGGATCCTCCAAACCACACAGCGTATCTCTGCATGTGGTGAGTGATGACCTGGACATCAATAGGCTTGGGCTGCAAACAAAAGCACAGGAGGACACGGGCTTGAGCGAGATACAGCGCGGCTCCAACTGGAAGCCAGCTTCAGAGAGTCTATCGCCACCATCGGGCCGGACAGCATCCTACCTTCAGCTTTCCGCCACTGAGCTCCTCGCTCATCTTCAGCCGGGCATCCACCGTCCTCTTCAGATCCCTCTGCAGACGGCGGCCGAAGTCCCTGAACATGGTGGAGCCTCCAGAGAGGACGACGTTCTGCGAGACACGGCGACGGCGAGCTGAGCTACGAGCACGCCACTTCAGAAGACGACCTTCCAGATCGGCACCCGCGTTCCCGCCAGCTATCTCTGGATGCGCGGCGATTTACCTTGTACAGAGGGCGCCTGACATCAATGGGGCAGTTCTGGATCACCTCATCAACGACCTCCGATATGGGCTGAGTGAAGTCAGGGTTGGCAAACTGCAAGAAATTCATGGAGAGGCTGGATGAAACCCAAGGATTCACCCATCGGGGTTCCCTTTTATCATCTATAGGCATGCTGAGCCCAGCGTCAGGCTCTATACTTCCAAAGACTGCGCCTGTATCACCGAAAACAACACAGACATCTTTCCACATAAGCACATGATTGTCCAAAGCCCATCCGGCACAGCTGGATACCTCTGGATGGAAGAAGATCTCGGGCCCCAGGAAACGCTCATAGCCCACGTCGATGGTGAACTCCTTCTTGCTGATGGCGTTGATCCCCGTGTACTGCTTGATCCACTTGGACCCGTCCGTGTCATACTTGTTGAATTCTTTCACTAAATCTGGGCAGACGTAGCTGAAGCGCTCCTGGGATTAAAAGCGAAACCAAAAGACTTACCATCAGCAATAGTTTTGTTCTGCCATGTGTATGCCAAGGGACCGGCACGACGAGCACGACATGAAATCTAAACGGCATCTTAAGGCGACTAGAGAGTTCGCCATGACATATTAGTTTAAGATACTCAACATTAAATTGTTTGTTGTTATGCATTTCTGTTCAACTTTGTTGCTATGCAAAATAATTTGCCTGTCATATGTATGGCTGCTAAACAGAATGCACACCCTAGAACTCAACAGTAACTGACGCTGCAACACTGACCTCTGCTGGTCAGTCGAAGAAATACAAGAAAAATAAAACAAATCGGACTTTTTTTTCTCCCCCCCATGCTTCATGACTTTCCTTTTATAAAAGGGTCATTGCCATCAGTTGAAAATCACACCACGTGGATTTCTAAATTTGTGTCAATCCCAACACCCAGTCCCATATGAGATTTATTTAAACTGAAGATGCGAATTACAACAGCTGCACACTCAGTGGGATTAGACCTCATAAACCCCCTAAACCGTGCCGCTGGCAGGATTCGATCGTATAAACCCCCTGACCGTGTCAAACCTAAATTTCAACCAAGCCCGGGGCTTCCCTGTTAGAACATCGCCCCATCAAAGGCCATACATTCTTGGCCTGGCAGCTTTTTCTCTGAGGCACCAAGGCAGAACAGGGCCAATCCAGCATGTAACCATGGTAATTCAGCCTTAATACACCACCTCCTACCAGCTTCGCGAAGTTGAATAACCAAGGGAAGCATCCTATAAGACCGGCAGCTGAATGTATCGCACAACAAAGCCTAACACCACCAAAGGCTTCAGTGCTACGGATTCAAAAAGCCTGAGAAATGAGTCTCGTCTGAAGACACGCTTCCAGGTACCTGCTTCCCCAGCAGCAGAGATGTTCGACACCCCCATGCATCTCCTCAGATATCTTGCCTGCGGCTCATGTGAAGCGAGTCATGACCTCGTCCTTGCCGCACGCCGTAACACAGGGCAGTCCCGCGTGCTCAGGACGCGCCTCGCCTCAGTGAAGCTGGGCACGTTCCTCACTCCGGAGCCTTTCTGTTGTTCTGTACTGGCCAAACCCACCCACCCCCCCACCCCCCCGGCGCCCCCAGCCTGGACTCCCCCTGCACAGGTGGGACGACCAGCTCCTCATTCTCTAGCAGTCTCAAGGCCTGGACAGCAGCATCTCCAGTTACATTTACAAACCCTGAATGTGCTGCTTTTAATGGGTTTTTAACATCATATCATTTACGATTAGAAAACCGCTTTCCTCATTAATAGTATATTACGAGAGCCAGAGCTGACCTTGTGGTACTAAGAGAATAAAAATGTTTAAGTGCTATACGTCTACAATCACCATCTGAGATTTTACAAGTGTAATTTGCTCCCCCCTTAATAAAAAAACACATTAATAAGCCGATTATGGAAATATACCACGTTAAAGGAGACAAAAGTGGCTGATTTATCCTGAATAGCATCTTTGAAAGCTGAGGACAGCTTGGCCTTTAGTCCCCCGTGAACAGCGTGAAGGACCTCGCTCCAGAAGACGCGACTGGGCCGACTTTGGGAGTTAAACGTTAAAAGGGGGTGAAGTCGGGTGCATCAGAAACATCTCGCTGGATGAATGTGGATGGCAGGAAGAGGAGAGAGGGAATACACACAGCACTGTGCAAAAGCCTTAGCAAGTCCGAAGAAATGTAAAGCCTTTTATCTGGGTAGTAAGTGCACATTTGCTCAGAACAAAAAACAAATTAATCAGAACATGCGCAAATTAAGAGTAACAATAAAAACTTGTAAGAATCTCTTCTGCTCTCCCAAAAAGTTGCTGATATCTAGTTGGATGTCTAGATGAACGTGGCTTCAGATCCCTAACCTCTCCTCAGGGGCACCTCAGCCGTTCCATGATTTTGTTAAATTTAACCATCAGCTCACTTAAATTAGATTTTTAAAAAAGCCAATGACACATTGATTAGCTGTACATGGTGAGCTAGTGGTCAAGTCTAAAAATACACTGATGTACTGCATGGTTCCTGAAAATAATGGGGAGATTTTAGCAGAAATTTTGAGATGTTTTGACTGACAGGCATAATAACAGTTTTATACCAAGATCATTTTCTTTGGCTGCGTAAGACTTTTTTTTATTTTTTAGCTTTGTTTATTGGGTTTTAGGCTGCCTAAAACTGTCGCACAGTACTGTATACTGTATATTAATTCGTAACCGTCTTCACGTGGAACTGCTGTCCTGGTCACGCAGTGGCGAACGACTCACCAAAACTGGTATTATGGTACAGATTCCACCCCACTGGTACTCATGATCCCACCACACACACAGTCTCATCTGAAGAGGATACAAGTCAACTAACTCGGGGAGCGACTAGTCAGCCTGACTGGGGAATCTGGCCGCAGCACTGGGATTAACACCGGTGCCCTTCAGGTAGAAAACAGAATTCAGATCACCTGTCTGACATCTGATCCACAGCATGTAACCCTGAACTGAACTAGGGCCCTATTCCTGTACGAGGGGAACTGGAGCAATAGCACCCCCTTGTGGTGCATCAATGCTACACCCGCAAAAGATTACACACATGAAGAATACGACTAAGTACTAAGCCCAACTCTGAACAGGTATTATGGCTGCAGACAGGTATAGATACCACAGGCAGATAGGATTCCACCTTCCGCAGAGGCTGGCATACCTTGACAGCTTTTGCGGTCTCCAGCGACTGCTCTGGGGGAATCCCCACCTCCCTCTCCCTCAGGAGCTGCTGGGTGAAGTAGGTGATGTCACGGCCCGCGATGGGAATGTGCTTTATACAGCTGCCGATCACATAGCCCTCCGCCTGGATGGATGGAAGAAACACACGCAAGTACAGGTTAGCGGCTGCTGTTTTGGGAGGGGCATGGTGTTCTGGCAGACGGACGGACATCGCTACCCACCACAGGGATGACGTGGGTGACGCCGTCACCGCTATCTATGACCGTCCCAGTCAGCGTGCGCTCCCCCACCTGCCTGGAGGTCCAAGAGGCTGCCAGGGCAAGGACAGCCTGGAAAGGAAACAGCATCGTCTCTGCTACTTGACTGACAGCTTAAACAGCCAATCACGGTCAGAGTGCCTGAACACGAAGCAGGCCAGAGAGCCTAACCGTGATTGGCTGTTTATGCTGTCAGAGGCCAGTCACCTCAATCACATTCCCCCACATTTAGGTCTGACATGCACATTTCTAATTACGGCTTTAAATACAGCTTCCAGATCGGCCGGGGGGGGCCCACTGACAGGCAGACACGCACCTGCACCGCGATGTACAGACCCGGCACGTTGAAAGACTCGAACATGATCTCTGCCGTGTACTCCCGGTTTTCTGGGGTGTTCAGGGGGGGCTCGGTCTGCAGGGGAGGGCAGGAAGAGAGAATTATCACGGGTCAGGCCGGGGAGCACAGCACAAGCTTCTGGCTGAGTTAGAGGGGCCCCTCCTGCTAACATGCACACAGCGGCTCACAGCAGGAAATGAAGCAGGCTGGGTGGGGCAATGCAGACTGGGCCCACTAGGGGGAGCCCATGACACTAAGCAGACTAAGCACATACTACAAATGTAAAAGTTAAATGCATGAATAAACGTAAATGGAATATGTGGCCTCATTAGTAATATTTCATAATAATTAATTGAGCAAAGAAATTATGCCTTCTCTGGTGTCTGCTCCAGTTTTGGATACTTTTGTTTTAAGCTGCACTAAATCACATTAGCATGTAAAACCCAATCGCAATGAAAGAGCCTCATTTAAATGAGCAACCAGCTTTTATTACGGATACAGAACATCCAAATACCTTTGCTGAACTCCCACCAGAGTCATCTGAAGTATTAAATATGATGCAAACTCGACTTGCATGAGACAGAATCCCTTACACTTCAGTTTAAATGTAAACACTGTGTCCTCTGATTGCAATCTAACACAAAGACCTACCCCCCCCCCCACCCAGGCCTGCCCCTCCATACCAACAGGAAGTAATGGTCCTCCGGTTCAGCGCGTAGGTACTTGAAGATGACCTGCTCCATGAACCTTTCCATGAGGTCCCAGTCCTCCACGATGCCATGGCGGATGGGCCACTGTGGACAAACAGCACAGCGACAAACACCGTCGTGCTTAGATTTCAGGAACGACTCCCCGGAAACTCGTTTTAAAAAGCACTATTAAGCACGACGACTGATTGGTGAGGCTTGTCGTTGGGAGACTATCAGGGAAGATCAGCATAAACACCTCTGAGGTGGAACAGCACAAAGTCTGCTCGACCCCCCACTCTCACACAGGGCCCTTAAGCACACTAGCACCCTCTAGGGGCGGGGGCAGTACCTTCGTTGCATAAGTGGGTTTGTCGATGGCCTCATCCCCGATGAAGAAATCCAGGTCGTCCACCCCCTTCATCATCCTCCTCTGGGCCTGGTCCCCCACCTTGGCCGTCTCTTTGATGGCGATGCCTGCAAATCACGAATTGGCCAGTCACACGGCTGCGGGGGCCGCGGGGGTCTCACGCCCACGACGGCCTGGGATGCCACCACAGCCACTCAGCAGGTCCTTTCTGCAGTCTGTACTCAGCCCATCCTCCGACGTGGTCATCCTGCAGACCAACGCGCTAATAACTATCTGTCGAGACGCGACAGCTCTGCAACAGCCTGAAGAGTGCAAACCGCTTAATTTATTTCTATTCAAAAGCTCGAAGCCTTTGTTCATCTGCATAGTCATTATTCATACAGAGCAGAAACACTGCCCAGCCATGTTTGTTTAGCCTCCTTCACTAAAGCAGCCTTTACTGTAACAGGAGATTAAACATTAAAACAGAGTCCTCTCTCGCTCTCGATATTCTGTCCCCGGGTGAACAGGGACTGAAGCACACAAAAATATTAATTTATCCATGTTTGTTCTGGGTTCCAAAAGAATGCTTTTATTATGGGAGGCAGGCAGGAAGTGACAGCAGGACAGAGGGAGAAATGGGGGGCTGGGGGCTGGCATGGCCAGGAGACAAGGTCCCCTCATGCTGAGCAGGGCTGATTTATTCCTGATTTAAAAAGCTCTCACTCAGCGTTGAGGACTTCCTGTATTTCCATGAGGACATCTGTGTGTTTGAGATCACCGTGGAAACTGGCCATCAGTGAGCACGACAAGGACACACAGGGTACATAAATGGAACACGAAAATACACTGAATTTAGGCAGAGGGCTCTACCGCAAAGGGAGTCTTTTATCGCAATGTTTTCAAAGTACGGTCTTTACTTAGCTTAATGGCAAATTCTTTTAAACAGGCACACAGAACATGAATTATATTTTATCTAAAAAAAATTTGTGATACACTATTGCCAAATGGGACTAGGGTAGAGCATTCAAAAACTTATAATGTTCACAGATGTCCGTCAGCTGAATTTATTTTACTGATAAACCGAGAACCAGCAAACAGAACCGCGACTGGTCAGCTTGTCTGGACTGGCGGGTTGTCCGCAGCCAATGGGAATATGAAAAGCACACCACACGCACAGACCAATTGGACTCTCTTGAACATCAGAAGCAATCTGCAGAGATATGGAAGGGCCAGGTGAACTTCTGTACTTTCCACTTGGGTGGGGGTGGGGGGGGTTATAAGTTTCAGTTGTATGTTAATTGAAATTTTATGGTCGAAGCTTTAGCCGTGCCCCAGTGTTTATTTAAGAATATTTTATCCAGAAGTGATCCCCACATACACCCCCCACTCCTGATCCCAGATGACAGGTCCTGCAGCCGTGAGGAGATCGGCATTTGGCACCCAAAAGAAGGTGTCACTAATTCCCATGAACAGCATCCATTCGGCAGGCGCTGCTAATGGTCTATGTTTAATTAGTGTTGTAATGTGCAATATGAGGAATGGAAACGAACATGATTCCGAATCATTCATAGGTCAGGAATCTCTAACCCCCCCCCCCTCAGGAAAAAGGAGGGAGGTTCATCCCTGAATATCACTGCATGCCCCCACCCGCAGCATACAAACTCTGTACATCTGCAGACATCCTGTGAGCGGACACCTCTTTGAAATGCAATATTCAATTAATCAGGCAATTGATTAGAGGGTCTTTGCACGGCCTGCGATGCCCACCAGCATGTCCTGACGCATCCGAAATGATTGGGATCTGTGCCAGTCCCTGGGGTATGTGTCACAGTGCTCGTCGCTCTGTCCCCGGTGCGACCTGTCTCCAACGGCAACGCCAAAACAGTTCCTCCTGACTGGAGGAACGGAACCAAACCTGCTCCCCCCCCCCCCTCCCCCGCGTGCCCCCTCGGGTCCAGCGCGGCCTCAGGTTTCAGGCGCTGCTCTAATTGAGCGCACCGACTCGGCCTGTGACCCTGGAAATGCGTGTCGCTCCTACAGGGTTGGTTTATACATCCCTGCTGACTGCGCTGTCAGTGTCAAACGCTTGTTAGGAGACCATCAATCTTCAAGAGTTAGGAACGCTCCCAGAGAGAAGGGGGCAGGTGACAGACAGACATAGGAAATATACAAGAGAGGGAGAGGGAGAGGGAGAGGGGGAGAGGGAGAGGGAGAGGGGGAGAGAGAGAGAGAGAGAGAGAGAGAGGGGGAGAGAAAGAGAGAGAGAGGGGAGATATTTATACGTGTATATATATATAAATGTATAGATAATGTATAGATATTTATACATGTATGTGTATATATATATATATATAAATGTATAGATAAATGTTATATAAATCTTCACATGTATATTTAAATTGTTTTTTATATATATATATAATATATAATATTATATATAGCTATGAGACACACAGGAGTGTCTATCTATGTATATCCATTTTGCTTGAATATCTTTAGTTAGAAGATGTTATGTTGTATGTAGTTATGTTGCTGTAAGACGCAGTAAGAACCCACAACCTCCCGGTACTCTTGAGCAGCAGAACAATAGGGCAGTTAATCTGTCATGAGTCTGTGGGTCACGGGATGATCATCGCATGCTCCTGCTGTGTGCAGCAAGCACAGCACCGGCTAGATTAAGGCTCTGGCCGCATATCTTTCTCCCCTCCCTATAAATTTTCTCAGCCCTGCTAACTTCCCTGCTTTCTTCCCTTCCCCCATCCATCTCTCTCTCTTTTTTTTTTTTTTTTGCTTTCACGCTCTTCCTCTTGCGTCAGTGCACAGAGAGTATTCCCGGAAGTACAGCGAATCTGATAATTCAAGTCAGCTGGCGTAAAACACACACGCACACGCTGACCTCCTGTCGCCTTCCGTGTCCCCATCCTCGCCCGCAGGTGGCTTGCTGATGTGTCAGACGACTGCAGGGTGATTTTGAGGCATTGGGGGGGGGGGGGGGGCACTTAATGAACATGTGAAAAACCAGCAGCAGGTTGTTGGGGGTGCTGGGGGCTGGATCATTGGCACAGCAGCTGTAAAGTGATATCTAGAAATGTTTGTTTATTTTAGCAGATGCTTATATCTGAAGCGACATGCGTTTTTCTTTTTTTTTTTTTTTTTTTTGCTGAAGCGGGGTCAGACGGTTCCTGCAGCGGTTGCGGATTAAGGGCCTTGCTCAGGGGTCCGTTGGTGACCCCTCTCTGCTGACCCTGGGATTCGATCCAGTGGCCTTTCGATCATAGGCACGGCGTCTCAGCCCACTGAGCCACTTGTTGACGTTGTCCTGTGCTGTGTAACTGTTTGCATTGTCTGAGTGATGCATGCTGGTTTGGCAGCTGGACAGACACAGGGGTAAAGACATGCTCACTTGTCCTTTCTTTGACACCCTGTGTCCACCGTGTCGTTATTCCTGCTTTAATGGCGCCTTTCCACCCACAGGCACTGTGACATGACACTCTTTCCCCGCTCCCCTCCTACCCTATCCCTTCTATTCTTCCTCTTCTCCCTCTTCCCTTCCTCCCTGTTCTCGCCTTCCCTCTCCCACTCCACTCTGCGCTGGAGTTCTGCCCAGGACCCCTGCTACCAGCTGGACGGGCGTCCGCGGCACTGCCTGTCGGAGTTTATAAATGCCGCTTACAGTGTACCGGTGCAGGTCTCTAATACACTGGGTGGCCCCGAGAGAAATGTCAGTTCACTTACGGACCTCCACAACCCCCACAACCTGAGCTGTTGGCTGGGGGAAGAGCTCAGCGGGGACTGGACCCTGACCGTACCCCTGGGACGACGCTTTGAGGTCACCTACGTCAGCCTGCAGTTCTGCCAGCAGAGGGCGCCACCTGACGCTCTCTATATCTCAGTCCTCAAGTCCATGGACCACGGCCGTAGCTGGAGGCCCTTGCAGTTTTACTCCCCCGACTGCGTGGGCTCCTTCGGGCTGGTCCCCCGCACCTCGGCCCTCTCACGTCAGCAGGAGATGGAGCCCTTCTGTTCGGATGCTCGGCCATTGCAGAAACAGCGAGGGGGGCTGGTGTTGGCTTTCTCTACCCTGGATGGGCGGCCCTCCTCCTCGGATTTTGATAACAGTCCCGTGCTTCAGGATTGGGTAACCGCCACTGACATCAGGGTGGTATTCCACCAGCAGGCAGCCAGGAAGGTGGAGCCCTCCCTCGATGAGGGCGGGGCCTTGAGATGGAGGGCTGGGTCTTCTCCAATTGGGCGTGGCCATGGCAATAGGGCAAAGGGTGGGATTGTAAATGGGAGTACGGGGGCGAGGCTGCCAGATTTCGGTAAAAAAGGCACCAGCATGAAAATGTCTGCGAGAGACAGAAATGACAGGTTTGATAAATCTTGGAAAGTGAGTAATGGCCGGAGCAGGCAACCTAAAGATGGACACAACATGACCCAGAAAGATGAGTCCCTAAGGCGTGCTGTGGCTCTCTCCAGGAAGGGAGTGGCTAAGGGGAAGGGACGGGGCCGGAGGAGGAAGGCGTGTGCGGAGGGAAGGTGTGATTGGACGATAGAGGGTCCAGAGAGGGGCACCACAGAACGAGAACTGAGAAGGCGGAGGAATAACAGGCATATAAATGGGGCGCCGCGGAAGCACTGGGGCAAGGACTTCCCGTCGTCGGCCTTGTCGCTGCTCTCCCGGCCCGCCCTGTCACTGTCCGACCTGCAGGTTGGGGGGCGGTGCAAGTGCAATGGCCACGCCTCCCGCTGTCTCCGCGACACCCGGGGCCGGGCGGTCTGCCTGTGTGAGCACCACACGACTGGGCCCGACTGCGACGCCTGCGAGCCCTTCTACTGTGACCGGCCCTGGCAGCGTGCCACGCCCAGCCACCCGCACCCCTGCGTCCGTGAGTGCCCCCCTCATGCCTGTAATATGTTGTGCATGTCAGCTTGTTCTGAATAATTAATTGACATAAGTCAATGTTTCTCAATCTGTTCCTCAGGGACCTAAAACCAGTCCTCATCTTTGTTCCCTCCCTGCTCACTGCATGCCCATACCAGGAGCAAAAATGTGGACTGCCTGGGAGGGAGCAAAAATGTGGACTGTCTGGCAGGGAGCTGGGAGGGAGCAAAGATGTGAACTGTCTGGGAGTCCCCAAGGACTGGGTTGAGAAACACTGCCGTTAGGCTGTCCCAGAATGCACAGGGCACACCAGTTAGCAGGTCACCAGTGTATTGCACACTTACAGACACCATTACGGTCCACGTGGTAGTTTAGCGACTCTGGATATCTTTGTGGACTGTTTGGGGGGGGGGGGGGTTGGGAACTGGAGAACATGGAGGAGGCCCTGAGCGATACAAGCACCCAACTGACGGGGGATTTTCGTAGAACTATAGCCAGTGTTACGTGAAGATCTTCTCAGAGCAGGAAGAGAACGTTCTTACTGTTAATGTCAGTGGAAGGTTATTTCCACATTTGGCACCTGGACGACCATTTACATACTCTGCTAAATGTATATACTGTGAATTCAGCAACCAGCCTTGGTCTGCGACCGTAGAGGTGTAAAGCCACAGTGCTACACACAGTGGCCTTTATTCATTTATGTAGTAGTAGCTGTAGTAGTAGCAACAGTAGTTGTAGTTGTTAGTAGTAGTAGGATAATGTTGTGGAACATCAGGGAAAACTTGACACTTTGAATATTTCCATACCGTAATCATAATGTTCAGTAAACATGCTTAGAATGAAAATTTAGCTGGGCAGAGCCTACAAAATCCACGAAACAAAAGTTTGAACTGATATGTGAAAAATACTAACTTTCTATTACCGTAATATAAAGATGGCTGAGCCCCAAGCTGCTTTCCGGAACCTTCTTTGTGACGCCCCCCCCCATCTCTCCTCCGCAGCGTGCGAGTGTAACGGCCACTCCTCCAAGTGCCGGTTCAGCATGGAGGTCTTCCAGCAGTCTGGGCGCCGCAGCGGAGGCATCTGCCTGAAGTGTGGGCACCATACCGCCGGGCGGCACTGCCAGTACTGTCAGAATGGCTTCACCCGCGACCACAGCAAGCCGCTGGGCCACCGGAGGGCATGCCGACGTCAGTCTGTGTCTGTGTGCCCGTTTCACACACGGCAGGCAGTGTGGTCGTGCGCTGTGCGGGTTGGTCTTTAGAAGTGGATAGTTCAGGTCCAGAAAGTAGCAAACCCAGACCAAGTTTTTGTTTCAACCGACGAGTTGAGTAAATGGTAAATGGACTGCATTTTTATAGCGCTTTACAATTATGCCTCACATTCACCCATTCACACACCAGTGGTGGAGGCTACCATGCAAGGCGCCAACCAGCTCACCGGGAGCAATTTGGGGTTCAGTGTCTTGCTCAAGGACACTTCGATGGGGTCAGGAGGACCCGGGGCTCGAACCTGCAACCCTCCGGTTGCCGAACGGTAGCACTACCTCCTGCACCACCATCGCCCACCAACTGAGTGAGTACTCAGTTGAATGTGACTCTTAATACTCAACTGGTTGGTTGAAACAAAATCTTGGTCTGGATTTGCTACTTTCTGGACCTGAAATCTCCACCTCTGTTAGTCTTAGTGTGGCTGTACTGTGAGATTTGTTTTTCCCTTACCCTGTGCTGATATTTTAGAGCAAAATGCTGCCATAAAGATGGCAAACCCTGAACACCATGTATTCATCTATCCATGAGCCAAACCTCTTATCCTAGCCATGCGGATCCCTGGAGCGTCTCCCAGACAGCACAGGACACAGGACTGCGATACACCATGGATGGGATGCCAGTCTGTCAATGAGTCTATGCCCGATTGGTGATTTAGGAAAGGCTGTTGGCATAACTGCATGTCGTTAGCCTGCAAGGAACCAAACCTGTGGTAAAGGGGAATACAGAGAGCAGAGGTGGGATTTGAACCCCCGACCCTCAAAGGGGGAGGCGTATGGGCCACCTAGTCAACCACCACAGCCTATTTGGCAATATGTTATACTCAGTAAATGTAAACAAATGTGTGTCAGTGAAACTAAGCATTGAGGTTTGGGGTGTTTGGTTTGCTAAGCATGGAGTCCCTGAATTACAATGTAGCATACTGTATTGGTGATTTAGGTTATACTGAAATTCATACATACAGAGGCTATGAAGTCTGTTTCACTGTAAACTTTAATCTAAACTTACTGTGTCTTGTTGCCCATGCTCTGTCTGTCTGTATAGGAGGTGTTTGTGTTTGAGAAAGACCACTCTATCTCGGTTTATTTTTTTGCTAGAACATTCTTAAAATGTAACCTTAAACATACACGGTCAACGTTAATGTACACGGATTGTGAATATAACACCACAGAAACATGTCTTTGAGATATGTAATTGTTTTATTAAGCTATTTGATGAGTTAGCTTACAATGTTTACTTCTGCAGTACATCCCCAATAGTTTGTTTAAATATCTCAGTGACTGGAAGAGAGACCTTAGACCTTGTGTTGGGTTTCTGGTGAGTTTGTCTAAACTTTCACGTCAAGCTTAAATAGAAGTGATTATCAAAACGGTGAAAATGTTTTAATGTGCAAGCAGAAGATGTTAGTTATAACACTGCATTTTCTTGCTTGTAATTGTATTTCATGTTTCGTCTTTACAAATCCGTTCCATTACCCCACTGTCTGAATCTTACTGGTCCCCCCCCACTCTTTCTTTTTCCTCTTTTCTTTATCTCTCTTCTCATTCTCTTCATCTCTCTCTTTCCCTTCTCAGCTTGCCAGTGCCATCCAGTGGGGGCAGTGGGGCGGTGGTGTAATCAGACGTCAGGCCAGTGCCTCTGCCGTGATGGGGTGACCGGCCTGAGGTGCAACCGCTGTGCCCCAGGCTACCAGCAGGGGCACTCTCCTATTCGGCCCTGCCTCCGTAAGTGCCGACCCAGCATGCTTTGTGTCTGCGCAGCTGTTGGCAGGGTGACTAATCAACACTGGAGAAGGATTATTAGCCTAAATGTGTCAATGCAGGTAATTTTGTTAAACAGCTACAGAATTTTTATTACCTAGAAAAATTGCAAGGAGATGTTTATGAAGTTCAAACCACAAAAGCAACAATTTGCGACTAAGAAGCCAAGTATCATTTTCGGGCATTAAAGTGGGCATCTCTGCAATTTGACAAAGGTGAGGAAAAGTCGTAGTGGATTGAGATACATATAATTACAGGGGACTTATTCTTTCCTAATAGATGAAGTGCTGTGTAGCTTCTGCCTTAAGCTGCGACTGCGGGAGGGCAGAGAGAGGCTGGTGGATTAGAGGACAGGCCAGAAGCAGAGCTTGATGGCAGGTGGGGCGCCAGGAACAGGATTGAGAACCACTGCATTAGATCGTCAAAATAGAACCCACAATGTTGCGTGTATTTATTAAAGTGGGTGTGACCATGTTTCTTTTCCTGGCCCCCGATCGGTCGATTGAAACCGTTAAGTCCAGCTGCCAATCCACAATCCCAGATCCGTGTCTTTGTGTAACCGGAACGACAAAGGAACCCTTCATTATCCAGTGAGTCCCGTCCTGAGGACCAGGATGATCCTGTGCTAACGTCAGGTCTGGCTGCCTTCAGCATCTACTCCAGACTCCGCTGGTGTGTAATGGTTAATCCACGTGTGTCTCCCAGCCGGATCGTCGCTCTCCCGCCCCGCGGGCCGTGGCCGGGGTATGTGCCGGAGGCCCCGGCACCTGTCGGGTCCGTCAGCTTCTCTGTCAGCCGCGTAGACACATCATTCTTCAAACGGAAAGACACACTGAAAGAAAGCCGTGTTTGTTTTTAAACCGGCGGGTCCCGGTGGGAACCCAGCATCCGCAAACAAAGGCTCCCCGCTTAGCGCATTACAGCAGATCCCCCGCGCTCATTTCAGCATGATGAACAGTTCTTATAATATCTCGAATGATTGTGTTTACTAAATTTATAGATGATCTGAGGCCAGGCCCCCCCCCCCCCGCTAAATTGTGGGTGTAGACCTCCTGTACCACCAGCCCCCCCCCCGCCCCCCAGTCAGCTGTGTGAGTGGATTGGGTATCACTGTCCCAGTT
>JAODLC010000038.1:17028729-17045935 GCA_026781145.1 Hippopotamyrus pictus | reverse complement strand
GGGGGGGGGGGGGGGGGGGGGGGGGGGGGGGATGCCCTGCACATACTCATCTGGATAACAAAACGGGTTTAGATCTTACAGTCCAGGCTTATCCTTCTTCTACCGGGGTACAGGAAACAAAACACCTCCCCAGCACAGCCCCTTTAAAAAGCCCAGGGGAGAGAAACTCACATGACGGAACGATGAACTGAGGCTCTGTGTTACCAGCATACCCGAGTTTCGTGTATCTGAAAGAGAACGAGACAGCATTCAGATACTGATGCGGGCCCAGCATTGATCGTCACCATGACAACCCCCCCTCCCCCATCCGCCACCATGACGACCTGGGACAGCTGACCTTCATCAGCATTCAGCGAAGTGGCAAAACAGGCAAGGAACTCATATATGACGGCACACCATTAACATCACACCAGTTCACCATTACATAGGCCCCGCCCTCACACAGTATGGGGGGGGGGGGGAGAACGCCCTTCGTCCTCCACATGCCAGCCACACTGTCTGAGTGTACCATCTGAGGAGAAATTGGTAGATTATTGTACCTGGATCATATACCTGTGGCCTGTACTATGAAGCAGGGTTACTGGCTTATCAGGGTAACTTGTCGGATTTAAGGTACCACAGTTCAAATGGACTTCATGTCCGTTACTTACATTTTGCCCAGACTACCATAAATCTGACAAGTTACCACGATAAGCCATTAACCCCGCTTCGTAGTATAGGCCACAGGTCTCAGCAACATCTCCACAGCTTCCCAGCAGTAATGCAAGTTTCTATCCACTCATATCATTTTTGCGAATTTTTATAAAACCTGCGGCTTGGTGGTCTGAACGCCAGCGAGACGGCCAGGCGCAGAGGAAGCAGGAATCATCAAAGAAAGTAAGACGACCCAGCAGAAAACATCTGATTCAGCAAAAACTATATGGATGTTTTGAGTGCCATTTTGAGAAGCCTGATCTGCAGCGAGAGAGAACAGGGAGGCCAAGGATTTATACAGAAGCTCAAAGGGACTCGTCAAGAAATCTGCCGCCTTAGCGATACGATTCTGTATATGGGGAACAGCCTCCTGCATTTAGATCCATCCAGACGTGTCTGTCTGCCACGTTACCCAGCTGTGACCTCAAACTCATGATCACGAACATAAATCACCGCAAAGTGTTCGGGAAAACGTGAACCTCTCAACTGCTTACGACTTCCACTCGACCAGAACACAGCACAAACCGCACCTGCACGCAGAGGTCATGCGTAGGTTAGGGGGCCGGGAACAAGGGGGTAGTCAATCCACAGAGGGGACCACGGAGGCGGCGGCCATTGGAAGGGGAGAGCAAGGCCGTAACGCGTCTGCGGGCCCTTAGGGCGGCCCAGCTCACGCAGGAGTAAGGCTGCATTCCAGAGTAAATACCAGCCAGTCGCTCGGCTGACCTGCTCCGACAGGCCTGCAGCTGTACGGCACCGCGATCCAGCACCACAGGGCGGCGAGTGTCCAATCCACAGGGAGAAATCACTAAAACATTCTACACCCATTAAACCCTCATGGACACACAGTTACCACCACATGACATACGTGACCCCTCCTTCTTTCAAACACAGTTTGACTGACAGGTAAACAGCCAATCAGATTTCCTGAAACAAAGGCTAGACCTAGAAACCCAGGTACAATGCAATCAAACTGGGCGGGGCAGGTATGTTCGAGTCCTGTCAGATAAGCATTTATTCGCCGAAATGATGGTGCTACGTGGGTGCGAACCATAAACATGAGTTTAACTATTACAGGAACAAAGTAACCATCAAGAAATACTTGACATCTTTTTGAACAAGAAGATATAGTCTAACATCAGTTTTTTTTTTTTTTTTGTAAATTATAAACCGATTTTTAGAGATTTATACCTTTGATTTTTGAACACTTGAACTGTAAGACACACATGCACTGGCCACATAGCTAATCAAACAGCAGGGAGACATAGCAGAGCCGCTAGCCGCTTTCCGTAACACCCACAAATCTGCTCTACAACTAGGTGACTATGGTCTTAGTGTCTCAGACATGTCCACTCACAGCAGCCTCCAGTAAACGGAGATGCATTGGTTTGCACAAAACTGCTCCATGAAGTAAAAGGAACTTGGCCATTGGGAAAGGCCACGCTGAAGACGTTCCTCTTTTCCATGAGCCGAATGAGGCTGTGTGAGCAAACCCCTGCTATGTGCTAACAGACATACATTTCAGCCTACCGACAGTGAAAACAGCGAGATGGGCATCCGGTAAAATTTAGTGAGTCATGGTGAGATGGCAAAAAACCGTGAATCTCACAGGTTAACCGTGAGATTTGGCACCACCGAACACAGGGTTCTACAATAAGGCCAAGAAGGTGAGACGCTTCGAGCTCTGAGACGTAACCTCCAGAAATGCAGAAGAAATCCACTTCAATGCACAAAATTAGATTCTGCTGACAAAATAGGGGAACTCGACTCAAGAGCCAATTACAGCAGTTAGCTTGTTTACTTTAAAAGGCATTCTTCATTTATATATAAAAGTCACACTTTTACACACCCCATAACTAGTCAAACAGCAGGAGAAGTTAATTAGCGGAGCAGTCTGCCTTGAAATATGACAGGCTGGTGGAAGATTTATAATTATTCAAAGGTGACTGTACCTCAGAAATGCACCACACTGCTATAACAGCTGTTATAATCAGAGATTCTGTGCATCCCCCTCCCCAAAAAAAAAAAAAATAGGGTAGACGCTTCTCCCCCACACTGCTTACAGTTTATGTGCAGGCTGCCACTGGCACAACTGCAGCCCCACTGCATGACCTTCAGCATCCTGCCAGGGACGCCATTTGGACGTATGAGATGCATTTTTGTTCTGTTATTTTCAGTCCTTTGCTGGCAAACGCGGGGTCCATTCCGTCCTAAAATGTTCCTGCTTTTAAAGCATGCTTTCCATTTGGGTCACATTTCAGACGTTTTCTCATGCGTTATGACTCAAGCCTGTGGTCAGCGGTGGAGCAATGAAGAGCTCAGGTCTGCTGCCAACCTGCTCCAGCGATGCACACTGTTCAGAAAAGCAAGTAGTCCGTGGGCTTCCTACAAGGGGGACACTAGAGATTTTGGGCCCCATGGAAGCATATCATATTGGGGCCCCCAACACAGACCTATCCAATTATGTCCCAACATTTTTAGGGCCCTTGTCACACCCCCCTCCCCCCCTTTAAGGGACCCCCAGACTGCTGAATGCCTATTCATCATCTTGGTTGCTGTTCCAACACTTCATACCAGCACAAGACCCAACAAGTAGCTTACCCATATACATGCAGATACACTGTTCTTACAATTTCATGCACATCGACCCATTTGGCAAAGAGACCTGACCTTTGGATAAGAGTTAAGGGCAGCAGGCGGTAACTGCACATGTGAGATGTTTCAATGAGATGTTAGGAGGCTACCATGAGAGACACTGACCAGTGCACACCTTCCACTGTGTCTGGCATGGAGAAGTGCACTCCAGAATTTGCTAGATGTGGATAAGCATAGCCCCATACAGGCAAAAAGAGCAGGCAAATCAACCATCAGATTTCCACCTGTATGATGGAAAAGTGATTTAACTCTCCTAAAAATACATTTAAATGCAAATATCTGAGAAATGCATTTTTAAACAGTCATGATGAAGTGGTTATAGAGGTAAACTCCTGTTATCCGAGATGATCGCACATAACCAGGGTTGCCAACTTTGGTCAGCTGGCTGGCATGAGATTTTCATTTCGAGACAGGTCGGCACACACATTTACATGTATGTAATAGTTGTATTTCCTTGTATTTAGTCTGCAGGGTTTGCAAACTACCCCAACGCTTTTGATGTAGCTAATTTTAGGTTCATAATGGAATAATACAGATTTGTTGTAAGACCTCTTGCTTGAGAGTTTGTGTTACGCCAGATACTTGAGAGTTGGCAGCCTTGCAAAGTGCACTTTAAAAACCTCGTAATACCAGGGTAAATTCGACCCTTCCGTGACTGCCACCGCAATGGAATTTACTCTCTCATCGATTCACTCAGCAGAAATGCAAATTAAAGGAAAGGAGCTTAGAATCTTCCCGGGATTCACTCCGGACACCACGGCCGTGTTTCCGCGATGGACGGACGCGATCGGTGTGCTGATGGTGCCCATGATGATGCCGGAGATGGTGGTCATGATGGTGACGGGTGGTGAGACACCGAGGGCCTCCGACCAGAGACGGTAAATAAGAGGCCGAGGCCGAGGCCGAGGCCGAAGCTCCCCACCCCCACCCGCTCGCTCCGGAGGCCGTCCGCCTTCTGAGCTTCTACCGGCCGCAAAGATGGCCTGCTTCCTGCATCAGGCGAACCGGAGAAAGGGAAAGAAATAAAGCGGCCGACAGGAAGGAACCCCGGCCGTGCAGTGGGGCAGCCGGCCGCTTAGACACGCTCCCTTTCAGCAATAACCCGATCCGGAGCTGGTGCCTGCCCCGGTTCATCGGCCAGGCCGGGGGCCGGTATTTTAAGGCGAAAAAACGAGAGAAAGAAGGAAAGAAAGAGAAGCGGACAGGCTGCAGTTCTGCACGCCCGCTCGGGATCCACACCCTGCCTTCCGCGGCGGAACCGGCTCCGGATCCCGCACGCAGCGGTGCCGCAGCTTCGGGCGCCTTACCCGGTGCCGCAGTCCACCACGCAAGCCGGCAATCGTCCTGCCATCTCCGGGGATCAGACGGCAACGCGAAGGGCGAAAAGGACGGCAAGAATGACGGTGCGAGCCGAGCAGCCAGAGGCGGAACCGCCGATGCGCCGTCAAGCCGAGCTTCCTCCTTCCGCAATGCGAGCCTCTGAGCGCAGGGAGTGGCAAGATGGCTGCCGCCGGAGGAAGCGCAGGCGGCGGCGGCGGCGGGGCGGGGGACGCGTCAGCCCGGCATGGAGGGAGGGACCGGGGGAGGGGACTGAGGGAGAGGGAGGGAGAGAGGGCCGGGGCGCGTCAGCTACGGCGGGGCGGAGGGAGGGTAGGAGGGAGGCACGGTGCTCCGCGGAGTTTGGAGTCAAGACTCACCCCACCCGGGGTCCCTCACGCAGCATCGCCAGGAGCCCGCTTTAGTTTTGGTTTCCTTCGATTTACACACATCAAATGCCGAAATAAGTGTATAAAATGGAAATGGAAAATGAGCCATGTGACCATATATAGACGGCAGCGTGCAGAGGTGCTGAGACAGGGCAGGCAATGGGGGGCCCGATGGAGGCCGATTAAATAGTACATTGCAACGAAAAATATGCTATATTTGTGTTTTCTGTTAAAATAAAAGTGAAAATAAAGGTATTGTGTTTATTAAATTATCTTTGTTTATATTATTAATTTAAACTGAACAGTAATTTTTACCATTACTGGCAGAGGGGGAGTTGGAGGGGCCCATGGAGTTTGTTTGCTTACGCCCCCCAGAGTCCCTAAAATCGCCTCTGCTAGTTCAAGATCAAGAATAGACACCAGTCTACAAAAGCATGACTTTTTATGGACTCCATATATAGTATAGCACTATAGGGTGTGATCGATGCATTCCTCATATATGTAAATTTGTGTGTATTGGCAGGAAACTGAGATCACTAGCATGTATGTGATGTGTGGTCCACTTCCCGTTTCTCTCTTGGTCACAAGCCACTTGTTCTTAATCCACGCAGCAGAGCCGTTCCCTCTACTTCCTGTTTAACCTGCATCTCTGTAGTTTCAGGGTTATTCATAGCAAACAGAAATAGAGCATCATCTTTACTGTCATGCAGTTGGGCCCGTGGAAATTTCTGGTGCACCTTGGTGTCTTCAGTGAGCAAAGAAAATAAGACAAAAACTACACTATACAGAATAAATATGGTACACAACAGAGGATGTGTGTTATTTAAATGTAATACAGAATTGGACTACAGGACATAGCACACAATGCAGAAGGAATTATCTAACCACTATAATAAACCTATAATGCAGAATACACAAAATAAATCAAGTGTACAATAAATAACAGATCAAGTATGCAAAACTGTCAGAGATGGTACTGTACATGTAGATGTAATGAACTTCAAAGTTCTTCCACTGAGCCTTGATAATGAATGTGTCACAATCGATAAGATTTGTTTGAGCCACATTCATATGTTTGATGAGTTGGGGAACAAATCTACATGCGAGAGCTCACTGCAGGAAAAAATGCGGCTTTGATTTGCAACTAATTTTGGTGCAAGCCAAGCATTTAATTACACAGTCAGATGATTAGTATTTAACTTAACATAATCAGGTTGTGGTATTCGTAAAGCTTCTAATTAAGAACTTAGATGTCAAATTCAGGCCATTTCATTTGCGTATTAATGTATTTTTGTGAATCCATTTTATCCATAGCAAGAACGGGGGGGGGGGGCTGTCCAGGGTTGGGGGCTCAAATCCCACCTTTGCTCCAGACCCAAGTTAAAAACAATCTCGCTACAATGTTGAAAACAATGGGGACGGTGTGTGAGTCAGCAGGTTAGGACACTGTGCCTGTGACAGAAAGGTCATTTGTTCAAATACCACGGTCAGCAGAGTAATTTCACTGGGTCCTGAAGTAAGGCCCTTAAACCTAATTGCTCTAGTCACTGTGTGACCCAGCTTTCTCAATTGTGTTTTTGTTGACTTGTGTCTATAATTAGAATAATTAGTCATGTGAATAATTAGACCGATTAACATATTTAGTTCGCATCAGTCATCATGTTCCCATCTTTGCATTACTGGCTTATCTCTCATTCTAATTAATAGCTCCAGTGATAACAGTGATGAAAATTGTTACATTGTACATAATTCTGAGAAGGACTTTTGTATGAAATGAGTAATAATGAAATATTACTTCCTTCTCACCTACTGTATTTAGAGGAACCACTTGACTGGCTTTAATGTTATCTGTCACAGGGCAGTGTGTCATTACGGTAACCATATAAACACTGCAAGCATGGAGGTCACTGCAGTTCCATGTCACATGGACCCTTAGAAGTCACTGTTCTGACAAGGTGTGATGAACATGGTAGTTAGGTTAATTGGGCACATGAGTAGACCACAATTACTGTGAACTCTGAGCCTGAATTATTTTAAGACGTCCACAATAGAAAAACACTTCCAATTAAGAGTATCCTTGTTTTGTTTTTTGTTTTTTTTTGGGGGGGGGGGGGGGGCTGAGGATTAAATGGAAGAAACTTCTGTGACACAGTGGGGGAAATTGGGGATTGGGCAACTGTACTAATAACTCATATTACGTGTGTACTGTATGTGCAGAATTGACTTATTTGGTCCATTCCCCTGTTTTCCATTAGAGGGTGCTATTGACCTTTTATTGGCTCTCTCAGTTACCAGAACAGGTTACTTTCGGTTTCTTTTCTTACAGGCAGTATAAATCGAACTTCACATCTGTTTGTCTGTGTGTGTGTATCAAACAGGAATTAGAAAGGGTCTTTGCCATAAAAGTGCCTGAAAATCCATAGTTTCACAACAAGGGATGTGTAGCTGTTTTCATGCCCCCAGCATGAGGTGAAAAACGGGAAAAGACCCAGAATATTGGGCACAACTCGCACATAAAAGCTTTCCGATCATGTCAAGTGAGGCCAAGGTAAAGTGAATAACATTCAAACAGGATCAATACTGGGGGATGAAAGGCCAGACTTCCCTTTGTATGCGTTTTGCTTATTTTTAAAGTCATATTAATGTCAGTCATAACTACTCACCCTGCTGTTTATTCAGGGTTGTCATTTTTACACATTTTAGCTGCTCATGCAGCTGGATGTGATTTAACAATATGAGAGCAGGACTGGCACGCACTGGTCTGAGAGTCAGCAAGTTTGGAAAAGCCTGCTGATTTTTAAATTATTATTATTATTTGACCCCCTTTTGTGTCTTGTGGCCTCTTAAAATATCAAGTTTATTTTCTTCCTGAATTAAGCCTTCAGCTTCCTGGGGATGAACTCAGCAGCGGTCTCATGGCAACACAGAGGCTGATGAGGCCCCTTGATGGGTTTCCTTAAATAAATTCCTTGGGCGTCCAGCACACCAACAAGAAAGCCGCTTTTAGACCCTCGCTTTTTTCAGTGAAGGGTTTGGGTCGGGGATGTGTAACTGGAGCATCCGTCTCTCATGGACGCACCATAAAAGCAGAGATTAGCAAAGATATGATCATAGAAACATGCAACCACTACACATATACCAGCATACCAAAGTTGAAGCAACTTTTGTAGAATTTATTGCATTTGGATATGTTAGGAGTTCAGAAGAACACAGGTCTGGCTCTACATGAACAGCTAATTTTATTAGTAATGATATAGACATGCATGGAAGGGGACATTAACTCTGTGAAGTCGCTTGATTGTTCTCATTGCAGAACATGGGTATGACGGTGAAGTACATAAATATTTTGGTTTGAGTTTTCCATCCGCTGTGGGTAAACTGGGCTGTTTGCAGGTGGCGCCAAAGGAGTGACTCACTGCAGATTTCTAACACTAATCTCTATTTATGCTGCATCCTTCAGGACAGCATACAAGACACACACATCCATCCATCTATCCATCCACCCATCCATCCATCCATCCATTCATCCATCCATCCATCATCCATCTATCCACCCATGCATGCATCTATCTATCTATCTATCTATCTATCTATCTATCTATCTATCTATCTATCTATCTATACATGTATGTAATCTATCTTGTCTAGCTGTTGTGTGTTTCTTACGGTATCTGACATACCCAGACCTCAAACTCCACCAGGATCCTTAAGCAGTGGTTGTCTTGTGTGTTTTTTTTCCCTTTCTTCAGCAATATGCCGAAAGGTTTTTTTTTTCCCCCTCTCTCTCGCTCTCTCTCCCTCTCTCTCTCTCTCTTCCCTCTCTCCAGTTTATTCCCGACCGTCTGGACCCGTCTTTGTTCCCGGACCTGAAAAATAAATAAAAGGCCATTCACTGCAGATTCCCTCTAGCATGTGGTTCTTTTTTCTGGACACGAAAATGAATCTTCTCTGCCTGTCTCATGGGCCCCCGTGGTCCTGAGCCTTATTGTTTCCTCTGCCTTTTTAAGAAGCTTCCTGGTAGAGGGATCAAGCAGGAGAGGAGCCAGAGGTGACGGGGAATTTCCACCATCATGCCAACCATGGCGTGCAGCACGTCGCCCCCTTCTGGCGAACGCCCTCAAACTTTCTTTGAACTGCAGACAGTTTTTTTTTTCTGTAATTCGCACTAAATGGCTCTTTGGCTTTCATCTCTTCCTTTTCTGTTTTAATTTATTTTTTTGTGATTAAATTAAAAAAAACAAAAAATGAAGATTTGGTTTTGTGCCTGTATCCTCGTCAACCCCGCTGACCTCCGCAAGTTTCTAACAGGCTGGAGTTTGTTTCTCAATTATAATAGCTCAAGTGCCCTTTTTCATCCACCTCACACCAGCTCCAGGCTTCCTCGTGCTCTGGATCGCCGGCTGTGGACCCCAGCTACTGCTACGAAGGGGTCACTTCGGCTTGCTTCTTGGCATATTGCTCTATTGGGGGGTGGGGGCTGATTTATGTACATTTTTAATAATCTTCAAATTAATTTTGTTTTAAATAGTTTAAGCAGGCATTCAGCTGCTTTCTCTTCAGGACACTGGCAATGACTTTCCAACTACAGGATTCATACTGGCTGTGAATCATGCCCCCCCCCCCCTCCCCACAAACCCCTTCTGGGGCCACTGATACTATCATTGATTTACCTCCCACAGGGAGCCACCAGCAGCCACATGGAAGGCTGCTGATACTGAAGATGCATGAGTTAAGGCGGCAGAGCACCGCGTTTTCCCAGCAGGCTGGGTCATCGCTCAAACCCAGAGCGGCATTCCGCGCCGAGCGCCCGGACCACAGCCTCCAGATGTTTACTTAAGGTCACTTCTATCCAGGAGCGTCCTTTACGCAGACTGGATGAGGAACTTCCTAATGGAAACGCAGCCTCCCTGTTCCTCTCTCGATGGAGGACAGACGGCTTTAGCTACAGCGTTCGGTTTCCTTTATCGTTTTCGTTACTAAGTACTGATAGAATCTCCATACATCAATCCGTCCAGTTTCTATGCCTGCTTATCCTATGCAGGGCTCCGGAGCCTGTCCCAGAAGCACCAACCCATTGCTAATTACACAATTTGGCATTTTAATTAATTGCTCAGGCTTGGTAGCACTGTTGCTTCTCACCTCCACCCTGCAGGTGTGCAGTTTGCATTTTCTCCCACCGTCACACAGGTTTCCTTCCACAGTCCAGAAACATGCAGTTAGACCAATCAGAGTCTCTGAATTGCCTGTGGTGTGCATATGTATCCTGTACTGTACTAACATCCCATCCAGGGTGTACCGAGGGTGACCACCTAACCCATGTCATGGGGGACTATGGGCCACTTCAGGTTTTATAAATTACTCTAAAACAGAAAAGCTCCTGTGCCTGGTTCTTCTTGTCTTTTTACTGGTTTGTTTCCTTGGTTGAAAGACTCATCCAGCTGTTCGACATTAACATTAGTGACACATGCACGATTATTGACCAATCAACATACTGCAAGAACTCAGTGCTGAAGTGAAATCCTGGTCTTATTGATTTAAATGGTGGTTTTCAAACCCTGTCTTAGCTCATAGTGCCCCCCCATATGGAATTAGGTGGTCGCCCTAGGTGTGGCCCAGCCTGGTGCCCTGTGCTTCCTTGGGATAGGATCCAGGCTCCACACAAGCATTTGGGATTGGAAAAGATCATTCTGGAAGAAAGATAAGATTAACTTTATTAATCCCATGAAGGGAAATTTCAGAAAATCCTGCTCGCCCAGTGCTTGATTCTAGCTCTGCACTCTCACGACTCTGCTTCTCCAGTTTGCACGGCGGTAAGTCGGGCTGTGATCCGCGGCGCCAGCAGTTGTCCTGCGGTGTAAAAAATGCAGCCGTGCTCGCTGTTATTTTCCAGAGTAGCCCCGAATTGTCCGAACACGAATAAAAGTATGACAAACAGCTTTAAAAGCCCAGCAGCCGTTATAGTCGATTTAGTAGGGGATGGTGAATGGTTTATACCATTTTACATGGAAAGCAGGACTTCTGATTTTATGGTTCTTCTTGACTTGAGGATTGTGGTAATCCATGTAAAACAGACACCCCATGTTTGGTTAAAACCCCAGATTTGATTAGCAGGGCTGTGCAGAGACTTTTTGAGGGGCAGATGCTAGAACCCCCCCGGTTATATCCTTCCATGATCGTCGGGTTTTTAGTCAAATTTGCTGACTTGGTCCCCCTCGGTAACATTTAAAAAGGGGCACTCAGGATTCAGAAGGGAGTCACTTTCAATCGTTCATGTAAAAGGGGCAGGTGCTCAGACCCCTGCACGTCCCTGTTCAGTGGTGTAATGCACACTCAGACGATAAGGAATCCAGGAATCCGTTGCTAAATGGGATCTCTCTGTCTCTGTCTCTATCCCAGTCCCTGTCCCTGTCTCTGTCTCTGTCTCTGTCCCTGTCTCTGTCCCTGTTCCTGTCTCTGTCTCTGTCTCGATGTGCTGTAGGTGCCTTCAGCTCCCGTTTGAGCTTCCGTATCTGGACAGAGGCTCTGTCTGAGTCGAAATAATTCTAAAATAAAAGTGCATGTTTGTTGAATGTCTGTAAGAAGTTAACTTACATTTGCACTGCACTTTGATTTGCAGGAACACAAAATTACATTTTTTAAAAATTATAATTCATAGCTAAACATCTGTTGAGCGTTCACCTTTAATTGTGATTATTTAAGAAGTGATAATGTGGATGAATTTTATTGTGAGATAAGACTCATCATGTGAACATTTTGGATTGTTATTCACAGTCTTACAGGATTTGTTGTTGAAATTCTGTTTTACTTTCATATTTGAACTATTTTTCATTCGGTAAATTACAAATAAAATCATCTTCTTTCCTGAAATTACTACCACTTCCAGTGGTGCTAGAATCCTAATCCTTCCAGCTGATATAATTACTAATCTTTTTTCTTATTATTCTTTATTTTCTGTTCCTCTCCATCATGCCATGTTAAATTATTTTTTTTTCCTGACCATAAATCAGTACTTTACCACAATTTTTTCACATATTATTTTTATAACCGGACAGAGCAGGCCCATGACCCTGACCAGCACAGGCAGTAATAAGATGGCTGGTGATTGGCTGGTTAGATAAAACAGTGGGCAATGTATTTGAAAGCTATATTATCTACCCTGAGAGAGATGCCAAGTTTGATTGTGTTGTATACCAAAGCAATGCAGGTATATAATATGTAACTGCACATAATGCTATATGTAACAGCAGGCTGTCATCTTTGGAGGTTTATATTTATATGAGGTTGAAGCCATTTAAACGCTTCAGTTTTGGACATAACAGGGATGTTGGACAGACTTACACGGCCAGTTTCCTGACTCTTTTGATATTGTAGAATAAGGTATTTTGGGTGGCGATTATCCAAAACAGACTGGTCAGACAGCTGAGTGTTTTCAGATTTAGCCACTAAACAGCATGGACGTCTTTGGCGAGATTTGCCACTGACAGATACGGGGGTGTAAGTCATTCAGGAAGTCCGGACCAAATATGGGGCCGTGGCATTGGCAGGGTTATGGTGAAGCGGCCGAAGAAGTGAGAAAAGAGGGAATGAGATGATTGAGGAGCAGAATTAAGACACGAGAGCGAAAACGGCACAGGCCAGTGTTTCTCCAGACAGTCCACATGTTTGCAGTCTTCCAGCTCACAACATACCCATACCAGGTATTCGACATTCTTGATTGGATGAGAGAGAGCAAAAATGCCAGTCAACACTTTTGGTCTTTCCCAGCTCCCCCGAAACGTAGACTGTCCGGGGGTGCCCGAGGACCAGTTGGGGAATCGCTGGCTTCGGGTCACTACAGAGTAGAAATGATAATAATGCAAGGAAAGGCAAACCTAACATATATGCATTAAAATATTGCTGCAGCTAAAGTGTTGAAGTTGCCCGCATACCTGGTGTCCTACCACCCAGTGTTAATGAAGCAGTTTGGGTGACCCTCCGTTGCACTTTTAGAAGGCTTGAAACAGGGAGTGGCTGGTACAAACTCTTTGGGCAATTTGGGTGTATGTTTTTCCAGTCTCCAAAGTGACTAATTCCAGACTCATATCGTGTTGTTTTGTTGGCTACGTTTTGCTAATCTTTACTCTTACTCAACATAATAATCCCTTCACTGTCTTTCTGCAACACATGAACTTAACATCCTGGCTTGCAAACCGTGCTGTTTGTTATTTTTATCATTTAACTTTTGATAAGATCGCAGATGTAGCATATAAACCTGACTGAATTAAATGGGTGCAGCCAGAAATTACGCAGCCGTTCGGTCGGCTGGAAAGATACATGATGTTTCTGTTTAAACATACCTTTCCTGTTTGTTTTAGGAGTACTTGGCTACCTCCAAATGTTATGAGATCATCATTAGTGGGAGGTTCATTTCAGAATTCACTGGTCACCCTGGAAATGCATAGACCAGCTCCTCATGTCAGTATCCAGTGAGCTTAAAAGCAGCGTACTCTCTGGAAGATGTGCCACATACTCGTTTTGTGTGATAGGATAGATAGTTTTTCTGTGGGGACAATAAATTATTTTTCAGTGAATAAAATGTTAGACGAAGTTGGCGTGATATGAACAGGGTAAACACATAAGACATTTCAACCCCTGACATGTATGAACAGTGATTTGGCATTCAACCAGACTCCTAAGCTGATTAAATTATCACTTACGTGTTGTAATATAAGTAGTGTAAATAAACAATTACACAATGGCTTCACATTCTTCTTGCTGTAATTATTAGTAAACTACTGATATTTGCCACTGCAGTTTTGTATTGCTTATGAAATATGAAATATGTTATTATATATAAACATTATGTACCCTATAGACACATATGTTCGGGTCACCATTGAATGGCATTATGCATAGCTGATATGTCTGGAGGCTCAAAGTAACCGTTATTAACTTTACAGACAGCTGAGGAAATCTGTGAAATCAAAGTGACCTATGATACATCTCAGCCCCAGGTTTTGTATATATTTATATTTTTTATGAGACTCATGAATGTTTCATCATGGGAAATTCCTCCAAAACAAAAAGTCCAGATACCACTGATAACAACAGGAATGACGAGTTCTCTTCTTTTTATGAGTGTGGGCTTAATTTTTAACTTCCCTTCCCCTTGCTGCTGTCATAAAGTACATCTGCTCCTTGCTGCGTGTTCGAAATGGCCCAGACACTCAGGGAATCCCGTCTAGCTTGTTGTGACAAGTACTAAAGAGCACGGTGTTGACGGCGAATCACATGACCGGTTCGCCCACTGAGGCTGAGCGATCCCACAGCCTGTGCTGGTGGGAGGAGGAGGAGGAGGAGGAGGAGGAGGAGGAAGCTTGGCTGACTCCTGGCCACTTCAGGAACCTCTACAGCCAGGAAGTCCTCCAGCAGTCCATGCGCAAGGCCAATCACAGGGTGAAACTTCTAAAAAGATAAACAAACAGCAGGGATAGGTCTGGAGTAACTCATGGCGCCAGAATACAATGCTGCCATGGAGCTGAAGCTGAAGCACTGGCAAGAACTGGAGTATGAAACACCCATAAAGATCTTCCTGACCATTCTGTATAGCACCATCTTGGTGCTGGGGATCGTGGGAAACAGCATCACCATCAAGGTGACACAGGTGCTGCTGAGGAAGGGCTACTTGCAGAAGAACGTCACCGACCACATGGTGAGCCTGGCCTGCTCGGACCTCCTCGTACTACTTATCGGCATGCCCGTGGAGCTGTACAGTGCCACCTGGTTTCCCTTATCGTCCACCTCTGGGAAGGTCTCCTGCAAGATTTACAAGTTCCTCTTTGAGGCATGCAGCTACTCCACCATCCTGAACGTAGCCACTCTCAGCTTCGAGAGGTACGTGGCCATCTGCCACCCCCTGAAGTACCAATCGTTCTCCAGCGCCAGAACTGTGAAGCTCATCATTTTCGTCTGGGTCACCTCAGTGTTGGTGGCCCTACCCTTACTTTATGTCATGGGAACGGAAAGAGTGGAAAACATTCTGGATCTGAACAAACAACCTTACCAATGGGGATCCGCGGTAAACAATAGCGCAGCGCGGAACATGACTTTTTGCACAAACCTCAACTCCATGTGGACGATGTATAGGAGCAGCATTTTTGTAGCATTCATTGTGTATATTGTTGTCCTGGTCAGTGTTGGCTTCATGTGCAGAAGTATGATCAATGTGCTGTCAGGTACAAAGAGGATTTCAAGCAAAGCAGACGACAAACGGGTGGAAGCCCTGCCTAAACACGAGAGCTCCCAGGCCAGAGAATCCCGAAAGCAAAGCATAATATTTCTAGGTAAGCTTGCTAACTGCTGTCATGTGTTTTTGTGGATTTCGTAAAATACAGCAGGTGGTCTAAGACAATGTTTAATGCAAACATTCTTGGTAGCAAGTAGATATATCAATTTAACATTAGATTCTATTCAAATTTACAATAACACAATAAAAACTAACAAGAATTTCTTCAGTTCTCCAAAAAGTAAACTGATATCTAGTCGGATGGCTAGATGAACACCACTTCAGCTCACAAACCTCTCCTCAGGAGCACCTCAGCCATCCCATGCATTCCTTAAATTTCACCACCAGCTCAAATAATTAATTAGCTTAATTAGTTATGTTACACTTTTATCGATCAGCTATACAAAGTATCGAGTCATGAAGTACATTTTGGTGCATTGGCTGGTAAGTGCAAATACTGGAGTGACTTTAGGAGAGGTTTTGAAATGGAAAGTTGACACACTTTTACAGACACAATATCATAGTCGTACACCAGCAAGAAGATCATTTAGGCATAATTTTCTTTGACTGCCTAGGACTTCTGCACAGTGCTGTACATACTAGTGTAACATAATTTTGTGCTGTTTGACTAAGAGGGGCCTTGTTTTGTATTAATATTTTTGAGCTATCAGACTGTGACTCGATGAGTCTCCAGGGGTGGCGTTTTTTTATCCTCCCCCCCCCCCCCCCCATTGTGTGTGGATTTTGCATGCCCTCCACCAATATTGTGGTTTTAGGTGGAATGGTATCTCTAAACCTCAGGTGTGTCGTATAGACATAGACGAGCTGCAGATTATTTGTATGTATAGTGTATCGCTTGCTAGTGTCTTAAGAGGTTTGAAACTGCGTAACAAATTCAGTTATTATTCAAAGGCTTTTTTGAGATGCTAAATCCTTGCTAAGTTTTGTTGCTAATTTGCCCAGAGGAGGAGGACATCAAAATTAACCGAGATTTTGTGGAAAACTTTGAGCAAAACAGACTGAAAACATTTTGACAGCAGTTTATATAGCAGCGGTGAGGAGCTCGAGCTGTTCTTGGCATGATACCGTCTCAGACGACACGCTTCTCTAAGATAGACGGAGCCAGGACCCTGGGGAATATCTGCTGTTATGGGTGATCCTTACGAAGAGCTTTTAGAGTGCTGTTTTTAAAAGTGTTCCTCCCCTCTTTGCTGTTTTGACAGCTTCTCCATAACTACCACAGGGTACGGCTGTCATTTTTGACACTGCGATATTCACTTTATCCCCGGATTTGGTCCTAGTCTAACATTTCTGTGTATCGCACTATAATATCCTTCTTAGAGCCCTTTAACGCTGCATATGTCAGCTGCTTCCACCTGCTGTCAGCAGAAATACCTGCAAGGTAATATTACCGGCAGTCGCAGGTAAACACATATGTGAGATGTTTTATTGGTCACATGCAACAAGTGCATCGGACGGCTTACTTGTTCAGAGATACCTGACGCTAACAGAACTGCTAACAGCATGCTAAGATAGATACAGATTTCGATCTGTATCTACTTGTTGTGACACTTGACAGACTCCAACCAAGACCTTAACCAAGTCACGGTGGCCGAGAGGTTAAGGCGTTGGACTCGAAATCCAATGGGGTTTCCCCGCACAGGTTTGAATCCTGTTCGTGATGGACTGATACATTTGAGGGGTTCAGGTTTATGGGGCACTGGAAGACCTTTTGGAACAGGTGGGACCTGTTCAAGCCGGACGGGTTGCGTCTGAACCATAGGGGAACCAGTGTATTGGGGAGGCGTACTGTATGTGTAGAATAGTTGAGGAATGTTTAAACTAGGGACTGGGGGGGCAGGGAGGTTAGTTACGAATTTATGTGGGG
>JAODLC010000038.1:17001586-17028629 GCA_026781145.1 Hippopotamyrus pictus | reverse complement strand
GTTCTCCCCAAACGAGCTTGATGGGCCGAATGGCCTCCTCTCGTTTGTAAATTTCTTATGTTCTTATGTTCTTATGACTCACAATAGTGCATGAAGCTCAATAACAATACTTTGTTGTGGAGGGAGAACCCGAGGTCCCTGCATAAAATAACAGACTTGAGATGCCTGTCAATGCAAAGCGTGGTCTGTTTGGGAGAAGTTCAACTCTTAAACATGCAGGATTTCATATAAATAGACAAACGCATTTAATGCAAGACTTATGAATTTTGTTTTTGGTTTTTATGAATCCTTTCCATAAGCATGGTTTACTTGATTTAGAATGTTTAGAGGCAATTTTTAGAAGGAAGTCTTATTGCGTATTTACAGAAAAAAAATATACACTTTGTTCCAATAACATAGATCTCAGTCTATTTATAAGAAAACCGCTTGTTTTGGCTGTCAGCGAGTTCCCTAGACTGTGTGTGACAGTACATCTAACATCTCTGTCTAAAGGCTTGTGTGTTGCTAGGCTTTTTAATGAACTTGGAGACGTGTGCGGCTTGCTGGATTAGCTGAGCTATTCAGCGTCGCACATCTGCAGAATTCATCCCTCATTTAGAGAACAGGAGTTTGGTCAACAGCTTATGACAAACGCCTTAAACGCCAGCAAGCCCAGGATCCAGAACTGCACAAAGCAGGTGGCTCTTCCAGATTTACAATACATCGTTTACTTCAAATGACTGCATTTAAGATCGTCTTGACGTGTAAAAGTACTCGGCTTCACTTGTGCCCTCATGCATGTATTTTTAATCACATTTGTAAATGTTTAATTCTTTGGTAATACTCGGAAACCTTTATTCAAAGCTGCTTACAGTTTCACCTACGCCCAGGATCTACTCGTGGTGAGAATTGTACTTACAGGTACATAAGGACCTATCCAGGACTTAGACCTGTAAGTTCTAATGCTATTTACCAACATACTGGCTCATCAGATCCATGTTATAATCATTAGGATGCTGTCAAGTCTATTTCGAGTCTGGAACTCTTCTGGAATGTTCCAGTTTCCATCCTTCAGACATTCCACTTTTACGCATGTGACGGCTGAATCCATCCACCAAGTGATTGGTCATCCTCATCATCCTCTTCCTCCTTTACCTTCACAGTTTCTCCATTCTGACAGTACCATTTTTTTTACATTACATTTACTTATGTTACTCTCTGTTAATCTGGTAAGCGGAAATGGGGTGTGCATTTTAATAATTTTTACACTGTTTTTTATGTTTTTTATTTTCTAAATTACTGCAGCATTTTTTCAATCATGTGCGAGGCCATGAATATTCACATTAGATAACATTTTAGTAATTAAGTAATTAAAAAGAAGCAGTAAAATGACGGCTCTAATAGCTGCTTGGATCCAACATTGGAGGGCAGACTGGTATTTTCACATCTCAGTGCCCATTTCAGAAATCATTTTATCAGTCTCGTTGTGCCGTAGGAACCGTTTCGGTCTCTTAAAATAGATTTTGGAGGATAACAAGAAACTTATTTCATTTTTATACAAAATACTGCAGTCAGTGGGTTACATTTAAAACAAAAAAATCTAGGTGCTATAAAAATATTAATCAAGAATTAATTTATTCATATAGCTGAATATAGCAAGCATTAAGTTTAATTTTTATTTTGCGCATATCATGAAGAGCTATTGAGTTTCTGGTCAGTAATTTGCTTCTGTTCTGTGATTCACCTTCCATTATTGGCTCCGGCTAATTAAACGGAAAGACACTCCTGTCCACTCACTAGCTGCTTTTTAGGTTCTTTTTAGGATCCCACACACATCAGTAATACTTCAAGGGCAGACAACTGCATTCAGTAAAGCCGTTCTGCACACCACTGCTGTACTGAGCTTGTTATTTTCCCCCTTGTGGTCTAGCTTTAATAAGTCTGACCATTCTCCTCTGACCTCTCATTACCAGGGTGTTTTCACCCAGAGAAGTACCGCTGACTGGATCTTTTTGTTTTTTTCTTCTCATTGCACCACTTTCTGCAAACCTTAGACGCTGTTCTGTGTGAAACCGCTAAGTCTCTGAGACTGCGGAAGTAGGATAACCGGCACCTCGTTCAGAATCACTTAGATCAGGAATCTTAGCCACTCAAATGCTAAACAACGTGCATAACAAACCCACTTAGCCCACCTGCATGCATGGATTCCATTTAGATGAGCAGGCCATTTTCATTAACAAGAAAATATACCAGGCACCTAGCCATGTGGCAAAATACGAAATGTTTCGCTCCAGATCATCCAGGTAGTAAAATTACAAGTCTGCACCGCCCTTCGAAATTTGCTTCAGCCACCAGCTGGAAAAATCAACTGAGGATTTGAGTTGCCAGACCCCCTCACAATTTTTATTCTGTGAACCGATCACTGAGTGTATAATCCATCTATATATGGATTTTCCAACTACTTAAATAATAGAGTCATGAAGGGGGGGGGGGGTGCCTGGATACAGGGAAACAACATGGACAGAATGTCATACATTCAAATACACACTACAGACAATTTAAATAGACTAGTTCACCTAACTGTACGTGTTTGGACTACAAGAGGAAACAGATTTTAATAATAATTTGATAAAACGCAGTTTCTTAAGCTTATGTGGCTTCATACCATTGCGGAGGCTCAGTGGGTCAGTCAGCAGGTGTAGGTAGGTGTGGATGGGGGTCACGGAGTACCCACCCCCCCAGTCAAGGCCAAGGCGGATGCAGGCTGAAATGCCAACCGCAACTAGTGGAGCTGCAATCACTGACAAAAAGAATCAGTTGAGTCACGCTGTTGAAGTTTGCATCAAGGTTTTGTGTAGACTGTTACAAGCCATCTGTGAAGAACTGCTTCACTGTGTTAACCAGGACTTAGTCACAGATGACATCACACTCAAGTGTCGACTCATTCATCCATTTTTACACATTTGTATCTGTCATTCACCAGCATGTTTAACCTGACGCAACAAACGACACATCAGCCATGTAGAGCACCCTGTGGAGAGCTGAAGTCATGTGGGATGAATCTCCCCTGTATTTATATGAAATGACAGAAAGAGGTTTTTCAGTGATATGGTGACTAATATGGGATTTTCATAAGCGAACCAAGTTACGTACAGGATGGCTTCAAAGTTCTGTTATATGAACGTCAACTAAGCAAAGTTATAGTTCAAATGAATTCACTTTGACTCCCAGTGTGATAAATCATGCTTAAAATTAATTGATCTACATTACAGGTCTATTTTTTGTTCACTCTAAGTAATTCACAATGTTCAGCAAATACTTAGAAGGGCAAGGCTTTTCCGATCAACCTTTAGGTGAGTTATGCCCGAATTCATTTTTAGGGAACACTGATAAAAAGTTTCTTCGGAACGTGTCTTAAGTTTTAAGCTGAGTCTGTATTTCCCATCTACTTTCAATACAAATGAGTCATGATGCAAGAGCATAATGACCTAAAGGAGAAGAACTGGCAGATGTTTTTCTTATCCATGATATTGAACTAGCTAGCCATGCTAGCCAGACACAAGGGCAAACATAGTATTCCATCAAAAAAATATAGGAGATCTTGCTATTTAAATTAGGCATGAAGGTGATTCCTTTTGCATTATTGTAGCTAATGCTCAACTTCGAGCACCCAGAGACAGAATCCCAGTATGTGGAAGCCCAGGCAAAGACAGCTACCCAGATTCCTCACCAACTGGAGTAGATTTTACCATCAGTCTATCGTAGAAAATAGTGAAACGTCGCATGGAAGTTAATTTAGGTTTGAAGTGGTTTTGTGACTTAAGCTTTGTTTAGATTACAGCATCCACAAGGACCCGCACTAATTTACGGAAAACACCTTACCCAGTGCCTTGTGTGATTTGTGACCTTTTCTTATAATTCAAGACACGGCAGCTTGTGAGATAAACCTTTCCAGCACCATTCCTTGCAACAGTTCTTATTACTTATTATCACATTTTAACCCATGATGAGAATGTGGTTATTATAATTGTACTTGGTTATCAGTCCTGTGTATAACATTTATGTGGTGAATTTGTCTGTGGAGCAGGGCTAAAGCTATGGACAGAGATTCTCTTGTCTGACAGAAGAAATGGACGTTTGGATCATGGAGATGTTCCACGAGTGCTCTGTACATCCAGGCCCTTTCCGTGGATTTGTCTTCACCTCTGGTGTAGCTTCTGATGCTGTCCATGACTGATGATCATTTTCAAGTAGTTTGAAAGTCATGAGGAGGGAATTCATCTTCCATCTGTAGGAGTCAGAAGTTTATAGCTGCCTGTACACTGAAATATCGTTTAAATTCTGACACTTCCTGTTGACTTATGACACATCGTTGGAATGCGTAGGCTGGTCTGGAATCAGCTGTAGGCAGGGGCATAAAAGGTTGTGTCTTTTTCTAGAGGAACTAAGCCTGCTGAGTGAATCCCTGTGAATTATAATGAAGCTGGATCGTTGGACTGTACACTCTGTCAGAGAATGAGAGAAGTGTGGATGGCACATATGGCTGTCATTGTTTAAAAAACAATGTAAAAATGTAAAATGGTCATGTTATGTCTGTCTGGCTGAAAGAAAATAAAAAAAACAATGCAATAAAGTTTGAGTAACATTCTGCAGATAGAAAGGCTATACAGATCTCAGATGTGAGAAGCTCTTCATGTCAGAGGTCACCATTCAGATGGCTCTTGACCTGCTAATGTTGGCATGAGTATCATGCTAATTTACAATCTGTTTAGTGGTTTAATCCCTGGATTAAACAAGAACCGGTCATCCGTCAATGTTGTTCTCCAAACACCCAAACGTATCTCAAACTAGCCAAGGCTAGCACTTGTAAGTCCCTACTATATCTGCAACTCGCCAGCAGAGATGGGTAGTTCAGGTCCAGTAAGTAAAAATCCAGACCAAGATTTTGTCTGCACCAAACAGTGGAGAGACTCTTTATGCTCAACTGGTTGGCTGAAACAAAATCTTGGTCTGTGTTGTTTACTTTCTGCAAATGAACTACCTGTATACATCTCTGCTCGTCAGGCTGTTTGTCATTTCCTGTAAATCAATCTGTCATCATCATCTGTTCATCAATCACCAATCGACTTCAAATATGACACGTTCTCACAGTTAAAATGTCACAAAACGCTTGGCAGTAGATTCATCACTATATTGAATCCACGAATTGCTAATGCAAGAGCCCAATAGTGATTCCGTGAGCCCCTGTGAGGAAGGTGGCTGAGTAACAGTGAGATTATAAATGCCCGTTTCTGTTATGTTCCAGGGATCCACCTCTGCTATTCAGCCCAACCCTCACGCTATACCTGGGTCAACTGCTCCATACTCTGCCTCTGAATATTCAGGCATTATTTTTTATTGGTCAAGCTCACACACGCCTCTGTGTGTTCGACTGAGCCTGCTCGGATCTGGTTGACTGCCTGTTCTGTGACCCCTTTCTGTTCACTGGTTCCCAGCTTGGATTTTGCTCAGTAGCCTGTTTTTTTCCGTCTGGTTTCCGCGTCACTTTTCCGGCCAGGTTCCGACCCCCGCTTTCAGGACCTTGACGTCCTCGCTCTGAGCTTACAGGCCCAGAGCATGACATTTTCAGCTCGCTGAGCAAACTCGGGGGGGGGGGCACAGCGGCAGTGAGTTCAGCCTCAGCGGTCGGCGCTGCTCTGGTCAGAGATCCGAGTCCCATCTCTGAACGGTGAGCTGGTGGCAAAATGCCCCTGAGTGGGCGTTAGGAGAGAAGGAGACTTCGAATGATTAGATAACTGTGGACGTGAACGTCGACATGATTCCTTGACTTATGTAATATTCTAGTAACTAAAATAAACAGCAGAGAAATTAAACGAAATCCACAAAACCTTTCTGTTAGAATCTCTATTTCTCCAGTGGGTTTCTCTGCATCCATTGAAGCCCAGAAGGACGAATTCATTTCTCTAACACAAATGCCATTTTTATTTCACCCTCACCATATTTTCTCATGAAAATACCTAGAGATGAAATGCATGCTCGTCGTTCACGCTGCAGGATTTACTAGCCCCCTAACTGTGCAGCGTGAGATGCTCTTCATCAGGGACTTCAGGTTTACGTCGAGACTTTATTGTGATTCTGCCTCAGCAGATCTCAGCGCCCTGAGTAGAAGTTCACATATCACAGTGGGGCTGTCAAACCTGCATGATTCTCCCAGGCTTGTCGAATTTGTCTCTTCACACTGATGACATTGGCATTTTAAAGGTGAGCCTTACCCAATCCAAACTAGGGTAATCGATTCCGAAATAAACTCTGCTCCAACAACAAACCCACAAAAAAAATGTAATAGACACTACTTTACAAAGACCGTATCATTAAGGCCTGTCTTCACTGATTGTTCATTAAAGTGCTTTTATCCCCATTCATTATTATTGCTGCTGAAGCTTCTGTTTGGAATGGAGATGTTGCTGTAAACCCTTAGACAGAAAATTAATTTAACTCATTTGAAAGCCTTGGATCCTCTGAGACAAACGACTGCTATTTTCTCTTTGAGCTGAAACTCACAAAGAGCATCCTTGGAAAAAGAGCAGGACTGCAGACATTGTTAATAGGAAGCAGGATTTTGCTATTGTTGTTTATGGAAATTAGACACCAAAACTGTTTGAGTAAATATAAAACTTTATATGTGCTAATTTTTTCCTGTTTGGTTAATGTGTAATATAATTATATAGGATAAATTGTGGATGGGATGGTGACACAGTGATTAGCACTGTTGCCTCACACCTCTGGGACCAGGGTTCAAGTCTCCACTATGGTTCCATGTGTGTGGAGTTTGCATGGTCTTCCCGTGTCACCATGAGGTTTCCTCTGGGTATTCTGGTTACTCCCCACTGTCCAGAAACACACCGAGATTAATTGGTGTTGCCAAATTGCCTTTAGTCGTGATGGGTTAGCACCTCATCATGGGGGTCTCCTTGACTTGCGCCTATTGCAGGGGTGTCAAACTGCAGTCCTGGGGGGCGGGCGGACTGAAGTCTGACATGCCTGGCCTATAGGCTCCAGACCCCCCGTCACCCTAAAAAGTGGTTTCAGAAGATGCACAGGTGGATTATTAATTGTGTGGCTGTATGTTATTTATTAGGAGATTCGTAAGGTACGTAGTACACCTAGACAGGACGGCCCAGTGGTGCAGTGGCTAACACTGCTATGTTAAACCTCTGGGACTGGGGTTTGAGTTCCCGCCGTTGCTCCGTGTGTATGTGTAATTTGCATGTTCTCCCTGTGTCATCTTGGGGTTTCATCCAGCTACTCTGGTTCCCCCATAGTCCAAAAACATAGAGAGGCAAGTTGGAGTTAAACTGTCCATAGGTGTGAATGGTGTGTGTATGTCTGTCCATCCTGGGGTGGGTTTGTATGGGTTGTTCCCTGCCTTGGGCCCATAGTTTCTGGGATATATATATATATATATAAGAAAATTTAACTGGACATAAAATGAAGTCTCAGCAGGTCAAAACACAAATTACATTAAGGTCAGTTTCAAACTTTAGAAATGTATAGAACTTAAGTAAACAAAAGAAACAACCAAACAAATGTTTAAAAGTTATGATTGCAACACAATTAGCCATAAGCTCAGTTAAATAAAAAGGTTCTAAGCCTGGTTTTAAAAATGGCTACAGTTGAAGCATGTTTAAGATCATGGATAAGATCCTCTGTACTCAGTGTGTACTCAGATGTACTCAGTTATTTAAACAAATGGTTATTTGACAGTTTGATATGATTTGTAATAGAAAGCCCACATTATTCTTCTCATAGATGTGCTGTAAGGTACTGCACTCAGCAGGAGGACTGACATATAACAGTAGCGGAACCTTCTGGTAACTGTGCGGAGATGCATTCCACAGAGAGGCTGATTATTCTGAATTTGTGTACACTTCTGCTCTTCGTGTTTGCCTGCGGGCTCTCAGCAGCCAGCAAAACCTGCTGTCCTCCCATCTCAGGCTGACACTCTTCATAAATAGCAGATACAGATGCCAGGAGATTAAAATAACCCGCTTCTGCCAGCCAGCATTTCAGCAGGAAGACGCAGGAAGCGTGCATATTCCAGCCTGACGATCCAGGATGATGCACTCTGACCTTCAGCCTTTGGGCAAAACAGTTCGCTTTATGTTTCGTATTTTTCAGGCTCAAATACAAGCTCATATGCTTTTAAGTACGTTTCGTATTAATTCACATTCAGAAAATTATACGTCTACTTTTATGCATGCTCAACATATACACTGCGGCCAGCAGATGGCGATAAGCAGTCAGGTGCAGCTCAGCCATGTTCATTTGGGATCAAAGACCACAGAGTAATTTGTACATTTCTACCAAATACATCTTGTATCTAAATATGTATCAAAGTCACATATGAAGATACATGTTAGCAGTATTAATAGTGTTCTGTTGTCTGCTCCATGCTTGAAATACCACGATAACACAACAACAGTTGGCTTCAACTTGGTCAAGGAAGCAGAGGGTGGAGGGAATCCTGCCACGTCCTCCGGTGCTGCTGGCTCTCGTGAGACGTGTCCAGATCTAGTTGACGGCCTAAAAGCTGGGTGCCAGATGCCCCACAGTGAGAGCCAGATGGAGGAGGAGAACAACGACTCTTTGGTTTTAAAGTTCTTTCTGATGATTTGAATAATAAAAAAGATCAGTTATATGGGGGACTTTCATTTATGCACAAATCTCCTCAGAAATACTTTTTAAAAGTGTGCCATTTTGTTCCATTTATGGTTCCAGAAGGTTGCACCCGTAGGTGACACCTGTTATCTCAGACCTTAAGGGCCACGGTTGAATTATGGATGGATGCATTTCAGAATTTATTAATCCAGAAATGCATTTCATGCAAATCACCTTCTAAATTACGGCTTTAATTGCCGATATATTTGTAAAATCTGTTACAATAATGAATTCACTTTGCATTGCAACCTCTTTTATGAGTTCAAATTTATTCAAAACACATCAGAAAAGTATGAAGTTAATTGGGTTGCAATTGTGTATTTTTCCCCCATTCTGATAAGAGCACTGTCTTCATTGAAATTTGGCATTTTTTGCATAGGATGTTTGTTCTGCTGTGGAAAGCAGAGTCATATAGAGTTTGATATCCATGTGTGAATCTGAAAGCAATAGAACGTCAACTGCAAAAATAATAAAAGCATTAATATGAAGATGCAAAGCTGTCCTGTAGTGTACTGGCAACACAGCCTGGGTGGTACCCCAAGCGGTTACCCTGTGCTGTCTGGGACTGGTTCCAGTTCTCCTTCATGATCCTGACCAGGTTGGAAGATGGATGGATGGAGCTAGTTCCTAAAAACAAAACACACCCACACAATGTTGGAAGCCCTCCCTCCCTCCTGCATCACCAAAAGGCTCCACAATGACATTTACAGACCTACTGGGAGTCAATTAGTTGTGCTCATTGAGATCACCAATGTCAAGTTAAATAACACAGAACAGGTTCTTTTAAAGCTTAAAGTGAATTATCAAAAAAGCTAATTAAACTCGTCAAAATGGAGGACTTCACTGGGGAACACTGAATTTAAATTAATCCTGTATTGTGCCAATTGATCCGTCAATCAATTTATCTATAAACAAATATCCAAGTTTTAATTCAATGTTGGAAACGGCATTTTATGAGTTTTTTCTATGCCTTTAATAATTTAAATCCAAAGGGAAATATTTAAGAATGAAGAAGAACCATATCATGTTATTTAATTCATTGCCCATTTACACAGTACTGAAAAAGTACAGCTTGGAACTTGTCATATCTCCCAAAGATCATCGAGAATTGCCATGGGAGATGACATATAAGGTGAATTTAAATAGACCTTCACTTATCCAGAGTCATGAATAATAGATTTGAATAGATAATAATCTGTTGTTTATGGTGGTCTGCACTGTGGAAGGCAGCGTCCGCTTTGACGTGATTCGAGAGGTTCTTATGGGAGTGAGAAGGCTACAGCTGTCAGTCTAATTACGCACGGCTGGCTCAGTAGGTCACAAACAACATTCATTATCTGATGCTTAAGGGCTGGAGTACTGGGTAGGGAAAAGAAGTGCCATTCTGCAAGATAACAATCAGCACATCAGTCTGCAGGGTGCAGGCCAGCCTGACGTTAGTCTGTGCAGTATAGTAACCCTGACATTAGTCTGCATGGTGCAGTCTAAGCCCGACAGTCTGCGTAGTATAGTAACCCTGACATTAGTCTGCATGGTGCAGTCCAGTCTGACTTTGGTTTGACATTAAACTGCTTATTATGGAGCAAACATGTCAGACATTAAAAGTACAATTCCAAGAATTAAAGAAAACAAACCGCTAATGTTAAATGATTCTGGAATATGATTTAATACATTCTGTGTTTTTTGTGTTCTGTGTTTCCTAGATTAAATGATCACTACAGCAGAGAGATGAGGCTGACTGCTTTCATTTGCATTAACATTTTTCTCATGAGAGATGATCTCTGAAACTATCACAGAAGGCTTCAGTGGATCTAAAAGACAGATCTCTGCAGGGTATTCGGCAAGTCATTCATTTCATCCCAGACTCTCAGTATCTCAGAGAATCTTAAAATTAGGTTACACTAAGGCCTCTTCTTTTCATTGTCCTTCTCTCCATTTAATATACATATCAGCCCAAAATCTCATTTATTATGTGACCAGCTCATGTTTAATTTAATCTTTACAATAGCAGTTTAAGGAATAATAATAAAATTCAGACAGTAAATGCACTTTACTCAGGCGATGACTAAAATATCTGCTGTTTCTATGGGAACTTCAGAGTAACTTCTTAGACGTGGTAATGTTACTTGTATCTGTCACACACATCCCAGCAGAAACCATATTATCAGACTGACAGGTCCATTTATGTTCCTAAGCTCATACATTTTCTAGTGCCATACGGACCACAGGAAATAAACCCTGACAAAGGTATCTGTGGTTCCCAAATGATTGCTGTCCGTTGAGTCCGAATGAACCACTAACTTTGGGAGCAGCTGAAGTGCGCTGAAGTGAATTCTGGGACAGCTTGATTAATGGCCCCCTTGTTTAAAATGAAGCAGTCAAGTAATGATATATTACGCAGGTTCAACACTGATTTCTTTAAGAACTGTTTACTTTTTGAAGGGGTGGACTTCAGATCCATTCTGATTATCCAGTACACAGAATATGGAACCATATCGAATATAATAATGGACATCTTTTGCACTGTGGTCTTCTATTGACGATTAAGGCAGCCTGAGGCACACTTTCACCCCAGGTCTTCCACAGACGCAGTTAGGGTGGGACTTCGCTAAACACTTTCTGCTGGATATCCCACAATCCACTGGAGGTAACGGTCAAGAATACAGTAGCCTTACATGCCTTTCTTTAATCAACTGATTGCATGTTTTGCTACACATGCCCCTCTAACCAGACAGACAAAGTCATCTCCTATACACATACAGCGCTACTTTTATCGTTTTCAAGGGGGTGACATTGTTGTAGGTCAGCATTAGGGGTCAGTAAAGTGCTTACTTCAAGGTTGAGGTATGACCTATGTATGTGTGGCCATGTATATATGACCGGTGAAAAAAATCTGTTTATTGACCTCGTTTGGACATTTTTCCGGTGCCCAAAGAGAAACTCAAATTTATAAAAATCCATCGGTGAAACTCTCTCTCTCTGTCTCTCTGACAGCAATCAAAAATGCCAAAAGTCTTGTATTTTGTTTGGTTACTTATGGGTAAAGTTAGGGCTGGGTATGGGGTTAAAGTTGTCATTGTCGGAATTAGAGTTTTCCCCATAGAAATGAAAGGACGGTGCCCACAAAGATACAAACATATATATGTGTGCAGACCTCAATGCTGACTGAATGAAGCAGTCACTGGTCCTCCAGTCACTGTCTCCATATAGGATCATTATTAGGCTCTGAGCTATCGTCCCCATTTAATCAGTGTAACATTGCTTCTCATTGCACGTGTCCTGTCTGGGAAACATTACTGTGATGAATACAGACCCCTTATCATCTCCATTCCTGTGTGTGATCTATTCACTGTCAGCTCCCTTCTTATTAATGTGATTTTTGGCTCAGAGATATAGATTCATCTGTCCCCGTCCCCTAGGACTCAGCCAAATCTATCAAAAATCTAATTTTGCAAGTTTTTTTTTCTTTTTGTTTTATTGCCTGTATGACCCTTGTCTGATAAGGAGACACAATTTGTCAACAAAATGTTTTAAGGAGTTAAAATGGGACATTTTAATTAACACAGTATTTTAGATCACTTTGACAGCTTAGTTTAGGGATGTTCAATTGTAAAGTTTCCTTCTCACGATAAACAAAATGCAATTAATGTCAGTACAAGGTGCAGACACCTTGATAAACACTGTATATAAGCTGTGGAAGAGCCGCTTGCACAGGGGACACACCTGTTTATTTTTATATTCTTGTTTATTTTGCTGTGGGGACAGATTTCAGAGGCAATCACTGATTGTCATGAAAGACCTTTAATGTTATGACTATGATTTATTAGTAATGATACTTAAATAAACCCTGTTCTGTTTAAACCAATTGGGCATGAATACGACATTAAATTTTCTTGTTATAACACAAACTGAAAACTGAAACCTCTCTCTAAATAGAAAAATAAGGGGGGGGGGGGTCCTTTTTTTTTATCCAACCTCTGTGTTTTATATAACATTTATCATTGTTGAACCATTCGAACATCTCTGTTGATTACTTGATTTATGTTTAATTGCTAACTGCTGGATGATGATGAATTTGTTCATTTACTCCTCAGGTCTGTTAACCAAATAAAGGGGAATGTTATGTTATTTCTGAACCTTACACAGTAATATTAGTGAAGCTGTGAATTTGTGAAGCGCAATAATGAACTATCCATGACCTGCTTAATGTTTAAGGGCTAAGGGCTCGTGCATTATACAAATCAATCAAAATGGACAAACAGAATGAACATGCCAATGGACTGGAAACGGTGGACAGTAGCAAGAAATACATGATGAGCAAACAAGCAAGACAGGCAGCATTTTATACAGCGTTAGATGGAAACACACACAAACACACACACACACACACACCGGGCTGTGTAGAGCTACTGAACAAAGCGCTTTGAGGTACTGGAAATTGGAGGACTCACTGAAAATTCACATGAACTTGCACAGATGGTACCAAATTCAAGCCTCCCAGGGGACGCAGTGCAATAGTATCTCCTGCTGGGCCATTCTTCCTAAGTAATGTAGTAAATAATGATAATATGCAGTGCAAATGTTTGTGATTTTCCATCGTGGCAAAAACTGAGCAGGACATTTACTCAGGCGATTCAAGTGCAATAATCAAGGCCATTAGTGACACGAGGCCCGGATTTCTTCATGCGGCTGGGAAAGGGGATAACACTGCTTGGGGTTTAAGGTTTGCTGCACTGCTGATGGTGATCAGTCTAAATGAATCCACACTTGTTTGTTACGAAATTGTTCGGAAAATGAAATTACTTGTAACGACTAAGGCCTCACTCCAGCTGAAGGCAGCTGTTCCACAAGCTTTCTGTCTGCAGATTTCTCTTAAGCAACGGATTCATTATGCTCACTCACTGGATTAATTGCGTTTCTCCAGACATAAATAATGTCTTCTGAATCTCATTCCAAGAAAAGAGAAACCACACATTCACGGCCCATTAAGCTGAGAAACAAAATGACAGACAAGTTCCAAGTCTCATAAAGAAAGCAAGGTTTTATCCGGCAAAATCCATAGCCTATATCACGCCTTCATAGGTCACTTTTCTTCTTAAAAGGAAAAAAACAAAGAAAAAAAAACATCAATTAGCAGCATGGCTGAACAGGTCTGAAGGAAGAGAAATGAAAATGTCAGGAGAACATGAAGACTTTATTCCCTAAAGCTCTATAAGCAATCCTGACAGCAGACAAACTGATGTTTCCTCACGCAGGCAGCTATATAATGGCTGGCTGTGAATATTTCTGTGCCACAAGTGCCTTAAGCAACAGGAAAAAAACACATCTGTGAGACATAGGCTTATGGGACCATGGTACTTCATGTGACATGTTGATTTCACCCAACAGATCCCATCATCAGTCTGCTAGTTTCTGTTTACCAGTTAGTTGGTCAGGGTCATGGTAGCAGACTATCAGCTAAGACAGTATTTTTCTGAGATGCGAATATAGCCAGACAGGAGTTGTTGTTTATGCATGATAAATCTGGATTCTTGAAGCTAGGATTTTTGGTGATACCTATTTGATTTGGAGTCACAACCCATGAACAGAGTTAGGGGGTGAGATTTAGTCGGATGCTAATACCTCATAGGTTTGTGGCATATTATTTTCATTTTTGACTGGATAGTTCAGGGGACCCCCCATCGCAAAATCTTTGCTCAAAACTTTGAAAAGAGCATCGACTGAAAGAATGAACGCACGATGAAGCCTGTTTTAAGGGATATACCCACTGAGTTTCCCCTAGTACCCTTCAACTGTCAAAAACAAGCCCCAACACACGACAGGCTTTCAAAGTTCAGGGCCAAATCCTCCGTTCTGTAGGAAGACATGACTGCACATCTCTCTCTGCTTAAATGTTTATATTTTCATAAACTATTTTATCAACTCGTTGGACAAGCGGACGGAACTGAAACGTGTAAGCAAGCAGAAGAACGTGTAAACATCTACTCAAAATGCTCCTCTAATTATATGAAGTAGAATGAGCATGGTAATGACAATCTTCTGATAGTCTTAATTAGTTCAGCTGATGCATCTTTAATCAGATCCTTGTGGACCTTGTCTCATCTGCTAATCTGTTAAAAACATGGCATCTACCCTGCATGCTTTCTTCACACAAAATTAATAATTCTGCCATCACAGCTAGCACACTCATACAGTAAACAACTTTAGCACCAAGTAAATCAATTGAAATGTGCCGGAACCCAAAATGGCTGGAATTGGCACACATCATTAGGCATTTTTAATGACTCCTGCGAGTTTGTCTTATTATTTTGAATATTTTTTTCCTGTGTATCTGAAACCCAGGAGATCTGAGGCTTCACAAATCGTCTTTGATCTGAAATATCTGCAATCAACCCTAAGTATTTGCCCATTTTAACTTGACAGTTCTTCTGCCTCTTGCTTTAGAGGGTAGATGACTGGTCACAAGAGGAACACTGTATCTTTTAGAACAGGGGTGGGCAATTTTATCCAGAAAGGGCCGTTGGTTATGAAGGTTTTCACTGCAACTCCCTAATTAGATTACTAATTAGAGGACTGATTGGGTGAAGAGTCCTCACAACTGGGTTTGAACAGGTGACCTAAAGGTTATGGAAAAAAATGCACACCGGCCCTTTGCAGATAAGATTGCCCACCCATGTTTTAGAAGGTCCTTATTGGTCCTGAAGTATTCCGGTGTAGAGAAATGCTGAAGGCAGCCCAGTGCATCAGAAACTACGATGGTGACCAAAAGTCTGCTGTGTGACCTGCTGTCACACGTGTGTCGCCATCTTCTGCACGATTATTTAATTTAGCCATGATCCCTTTCCAAATAAGGTTGTTGTTCTGGTTTCACACCAAGTATCAAAACACAGTAAAAGCTTTTAACATTGTAATTGAAAATACTCCTACACAAAGAACCTCCATATAAAGGAGTTACAAGAGACAGTGAATGCTGTAAAGAAGATTTTATTGACCTTACAGTTCCAGTAATCCCATTCAGAAAGCTCATTAAACATCTGTTACTCCAGTTTTTCCAACCACCATACTGTTGTTATTGTTTTTCTTGTCACTTGTATGTCTGAAAGACAAGCAATCAGCTTGTTGTGGAGTTCTGACCTTTGCTAGCAAGGGTTTGACTAATCTGCAGTGAGTCATGCGTTGTCCACGATATCCCATAAAACAGAAACCTGCCCGCTCTCGTACCACCCACCCAATCACCCTGCTCATCTCGACAGCGCCAGCTGCATCGGGGTGTGCAGGAAGACGGCCTCGCTCCCGGACGCGCGGCGAAAGGATTCATTACGCCACAGGATTCCGATTCAGATGAGAAACACGAGTCCCATAAGTCAGCTTGACACGCAAGGGTGATGGATTCTCTGCATCTGGCTGCCACATTCTGAAAACCGGCCTCATCGCGTTTAGCATCAAAAAGCCGCATCCCCATAAATTTGCAGATGGAAGTGTCCTTATTGGAATTGTCCATGGTCCCCCCACCCAGCCTTTCACACACACTCATGGGGACTATGGGGGAAAAAAAAATACACTGAAATTTTCTTTGTGCCGAATCAATTGAGCTTTGAACAGTAGCTGCTGTTGGCAGGGTATAAATAAGGGAGAGATCAGCTGGCCTTCATTCCCCATATACAGGAGATCACTTATAACATTAGACAGACGGACAATAGACCTTTCCTTTCATTATTTTATCTCTGTCATATGTATTAATATGAAGGGCCCTAAATGTGTCACTGCACTATTTTCCTGCATAAGGGCGGTCTGATTAATGGGCCTTCAAGGGGAGCGAAAAGATTTATGACCACCTACACTGCAGAGAACAGGCCCGGTGACTGGTGGATTAGCCACCATTAAATATTTTTGCTTAACAGGAAATACGGCTCGCACAGCCTGCCAGGTAGGGCTGCGACCTCACACACCTGGGGCGAGGGGCTTGGCTTCTGCCCCAGCCTATGAATGTATAGAATTTGCTGGGGTTTCCTTCAGGTCCTCCAGTCTTGCCCCATAGTCTCTGACAGTGAGTGACTCCGGACTCGTATTCTGGGTGCCCCCTGCTTTATGCCCTCTGATGGACTGGCATCCCTGAGCCTTGTGCCCCATACCGACCTGCAATAGGTTCCAGGCTCACAGTCACTCTGCACCACAATGGCGATTCTATGAATAAGCTGATATGAGATGCTGATGATATTGCCCTCATGTTCTTAGTCCTCCATTTGCAGGGTGTGAGCATCTAAATATATACAGTGTGATAAACACCCCAGAGCCAAACCAGCACTGAGTCAGAATGCTCTCACTCTGACATTAAACTGTATTGCTGGGCTCTAACTCCATTGTCTATTTTAACGTAGCTGTAGCTTGGTGCATTATGAAATAACTAATTAACGGATTTGATTAAATCTACCAAAGAATATTAAGGACCGTTTTATTCAACAATCAAATAGCCACAGTTTGGTCTGCCCACTGAGATGCTATTTATGCTGTCCTTGTGTACACGATTTATTTATGATGGCCTACATAGTTTCGTATCTAATGAAATGTGCTTGCTAGCCTCACGGATACTCTCCCATTGTGATACGATGACATCGGAACCCTGGACAATGCTTTTAGAGATACACTTCTGTGCTCATTCCAAATAAAGGCAGAATTATTTTAAGATAAACTTCCAATTTCCTTGCTTTGCTATGTTGGCAAGAGGCACATAACCCATAAGCCTCCATTCCTCCCATATCTTCACTAACAAGATCACAGATGATCCAGAGGCTCATGCCCAAGTCCAGATCTTCCTGATCTACACAAACTCTACATGGAATATATAGAACGGATTATCCTTCAGTAAGAATCACATTATCTCACACAGGTTCCTATTGAATAGACTATGCTGTGCCTTCAAATTTAAATATATAAATCATCAAAATTATGGCCATTTCACACACCGCATAGACAAGCAAATAATTTTGAAAAGGAAGGGGATTCTGGGAAATGCCAGCCCTCTAGTGTCAGGAAAACATTCTAGGTCACATTGTGAGCAAGGTAGGGAAAAAAAATATATAAAAATCTACAACCGTTTCACATAGAAACATCCTGGTTTTATAATACAAACAATATATGTGTAGTATTTTATTTTATTTAAAAATATGGATTTAAAATTTTTCCATTTCATTTTGGAGCACCTAAAAAGTACCAATATTACACTGTAAAGATTTTTACCAGGTGCCATACCTGAAATGTACATCTTCATAAGTGCTTCTGAAAATATGAGGAAAATAAGAGTATATAAAGAGTTTAGTAACATATCCTTGATAATTTCTTTATGAAATTATGTGTCAGCAGGATATTGACAGATTTTTACCCCGGTCAAAGGTCCAACATGTGTTACCCCTGGATCTCACACAGCTGTGGTTTCTAGCAGTATTTATTTTGATTCTTTTTCTAAAAGGCAAGTCTGCGGAATTAACCGGCACAATGACAGATTGCTGGTCTCCGGCTTCTCTTTGGATAGATATTTCAACTGAAGCTGCTCAGTTTGATATAGAGGGTCAGGCTGTCCTTTAGCTGAAATTCCTTTGTCTTTGTCCCTTTTGTCAGGTGCTTAAAATTCCAGCACATCCCCACAGAAAAACACTTGAGGGAGAGACTAGGACTGATTACAAGAAAGAATAAAACAGCGTTTGGCGAGGGAGTTCAATCACTCCCCACTCAGTATTCCCCTTTTCCCACGATGTTTTTATTCATAGGCTGCCGGCCCCTCTCGCCTGTCTGCACTGGGTCACGAGAAACCGGTAGCTGCAATCTCCCAATTTGCGATCGGAGGCTATGAATGCATGCACATTATACCAGCGGTGAATGGCAGCCTCGGTGCACCTTCAGGATAAGAGCAGCCCGAACGCTGCTCCTCATCGGCTCAGAGCGCACGTGTGTCCGTGATTAATGACGCCTCCTCTGGGCTGCGCATTCAGCCGAGCCACGTACCTTGACCGGTGGGTGCTGCTGCGGCCAGGTGCGCCGCGGACGGCCGGGGGTGGGAGATCGGACGCACGTTTCAAGCAGCGTCGGTGTATTCTAATGAGCGGCGCTAACGATGACTTATTCAGATGGTCCGGAGCTCCATTCCTGAGCTGACTTAGCAATGCGTGGCCGACGGCGGCTGCTCGGCTCTCCAGGCGGGTCTCGCCATATGCTCTCCATCGCTCTTTTATGGGGAAAACATGTTTCGACTGCAGGAGAACTCGGCCACCTTTCGGTGAACCACTAGCCTCCAAAAACACTTAGCGTGCGTGTTAATTAAGATGGAGCAGTAATTCGCTTAGTCACTGTTGCATCATTATTCAGCAGCTTGGATTAACTTAAAGACGTCAAAGTAATTATGAGTTAGTCAGATAATTAATTAACCACAGCCTTGTTCAGTTCGTTTATTTACGATAGGACATCGTCATTATTAATATATTCTAACTGCTGTTGCCATGTCCAGTGGTATTCATACTGTACAGACAATAAAGCACTTTTGACACATAAGTCATGCAAGTATCATGTTAAAATGACGTGTACGCGCAGGCACGCCGCATGTTTCCTTTTGCAGGACCGATGCAGGCTTTTGACTGCAGGTTTTAACATCAGGTGGTTCAACTAATTCTTTCAATGCATCTTTTACGTAATATATTTGTATCCCAACTGCTCATGTCAGAATTATTACATAAATACCAGCAAAAAAAAAAAAAAAAAACAATGACAATGACCAATTGTGCATCCCACAGTCTAGGTCCGGTGCAGTTCTATGTCATACTGTGCCATTGCAGCACTGAGGTTTACCTTACCTTGTTTGAAATAAATAAAAGTATCCCTTACATGGAGGTGATGTAGGAGGTGATGTCAGGTACAACAGCTGGCAAATTCCCTGGTGTTACAGCTCTTAGGGATGCATTACAGCTCAGCTCATTACATTAATGTCTCATTGAGGAATGCTCACCTTACACAGTATTTAACTTGTGGTAACGTCAAAGAGAGCTGATTAGCACTGGTAAGAGGTAATGGAATGGGGCAGAACCCTCAGATCTTCTCTGATTTAGCCTGATGCTAAATGCAGCGCTGTTTCAAGAGGAGGAAGGAGGTGGTTATTAAACATCTTATACTGGCTTTTAGCAGAGGAGGCTTTTCTGTTTATTTTTACTCATCCGGGGGAGAAGCAGCTCGGTGTATAACTGAGTGGTCTACCAGGACTGAGCATAAATCATATATCATCTCTGTTTTATCGATTTTTCTCGCTATATTCTTTTTATGGGAGGTGGATTGCAGTCCACCATAAGCCCATTCACACATGGATTATCTGGGGTTGTACGATACATTTGCCATAGTATTTACGGCACAATGGATTTTTTGTTAATCTCGACACACCAATCAATAGCAATGTGAGCAGGACGTCAATAAGAGCTGCACAGCCGAACAGATTTTAAAATGAGAACAAGGCCCACAATTCTACTCCAGATCCCTTGGAGTGACCATTGAGCCTCCTAAATACAAAGTTACTTTAAAGCATTAGGTAATTCAGTGCTACTTGTGTTTTATGAGTACCTGGCTGTCTTTCTGGGGACATTTCAAGGACACATACAAGAACTGCACACAGAGACACAAAAAACTTTTAACAACTATTGAGTCTTGCTGCTCATATTCAGTCACATTCCCAAAAAAGCCACTTTTCCGGAGCTGATTGTCAGTAGATTAATAAATTATTGTGACAACCACTGGAGTAGATTATGGGCTGTCAAAGGGAAACGTTTCCTTTTGTGAAGTCATTAGCCAGAGCATGACAGTCGCCTTTGTTCCAGCCGTCAGATATCCCAAAGAATGTTCCGGGTTTTTATGTTATTTTTTTTTCTGCTTCAGTACTTGTCACGGTGATTCTTTGATTATCATCTCAGGAGTAATTAATTTCTTCAAAGCGGCGTGATGTCATATCAGGTACGCTCGTTTTTTGTTTTCCTCCTCACACGAGATGTCTGTGCGCCATTTCCTTGGGCCATGTTAAAGGCATTAGCTCACGGACCTACAGGCGCTTCGAGAGACTCCTGTCCCTCACAACATGCCCTTTAATCAGTCTTCTCTTGTACGGGGTGACCTGACGCGCTGGAAGTGCTTTCTGGGGTCCAGCATTTCTTCTTCAGGCTTCCACCACGTTTCAGTCAACGTTCTAAACCCATCCATGTAATATTTCAGCCCCTGATTCAAACTGCAGCCTCACTCTGGGAGAAAAGTGGACGGTATGTGTAACATTTTGGGAGACTTTTGACCCAGAGTCTCACAAAAAGGCACACCGGAGTCATCGTGGTGAATGTGTGATGTATCACCTGAACATGTTGGTAGACGCTTGCTTGTGCTAAGGAGCAGTAATAGAGGGATTCAGGGAAACACTCCATGTTTGGCACAGCACTGAAGGCCCACACATGAAAAACCACACCCCCCCCGCCCTGTGCGCTTCTAGCCTGCTCTATCTGTTCCTCCCCCTCCTTGTCAATGTCTTTTTTCGCTTCTGTCTGGCCAGACGGGAAATCTGTGCATCCCCACACACAACAGCCACCCTGTCGGGATGATTAAAGGCTGCTGGGTCCCTCGTGTTTCCACAGCCATGGAGTGGTCAGTCAGGCTCTTCTGCAGGCAGGCATGGATTCTTCAGTTTACTGATATATATATATATATTTTTTGAACAGCGATTTTGCAGGCAACTGAGGACTGAGTGCTATGCAAGAGTAGAAAACAATAACAAACAAAAAAAGGCAGAGAGCACAAGCCCCTGAACACGGTAACGGGAGGAAGAGCAGTAAATAAGCCTGGGGGAAGGTTATTTGGGTCTCATCTCATGTTCAATACCATGCAAAGTACATTTTGAGGTCCAAGCAGGTCAGGAGATTGCTCTCACACTGCTTCCTATATATCAAAAGAGGTCACCTTACATCTGAGGGGAACCAGTTACCCAGCATCCCTTAAGAATGCGAAATACTGTCAAGTCCTGCAGCACCAGAAGGTCTAATACTGACAAGGAGAAAAAGCTTCTTCAGAATCACATGGATGGGGAATCTTACCCATTATGAGTAGGAAATGATTCCACTGTTTGTGGCTCCGCAACCCTTTCAAGTACCTCCCTTTTAAGTATTCTGCAATCCCTGGCAGTCTGCCTACCAAGTACAGCCAACATGGGGCTGCACTACATCCTACAGCTCAGGTATAGACGTCCATAATTTAGCTCTTCCTTCAACACCATCATCCCAGGTGTGCTACTACCCAAACTGGACCAACTGAAACAGCTAGCTTTATCACTCAGTAGATCTGACTTCCTGACTAAAAAGAAACCATATATTCTGCTGGGTCATCACTCCTCAAACCCCCTCTTCATCAGTACTCACAAATACCCAGGGATCCAACCCAAGGTAGCTGAGGGTTGAGTGTGGTTAGAGAGTCATGCGAAAGACAGAACGCTAGAGAAATTAAAACACCAACTATAACATTATGGAATAAAACATGAATCAAAACACCCCTTTAATATTTTTTAAAATATATAAAATCAACCCCCAGCTCCACCCCCAAAGCTAAATCAAGACTAAGCAGACCAACGGAATAGTCCTGGTTATTTGGGGTGTTGATGGGTGTTCTCTCTGCTGCCCTCTGGTGGCCATCCTGATTATTCTCTGGAATGGCAATATCAGTGCTGGAGCTCACCCCTCCACATACAACCATGTCTGCACCTCAATGATCCACCAGTGAAGCTTTTGAAAAGTGCAGATGACACCATCCTGGCATGTCTCATCTTCACTGACATCCAGTCAGTCTACAGGAAAGGAGATAAACCATCCTGTTTCCTGGTTTAGCCACAACAGAACCATTATGTAACAATGAAACATAACATGCCCAACCCTTGTCAATGTGTTTGGCTAATAAAAGTAATTCTGATTCTGGTTCTGATCCACTATTTGCTGTCAAAGCCCAGGTGTTATCTTGTCGGTCCTTTATAAGTCATCTGAGTCTTTTTAAAGTTGGCTCTGCGCTTAACTGGCAGTTAGTAGTGACGCGTTAAACAAATAGCAGCTGTTGTTGCCCTGTACACAGACTGAAAACAGAAAGTACCAGAAAACTGTTCTATATAATAATAACTAAATGATTAATAAGCACCACAGGCCAGTATCAAAGCCAAAGAGCCATAAAAATGAAGTTTTGTTAAGCATCACTACATTCTGAGGCTAGTTTCTCTGCAGGGTGAAGCCAGATTGATTTTTTAAGAAGTTTTGAAATTGGTTATAGCTGCAGAATATTTGAATGAAGATTAGGTCAGTTGTAATGCCCTCCATGTTGCCATTGTTATGGAGTCAACCACACAGTGTGGGGAAAAGGACATGGGGGGATGTTTGCTGGATGCACTGCTAGCTGGCTGGGTGTTACTGACTGGAGATCAGTGTCAGCACAAGTCGCTCTAATGCACTACACTTAGAGCTTCAGCTTGCATTAAATTCATACTATTTGAAATTTTAGCTGTGATTCTACAACTTCAGTGCATTCGGATTCCAGAGGCAAACTGAATCTGACTGTTACTTTTTAATATACAGTTCTGTGCAAAAGTATTAGGCAGTCAAAGAAAATTATGTTCTTCGTGTTGGTGTAAAACTATGATATTATGTCTGTCAAAGGGTGTCAGATGAACCATTGCGGAGGTGCCCCTGAGGAGGGGTTTGGGAACTGAAGCGGTGTTCATCTAGCCATCCAGCAAGATATCAGTGACTTTTTGGAGAACTGAAGAAATTCTCTAGTTTTTATTGTGTCACTATTCATTTGCATATATTCTAACATCATATTGTTTTTCTCTGAGCAAGTATACAGTTACTACCCGGATAAATAGCCTTAAACATTTTCTTTGACTGCCTAAGACTTTTGCATAGTACTGTAGTCTTGGCATTTTTATGAGTTCTGGCTAACTTTTCTGTGAAGTAGGATAACTGCATGCGTCCTTATGGAAGGTTAGCCGTCAACGGCAGGAAAACATTGCAGCTAACAGTTAACATGGACTGTGTCTCTGGACTGCTCCCCCGAATCAATGCCTTGTGTCTTTATACACACACGACGTACTAAACAGGTCAGCCTGCCCTTGACTTTCTCCCTATAATCACCTCTGACAGCCGTGTTTAAGGAGCTATAATGTAAAATCGACACTCTGCTGCGGCTGCTCGCAGAAGTTCGATAAAAGAGCAACACTGAAGTCCAATAAAAACAAGGCCACGCATCAGCAGAAGGTCTCAACATCGCAGAGAGTGTCATTCGCCGTCACGTGATCTTGCGGCTTATGGAGAACGCAAGAAAGCTGTCGTTCCAGAACCAGAAAGAGGGAGGCATGACCTCCTACAAAGTCACTGCATCAGATGTTTCATATCATTGGGTATGTTTTTGAATCAAAGGAAATAGCCAAGAAATCTGGGCTAACAGAAGCAGAAAGGGAAAGTCTAGAATTCATTGACGATAAGTTGATACATTCACTTGATGAATATTCCCATTCATCCCACCTGAAACATGGCACTTTGGCGCTTATACAAAGTCCAAACATACATTTCCTATAGCCATAACCCATAACATTATGCTTTGGGTTTTATTTCGTATATATTCATGATGGAGAAAACATTGTCAGTTGTGAGCAGTTGCTTACCTCAAGTGGCACAAGATGATTCAAGCTGTACGGGAAGACAGAAGCTTGCTCTGTGGTTTTACTGATCAGGTACTGGTGGACAAGAGGATAATTGCACCTCTACAGGGATGTATGCTATTACAGGAAGTAGACCCCAATGGGGTGTAAGTCATTACAGAAAGTAGACCACAATAGGATGTAATTCATTACAGGAAGTAGATCACAATAGGATGTCATTCATTACAGGAAGTAGACCACAATAGGATGCAAGTCAGTTAAGGAAGTAGACCACTATGGGATTTAGGTCATTACAGGAAGTAGAGCATTATGAGATGTAGGTCATTAAAAGAATATTTCACCCTCAGTTTGAAAAATAAAACAGGTAAATTAGGTTACATAATTTTCTTGAAGGAAATGCCAAACACCAAGCAACAGTATGATAATTACATATTTTTATTTATTCTCTTAAATAGATTCTGTGAGATTGTTTCAGTTATGCATATAATGAATCACAATCAAATGGATTGAAATATATTTCAATCATTCAAAGACATTTGAAAAATAAACCAGAAGGCCCCAGTTATTCCTTGATGGCATCCGTTTATGTAACATGTATTAGTTCGTTCACTTAGATAATAACTTATCAGAAGAGACGTCACGCTGCAGGTCTGCTTCTCAGAACATATTTAACACTTGAAACCACTAAATGTTTAACTTGAGTTTCAACACAAAAGCCACGGCACACCACGCAAGATAATCGAAATATGAATAAAGGACAGCCTGCAGAATTGAACCGTACCAGTTCTTTCTGTGTCAAAATTAAAGTTGTACAATCTGAGAAATGATAGCAAGCCATTTGCAGAAGCTCTAAAAATAGGACAGACTCAGACTGAAGGAGCCCTCATTTGAAGACCATCGTTTAAACGTTAATCCCAGTCGCTCCACCTCTCATTTTCTTTTTTCTAAGCTAATTCACGAAGCCCAGCCCCGTTCCTTTCTCCCTCTCCCCCTTTCTGTCACTCAGGCTTAATCGTGGGAAGTCTGGCCTGCTGCTGGATGCCCAATCAGATCCGTCGGCTGATGTTAGCAGCCAAGCCCAAAGCGGACTGGACGGCGACCTACCTGAGGGCCTACGTTGTCCTGCACCCCATCGCTGACACGTTTTTCTACTTCAGCTCGGTGATCAACCCCTTCCTGTACAACTTCTCGTCGCGGCAGTTCCGGCAGGTGTTTATGCAGGTGCTGCGGTGCCGCCTGACCATCGAGCACGTCAACAGGAGGAACCTGAGGAGACCGAATATGCACTCGGCACGCCGCTTACTGAGATCGCTACGGCACTCACTGCCGGCCCGCGGGAGGGACAAGGCCAGCGGGACCTCTACCACACTAAACACTGCACATTCTCTGGAGAGGTCTCAGGAACCCAGTCCAGAGGAGTCTGTGGAGCTCAGTACCACCCAAAACAGCAACGCAACCTACAACACTGACATCTGAGACTTAGTGTGGAATCTTTATGGTGGCCCGGATTAGATATTTTTGTGAATGTATGTATCACACAAGGTATAGAAGTAATGATGAAAATGTCTGGTGTCCTCTGAAGACAGAGCAGTGTGCGAGAACCTTCTCTATCATTGTCTAGAAATACCAAACTTCTCGGGAAGTGCAGATGGTGGCTGTAAGCACATTAGTCTGCTGACCCCTGAAAAAAGCAGTCATCCTGAAGCTTCTGAGATCTTCCCATCAAGTAAAGCCACTATGACAGATCTGGCCATAAACCTGCCAGGTTCCTGGAAGCCAGGTTGAGGTTTTTCGAAGTGGAAAGGAATGCACTGCAGAAGTGTTACAATACTGCATGGACATTATAGCTGCATTATAAAATTATTCAAACGTCTTGTCTTCATGTAACCATTAATGCATTTTCTGTGTTTTGTATTCATCGGTGAAAAACTAATAGCTACAATAGTAAGGTTTACAAAAAGTCAGTGTGATGTGAGAGATTAAGCGTCAAATCTCCTTTCCAAAGGTGATCCCCTGCCACAATCCTCCTCTCCCATCCTATCAGCATAAATACGGGAGTCCCATGTCAGCATTATCTGCAACAGAGTGTTACTCGCCTGATAGCTCATGGAACTGAGTGCAACTGGATGTAATTTATGTATTTCATCAAATGTGCCTAGATGTTTTGTTTTTTTTTTGCAATAAAAATAATCTTTTTATTAATATGTGCACTTTTAACTGGGTATTCCCTGGTAAATCTCACTACTGTGGATAGCAAATCCTTCACTGTTTTTTTTTTCCCAATAAATCTATTGTGGAGAGGAGTCTGATGCTCGTCTTGAAAACAAAAACAGCAAGGCGGCAGCACTGCATGTCAGGACAGCGAGTCCTCGGAGCAGAGCCGCTTCACTCAGGCGACCGTAACGCTTACAGACAGTCCCTTTATAGAGGACGCTTTCTCCCGCGTGCTCACAAGTGACCCGCCGTGTAATCATCTCGGGAAGCTTTATGAACGGATGATGTTTCTGCACACAGGAGAACATCGACACTCCTTTAGGTTAAAGAAATGAAGGCGTAAACAAACGAACACAGCCGACATTCAATTCTCCAAACGCAGCGTCTAGAAAAAGCAGTTGTGCACCGAGTCCTGCTCCAGGGTGGGGTTGG
>JAODLC010000038.1:16984641-17001486 GCA_026781145.1 Hippopotamyrus pictus | reverse complement strand
CTTGGGGGCGGGGGGGGGGGGGGGGGGGGGGGGGGGGGGATGGAGAGGGCTTATGTCAACAGAAAGGGCAGTAAAAAAAAGACTGCATGGAGGGCAGTGCTCCCCTCAGCAGGGGGCGCTGCTGCTGGGATGGGCCGCTTCTTCTGCCGGGGGCCATTGCACAGCGGCGTGTTGCAGCAGCTGATGCAGACCGAGTGCAGCTTCCCTGTGCAGAACTGCTGGTAGCCCGAGGAGGCGATGAGGCAGGCCCCGGATGAAGCACAGGACTTGCGGTAATGAATACCTGCAGGGACACAGGAAGCCTGTCAGTGGCAGTTAGGTCACGGCTGGCTGGCTCCAGCACTCCGTCCACCAGCCTGATTCACAGACTTCAATTAGCATCTCATTTAAAGCCAATGTGTCCCGGTCACGTGGGCCGGAGAGCGGCTGCAAGCCGGCTGCACACCCTGCGGTGTCGGCTAGCTGCGCCCCCCCCCCCCACCTCAGTGAGGCCTTTAATTAACAGTCTAATTAAGTCGACTTTTTACCCAGAAAGCCACTGACTGATACGCTCATAGGACCTGTCCAGGCCCCCAGGACCCTAGGCAATCCCGCCGTGCCCCGTCCTGCGCCTGGCCACACACTGCACCGGGCCCAGTTAGTGAATTCCTATATGATGCTTCGCAGCGCCAAGCTATTACTGTCCAAAGAACTGGGCAATTAAAATGACCCACAAGCCTCTGGGCAGGGGAGAATGGCTTCTTATGCAGCATAACACCCAGCGCCGTCATCAGCATTGCAATTAATCTGAAGGAGACTTAGTTCCGAAAAGAAAGTCAATAACCTTTTTTTTATTATTTTTTTTAATCAGTTGTTTTTCATTGATAGTTGGTATTATTTTACTATAAACAAAATCGGTTAGTATTTCGGTACAATATCCTTAGATAACGGTATTAATTTAAACAAATAAGCATACTACCAGATTAAAATAAGGGGCCTAAGGACAGATATGCAACATTTAACAGAATATGTTTCATTAGTATACTTTAGACCATTGTATTAAAATTGGTATTAACCATCTTTTGCAGTCATTTTTATTTGGTAAAAGTTCTGAATTACCCAGGCTTCAACACATTTTGCAAACCTCTGTTAAGTCGTGATAAAATCTAGTTATGTAATTGATACTTTATTAATCCTCATTGGGAAACTGTCTTTATGCCTCCCTCAATTTGCTCTTCGTGGAGTAAGCTGGCTATGAAAGGCAGCCACCCGTAGTGGCACCCAGGGAGCTGGGGGGTATGGGCCTTGCTCAAGGGTTTGAACCGGCAACCTTCTGATTACAAGCACACGGCTTAGCCCACTGAGCCACACGCCACCCCCTTAGCACTAAACTTATCTGGAGGTTCTATATTATTTTATAAAAACAAGAAATTGAAAGGAATTTTAATCGTGCAACTCCTGCTATTCCCACCATAGATATCACTGCAGACGCTTTTGCTAAAAATGAATCAGTTGCTTTATACTTTCACAGGTAGAAATTTAATCAGTGGTATTATCACAAAAGTATCAAATGATGCAAGTTCAGTGCCGTCTGCACTAAGCCACAAAGTTAGAAGTCCTTACGGGAAATAGTTTTTGACGGGAAGGCAGGTTCACACAACTTTTTAACAGCAGAGCTGTAATGAACAAATTCATCAACTTAATTGAATATGAAAGACAAACAGAAAATGTAAAAAGAAAGAAATAGGCCGTTTTAGGTACAGATTGGAAATCGTGGTGCAGGAAGGTCATTCTTAGCTGTCAGGCAACGTGAAGTCTGCTAATACAAGACAATGCCTGTGTGTGCCTTGCAGAGTCAAGCAGGAATATCCGGAGCAAGCCGGCAATTATTGCTTCAGATGACTGCAATTTGGCCTGACAGTGGTAACAATCCCTCTGTCTGCTAATTCTCCGGGTGATACAACCTCTTTTTTTGCAATATGCTTTAAGTTTTTAACTGAAAGCGTCACCCTCATGCTGCTTCAGCCGAACTGGGACGTCTCTCCTTTTCATATTTTTGAGGTCTTAATATATATGCTAATATATGTAAAAATGACAACAATGACTAAAAACTGATGAATCTCTGTAAATGTGCATAACAGAAAAAAATGAAGATGATTAAACTATTTTTAAAGTTTCCTGGAGGAAAAATGTAAAGAATGTACCAATGCCATTGTAAAAATGTTTATTTTAAAATTAACCGTCAGTCAACAGTGATGAAAAAAATGATTGTCGGATGACATGGTTTTATCAACTTTGTCGGGCAATTAAACTGAGGATGTCAGTTTCCTGAAGTATATGCAACTAAACCAATGTTAGCACACGCATTAAAAATGTATGTCGGCAGTTTCTAGATCCCCTCCGGGAGTTTCCGGCTCCCCTTTTCCCTTTCTTGCAGTTAAGAAATACATGTGGCATCACCATACAAAGCTTCTGGCGTTTAAAGTGTGAGCCAACTTTTACACACCTCAGACCTATAAAACGGGCACCAGGCCTTTAGCTGATGTCCTTGGTATGCAAGAAGTTAGAGCAGCGATATGACGGCGACAGGCTTCAGGCCCAGACATACCAGCATCCATCATTGTTACCTGAGACAACTGCGTCTGATTCTTAATACCAAAATGCATTCATCATGCGCAAATAAACATAAACAAATAGCACTGTCCTCCTCTCGACACATCAGGCTGAGATGCTCTGGACTTTACACCTTTACATTTTCATCTTCAAAAACAACATTTTAATATAGAAAATACTAACATATTAAACTGACAAAAGGCTTTTCATTGTGTACATTAGCAAAGCCATTTAAATTTCAGTATGCTTTATTTTGTTTTGCCTTATTTAACATTACATAAGCTCCTTTTTTTAATTACTGGTGTAAATTTACATGAAAAATACTTAGCACAAATCCTGCACAGGCTTTGTGACCACCGGCCCGTGAACGAAACAAACCAAGCAAACAAATCGTGAGATCTCCAAAGATCCTGTTAACGGCAGCGAAGTGCCCATTACCGTTGCAGGCAGGATGGTGAAAAATAAGAAGCCCAGAAAAAGCAGAAGGGATTCACCAGTGGCTGGTTTCTCTAATGAATTTGAAAGCAGTGCATTTGTTTCCTTACTCCGCCTGCTCTTATCCTTTCTAAACATTGTTCTGTCACAGCCTATAACGCTGAAGAATACGCAGTCAGCCCCAACTCCTGCACTGTCCTCTTCCTTCTTTGTAAATGTTACTTAACGAAGCCTTATTAATTGACAAAGGTCATGCTTGCAGGCAGACTATAGTTTGGTCTCTGATGCAGTGGAAGTCACTCCTTTTTTTAATTTTATAATTAGTTGTGTGGGTAGCACGGTGGTGCAGGGGTCAGCATTGTTGTCTCCAATACCATTCGGGAGAATTTGATATTGGAGGGGACACAATTTAATAATTTAATGGCAAAAGGTCCGTTTATAGGGGGGAAGAATTCAGCCAAATGAATCATTGTGGGGTACATCCCGCATTGCCCCCTGGATCCTACACCTCCAGGTTGCCTCGCACCCCTGGGAGCAAGGTTCGAGTCTCCACCCCAGCTCTACATGTGTGAAGTTAGCATGTTCTCCCCATGTCATGGTGGGGTTTCCTCTACAGCCTAGAAACATGCTAAGGTGAACTGAAGTTGCCGACTTGCCTATGTGTGTAAATGATGTGCATGCCTTACCATTGGTTTGTGCCCTGTCCTGGTAGGGTGACCACTTCATGTTGGGGAGGGGACAGTTTGAGCAAGGACAGGATTTGTAAACACCCATTTACATCAATCAATTAAAATGACCTATATTGACTTCTTGCTGTGTGCTGATTGGTCAGCCTCCTATAATCATGCATGTGTCACTAATGTTAAGGGGAAACAGCTGAATCAGTCTTTCAATCAAGGAAATAAATCAGTAAAAGTACAAGATGAACCGAACAATTCAGCTGAGCACAGGAGTCTTTCAGTTTTAAAGTAGATAGTAAAACCTGAAGCAGCTCACAGTGTCCCTCCCTAACATGGATTTGGTGGTCACCATATTCCTGGGTTATTCCCTGCCTTGTGCCTGTACAGTAGTTTCTGGCTTAGGGTTTGGATTCCTGCAACCTACCATTGGACAAGTGGGTACATACAATGGTTCGATTTCCATGTGCAATTTTTGTCAGGGGAGAGGGATTTCCGTTTCTATCCCTCCGATTGCAGGAGAAATACCTATCCATAATTAAATGTGTTATGAAGTCTTTATGACAGGGGGCCTTGGCTTTTTAAAGCTAGCTTTGTTACATTATCACCGTTTTATACTACGTAGGCTTTTCATCTACCTAAAAATAAAAACTAAAAAAAAATAAAATAATTCTACTAGTCACTGTATTCATTAGTCACATTTGAGTCTTAGATTAGTCTATGGATTCGGGGGGGACATTAAAACACAAATCCAGCAGTTTTCTTTCTCATCTGTATGGGGACAAAATGCACAGCATTCAAGTAATTGCATCGCTATATTTACATGTGTGTTATCCAACGACTTTATTACTTACTCTGCAGCAAGCGCAACCGGCCTTTAATTAGTATATAGTGTTTAATTAATTAACTACTTACCAGAATTACTTTACTGGCCAATTTTTACATGAATATTTCAGTTGTTCCATATGCAAATACACAATACAAACATACATTTTTAAACAAGATTAACAGAAAAAGAAAGCTTCCCTGTAAATAAAAAGGAGTATCATCTAGGAGTGACGCACATAACATTAGCTTTGGTTACATTCCAAGGAATGAGACAAATTAAATCCTCGCAACAAGAACAGAAAATAGATAAACTAGCAAAGCCCTCTGCTTAGTACCCTTAACTAATTTAATGATTTAGCTTTGCCAGGCTATTTCAAGGACACCAATTATTTGAGGGTACTCTAAATTGAATACACTGCAAAAAATAAAAATAAATTCTAATGCATATACAGGATGTCCATATTAACATTGAAGTAACACTCCAATTCAAATTATTATTCTGAGGAAAAACCGAAGATTTTGCAGCACATTAAAAAGCAATTAAATTTAAATTCAGTTATTTAAGCATAATTACGGCTCATAATTAAGTAGAACTCTACTTGAGTTTGATTTTCTGAGTGTGATTTACTTATGGTAATTGCAAACTTAGCAAAATGCTCAAATTCAAATGACAGGAAATGCAATTATATATAGCTCTTCCATCTGATGACTCAACCTGGGAATAAACCGTAAATATGACGTTCTAGTGGGTGGGGCTTCGCGCGTCCTAAACAGCCAATAATACAGTCGCGTGTGTAAACATCTGCATGGGGAACCGTGTCTGTTCAGACATAATGTGCAAACACTGGGCCGCTTGCATACAGCTCACTGTATCGTTTGTACACTCATTTTCTGCCTGAATACATTGTACAGATGAAAAGCCCGATAAATATCGGGGGGACACAAAGTGCGGGGCTGCGCCAGGTTTTAGAGGGTTACGGTTCTAATCTGATATGCCTAGTTAGCTCAGGCATTAAGAAGGGACAGGAAGGCGATTAGCAAAAGGCACACTGATTTATTTTACTGTCTGCTGTTCTTTAATTTAGCTCTCCAGATCTGTGGTAAAGAGATGCCCGTAGGATTTAGCACCGTGATTAATCAAGGTCCGTTCAGGTTCCTGCTTTATTTCCGTGAGACATGAAGATTTAAGCGTCATATAGCTCAAGTCCTGTGAAATCCAATCAGGAAGATGAGCTTTTGCTTTGCCAAATAACAAAGTCATGAGAAATAAAATCTTAGTTACCTGTCATGTTATATACAGTTCAGAAGAGTTCAGTTAGAACTAGGAATCATTCAGGGTAAAAACAGGAATCGATGATATATAAATACCTAAATATGTGACTGAGTTTAAGTAGTATTAAAAAGTATGGTACTAAAAATGGTGATGTTTCCTATGTGATGTCGGCGTGATTTGCTACACTTTCAGGAAGGTGCACACATTCGCAGACCTGCTATCTCCTGAAACCAAAGGCAATACGCTGGAAGTCTAAGACTGACCTCCATTTGTAATATCCTGTCCAGTTAGGAACACAGCGGTCTGGAGCATATTTAGTGTACGTCCTCGATATCTCTCACACACACACACACACTCACACACACACACACTAGGGGTAATCCAGAGTCTGGCTTACAGCAGATATGACACAACAATAATAAAGACCGAGAGAGTACCCTAATTTCTACACATGGGACTGTCCAGTATTCATCAGTGTGCATTTCTGAATGTGTCAGTCCTCTCAACCCTGAGGATGTGCCCACAGTAAACCTCATGTCTGGAAACACTGACGCTCAGCTGACTCTCATCCCCGTGACAACCTGTCCTCCACCTCCCTCAGTTCTCAGGTTGGCATGACACCTTTCTTAGCTTGATCCGATCTGTACCGACCCACTCCAGACTCTCACTCGTGCCTACAGTGAAATCCAGCCAAGTTCTACGTGGTTCTGCCGAAAGGCCATAAGCCAATACAACAAACAGTAAGTTGATCAAGTGAATATTTACATAACTGCATGCCAAAAAGAGAAATAACATATCAGAGCTGAGCTGAAATGCTGAAATCATCCTCCTGAACCTTCTTCATCAGCATCACTAGTAAATGGGTCGACTCCACAACAGCCGGATACGTCACATCAGCGCAGGATACGCATGTCACAAGTGGAATAGGTGTCTGCTGGCCTTGATTAATTATTTTTGGGGCATTTGGGGGCACCATGTCCTGGGGGGGCACCAAGCAGAGCAGAGCCCCAATGAGCCCTCCCCCCATCCCATTCACAAATGCAAATGCCTTTTGGTAAGTTACAGCGATTTAATATCTAATATACTTTAAAACGTATGTATGTTGTTCTTTTAATACGGCACTCAATGAAAGGCTTATGTAACGTTTCCCTTATGCTACATTTCTGAATTTCGTGAGTCACCAATCAGCTCTGTCTCTTTCTGATGTCATGTGTGTTGTCATATGCGCACTAAATAGTCTTAACCTGGTCCAGGGTGTCCCAGTAGCTCATGATCAGTGGTTAATTCTGTCACTGGGATCACTGGGATAACCTGAAGCCTGCAGCCTCAAATTGTTCTTGACCTATAAGGAAATTTGTGTTTGTGGCACAACATCAAGTACTCAAATACATCGTCAATCTCTGTGATAAGCAGATCTGAGCGAAGAAATCAAATATAAGTGGTTCATAAAACAAAAGTCCACTGGCTCTGACAGGCACAATACATAAAAGGTGTGTGTGCAGAAGAGGAAATGTGTAATAACGGACGAGGAGAGCAAAGCTGCTTATTAAACACTTGTGAAACACTCAATCTGAGCTGCTCCAGTAAACATGAAATCCATGCGAATGAGTAAATATAGGAAATGCTTTGATATGTATTGCCACAGTGAAGAAAGGGCCTTCACAAAAGAGAGAAAATCTATTTAAAAGTTCAAATACGATGTTATGAAATATTTATCTGTTCATTACATCCTGGATCCTGCATAAGCTGTTGCTGAAATGGATGGATGGATTGATAGATTCATTCATTAAAAATTAATACATATATTTAAATAAACTAGAGAAATATGTTTTCCTGCAGTATGAATAAGAAATCACCATAACCTTGACTAGGACAAATGGGTGGATGGATGGATGGATGGATGGATGGATGGATGGATGACAATGGCTCGTGGGAGTTATATACTGTAAGCAAAAAATATTCTGAGGGCAGAATGAATGAAGAGAGATGACCAATCAGATTGTAAAGAAGGTGGGCCCAAGCAACTAGAGGAGGCAGGACCAAGACATTTGATTGGTTGGCCCTGCCTCCTATAGTTGCTTGGACCTACCTCCTATACAGTATGCTTGGTTATCTCTCTGAACCAATCATTTTTCATTCTGCCCTCAGAACATTTTTGTGTCCCATGAGCATAAAAATGTGTGTGTGTAATCCTTACCATGACTGAAGTCTCCCCCAGTGAAGCATCTCACCTTAATAACATAATGGAGGTTCAGAAATTTCTGGAATCAGTTTACACTAAACAGTAAATGGCAAAGGTGAATGTGATGGACTTGCAGCTGGACTGAGAGCACAATCCCACGGGTGAGAGGTTGTGCTGAAGCAGGGCCATCCTAATGCATTTGTGCTGTAATCTTCCAGTTTATGCACACAGTCCACAAGGACTCTGCGGTGTCTCTGGGAAACTGCCCCCACTCAAGTGCCGAAAGTCATTTTCCTGTACGGTGATTTCTATCTTCCGTGACAGAAGTGTTAACACTAGCGGTGATTTGTGGGTGGGGGACATTTGTCAACATTACATAACAGGGGCATATTTAATGGAGTCTGGGGCTCCAGCCTCATCTAACACTACAATCTGGCTGATTGATACACAGTCCCTGGAACTGTTTCCGTGGTTGATTTCCACAGATAGGTAATCACATCAGAGCCATTGTCCTTGTTCAAGTGAGACAACAGTTTGTCCAGAAAAGAACAGCGCATACATATCCAGAGCGCAGAGAATCACTCATGACCACTGGAGTTCTTCACTGACACCCTATCCTTGAACCACTATTATTTAATACATTCCTTCATCTGCAATAAGTCAGAAGATGCTTACAACCAATAAAATGCCTTCACACTGACAGGCAAATTCATGCTGCAAGGACTGCCTGATTAACTCTGCCACACAAAAACTGCAACCTATAGTTACCAGGATGAAATGTGCTGCAGGGTCGACAACTGCCGCGGGTCATGGGAAGCGGGAACCGAAGTGTTTAGCATTTCGCCGGGCTGAGGAAACTTGTCACGCAGGCCTGGGTGGGTTTACGGTAATACTTCGGGTTATCTTGCGGTACGGTACTATTTTGGGTATACAGGCGACAAAATTAGCAACAAAATTAGAGTGTGGGGTAAATTATCATGGGGGACCCCCCGCCGCAAATTTTATCGCCGGCATTTCAAAATACCGGCTTAGTGTTGCATTTGAAAATGCCAACAAAATACCGTATACTGTGGCATTACGTCAGAAAATTTAAATACCAACCAAGTCTCGTGTCAGGCTGAGTCTAGGGTGCAGATGGTAACCATGCAGTCGCTCTCCGCTTTGATTAGGACACCGACGTGCAGAGCTGAGCTCATTAAAAATGCAAGAAAACAACCTGAGGCAAAACCGCGGGTCTTTTGTATTTCGCGTCAAGAAGAGTGTTAGCGATGTCACGAGGGAAGACGACACATAATCGCTTATAACGCAAGGCGCCTTTTGAAACCGGCGTCATCCTGACTTCTGACAGATAACTTCGCTGTCACTGAGCAGCCCCGTATGTGGCAGGAAATCTACTTCAGCAAAAGTATCTGTGCTGGGATCAGGACACAAACCTAGGGAGACAAGCTTTCAAAAAAGGCGGTATCTCGGTGCTTAAAAATGAAGTGGTTGGACAGAGCTGCCTGCTATGAGATTGTTATCAAAAACAAAGTGGCTATTACCTGAGTCAAGAGGGCTGATTTCAGGTCTGCGCTTTCTCTTTCAGTGGAACGAAGTAGATTACTTTCCTGTCTTTTCTGGCCAGTGATTTTTGAGGCCATTTACAAAACCAGCTGAAGCCAGTTAAATTTCACAGTGAGAAACACTGAGCTTCTTGCTTGCACTGACTGCACTGAATAAACACCTTCTGATTAAACATAACTAACCTGGTCATGGACTGTGACTGTTTAATCTGCCTAACTGTCTTTCTGTCTGTCTGTCTATTTTAAAGTTGCTGCTTAATAAAGCTAATTAGTTACTGAATTAAAATTAAACTCCCATTTCACACTTATTAAAATAAATGAGTAAATGCAAAGCCTTTCGCATAACAGCATAATTTCAGAATAGAAATATTCATTTAACAGGTTTTCTTTCATGATAAGCCATGACATTTAAAAGTTTAGTATTTTTAGATAAATGAGGAACAGAAATTACAGTTTTTTATAACAGGTTAAGGCCAGGAAAAGTCTAAAGAAACCATAGAAGCCAGCTTGGCTTATATGTTAATATAAAATGCACTGAGCTTATGTTCAGACCCTACTTCGTATCAGAAGGGGGCCCTCTGGTGGCTCCCAGTAGCATAGCTGACCTACCATCCTCCTTCACCAGCACCTCCTTCTGGCACATGTCTTGCACGTTGACCGTGCAGTTGACGATGAACTCGGGCGTGGAGCAGTCGTTGTGCTTCACTTCCTCGCACTGGTAGCACTGGATTTGCAAAGCAATGCCTGGGGGAGGGATAGAAAGGTCAGTCTCACATGCAGCCCTGCAGGGCGGCGCCGCAGAAGTCCCCCTCCCCAGCAGACCGCAGGCCAAAAGCTTAGCCGGGTTACAGATTTTAAAATGAGCTGCTTCAGGGTTTTCTGGTTACACTGTTACCTTATCTAACTTAACCTGAATTGTTTGGCAAAGTCTCTACATACAGTGTAACACTTGGAACGGAATAGTGAGATTTGATTCAGTCCTGCGGGGAAATTCCCTTTTCTCCTACCCCATCTTGCTCTCCCTGACAAACACAAGAATAAGCTGGGGGGGTCACAGCACAGGGCCAGCTAGCATCCAGCGCCCCTGGAGCTGGGGGTTAAGGGCCGTACTCTGGGGCCCAACGGCAACATCGGTCTGGCGGCCCTGGGATTCAGTTCAACAACCTTCTGACCACAAGCACCTAACTCTTAACTCACTGAACCGTACACCGTGAGCTGGTTATAACACCACTGCTTTTAACAGTCCTGCAATACTTAGCAGTACACCTGAACGCCATTGCAGCTGTGTTCAGCTGCATGGGAAACACAGACATTAGCTAAAGCTCATGCGTTTTTTTTTTTCTGCTAGCGCATGGTCGTTTAAACAAAGCACGCTGGGCCCGCAAACAAGATGCGGCCGGTAAAATATCCAAAAAAAAGACAAAGAGCAGCTGATGCTTCGTTGTGAGCCTGGCAGGATTGGGATGCTCTAATGCGATTTTAAAAATCACTAAATCATTACGCCTTACAGGACTATAAAAGCATAACCTAGTAACACAGCCCACACATATACACTGCCCCCCTCCCTGTAGGAGTTGTTTGGCACACACCCACCTCACCCACACACACACAGATACTCTTACTTTACTGTTTCACTAAAAGAAGACCCATCCTTGTCGTGTCGTGTGTACCTCCATGTATGTTTGTGTGAGTGGGGACCCACACATCCACACGTGTGAGCACGTCCCTCCTGCGTGTCACATTCCCCACGCCCCCTGTGACCCTTTGGAGTGTCACACCACCAGCTGGGAATGACCAGGAAGGGGCATTGCCCAAAGGCAGCCAACAGCCACACGAGTGACTGCCTCTGCTCGTGACAAAAATTAATTTGCCTTCGATATGTAAAGCCCAGGAGTTCTTCCATCGTCACATGTTTTTAACAAAATTCATGAGGATTACACAGCCGCACCAGGAGAGAACGGTCGCTTCACCTGAGTAACTGGTTGTTACTGTTTGTTAATGAAAGAAACATACAATTCTTTTTCACAGAAGCAAATCTTCTTACGCAAGTAATTATTCTTTCATCTTAAAAAAAAAATAATAATAAGAGGAATCCAGCAGGTGGCATAGTGGTTAAGGACTCATAACCTCAGGGCTTTTAGTTCTGGTACAATGAATCTTCAGGAAAAATTACGGATGAGTAGGCAACACAGATCCCAGTGATGGGATGTTCAGCTGTATATATGAGTTACACTGTAAACCAATTTAGCTAAGAGCAAAATAGCAGTCTTTCGTTTGCCATTCTGATTTTAACATATTTATTGGAATGTCATTTACATTAAAAATAAATCTACATTTAATGAAAGTATCAGTTCCAACGAATGAATTTGACTTACTGGAAGATGAATTAGAGGAGACGGTTACGGAAAAGCAAAATATGATTCATTAATATTCAGTTCACTCAGAAAATATTGGCAGAAACTTAACTGGTCATAAAATAATTACTCACTTTTAAGACTGGATGTACAGTCTATGCGTTTGGCATGAATGAATAACGACAGATAACTGACTTATGGTGAAAACATGAGCCATTGCATGCCGTTTTGCCCGTCTTTGTCCTGGGGGGATGTGAGCTGAGCTTCGGGACCACGGGTTACGTGTTGCATCGCATCATCGCGCAAATAACTTTATCCAGCCATATCGCTGTTTCAAAGACACTTGTTTCATTCGCGCTGTATATAATTTACAGCGGAATGTAAGATTACTCTGCGAAGCTTTATTTTCCTTGTACATTCTTCTGTCAAGACAATCATCAATAACACCAGTAAACAGTAATTAGGAAAGTTCGCGTGTTTAGAGGTGAGCATTAAACATCTTCATTTTAAAACGAGCACAACATGAAAATCAAGAAAGTCATCGCCCGAAATTTTAAAGGTGGATATATGGCAAGGCGAATACGAAAGGATTGCGAGACCTACCTGTTTTGAGCAGAAATCCTAAAAAAGTTGTGCAGATAAAAAGCCGCATCCTTTTCCAGGGGCCGCTTGTGGAGGAAACATCCGAGCCGGATACGTGCGGCGGTGTGAGCGCAGCGCCCCGGACTGCGCTCCGTTATAAGTCCCGCAGCCGCCCAGTTCGTCACCATCAGAGGCAAAGCGGAGAGGCAGGGGCTTAAAAGCCGGCCCATGTGACCGCGGCGATCAGCCCCTAAAAGACACACCGCCTCCTAAATGAACGCCACCTTAGATCAAACACCTGGGATGAGCTCCGCCGGGGCGGGTGGGGGCTTTTCCTGCAGGATACTGATGCTGAGCACAGCGTGTAGCCGGGTGCGGGTGGTGGCGCATTTCGTGCAGCTTTTACCGGCTCACCACCTGTATTAGAGGATGAGCTGATTTAGGATGGCGAACACGCTGAGCTCAGAATGATCCGCTGGATCGACGTGGAACTTACAGCCCCGAAGCTGGTCTTCATACACCTGAGCGGCGGTCTTTTATATCTCATTTATATATAAATATGTATTTATATATATATATGTTAAATACAGTTATAGTGTCTCCTGCTTTCTTCCGAACACCGCCCCGGTACCGCATCATGCGCGCCGAATGACGCTTGACAGGTTCCTCATTCCTCTCATTTTGTGCCCTACCGGGTGACCGCTCTTGACATTTATTAAAATATTCATAAACTCATAATTTTTCTCAAAATGTTACAAATTCGAAGGACATTTTGACAACGCGCGTAAATTATGCTTGCGGTCTGTAGTACAACCGCACTATTAGGCAAGAACAATAATGGAGAATATTTTAAATGATCAGCATCTGTAAAGCATCCGACTTAAATGTAAGGCTGCGTCTAAAGTATGCGGTAATTGATACAAAGGTCGGAGAGCATATATATTATTTTCCTTTATTTTGCTTGGGGTTATAAATCATTTGGCGCTGTCGCTCAAGCCGCATTTGGGTAATGATGAGACCTTTGGAGACCTCCTGTGTGCAAACTAAGGGAGCAGAAACCAAATCGGAGACCTTTAAACACAACATGCTTTGATTACTGATAACTCGGTCTGACCCGGCACACCCTGCAGGAAGGCGGGATAGGGCACATACAGCCTAATCAAGTTGCTCCAATAAATAAATACATTCCATAGTTTCTGGGTGAATATTCTAGCAAGATCTGTACTTGCTGCCTGAGTTCAATTTTATTCACGGCTGCGTTAGGAAATCAGTAGCACACAGCCAGGATATTATGTAGGCTAATATACTCAGCTCATAAAGTTGATCAGCTCTGAGGCACAGTTTGTACAACAGAAAAACAATTAGGAGACATCCCAAAATGAAAAGAAACGTGTTGGCCAGATTTCATTATGCAAATAAAATATTAAATATGTTGTAAGGGGATAGACATTCTATACATAGGCCTACAGGTCCATGTGAAAAACAAAGAATGAATTCACTTATCTATTTCAGTTTTTTGGCAACACGATGAATGAGTAAATTGCCACTTTGGGAGAATATTTTGAGCATTTGAACAGAGATTGTTGGCCTTTAGTGCAGTCATAGGGCCCATCCATTTTGTACTCGTCTTGTACAGCGTTCAGTGTGTCATCATGGCTTTGAGTCACACCGGTTGTAGGACTCGTTACTGAAACATCATGAGAAACGGGTGTACTGTAAATGAAATATTTAACACAGAGCTTATCTGTCATGCTGTAGCTTGATAATCTTACTGTTTGCTTGGCGAATTATCTGCATGGAAAGGGCACTGAGGATCCATCGACCACTCTGAGAGTCAGCCACCAGTGAACTGTTTGACTTCCGATTACCCTTTACCATGTTATCATTTTGTGGAAAATTCGGCAGCTACAGATGATTTTAATGCGCTAGAGAAACTCGCAGCTACAGAGCCTCACGGGCTCAGCTTGTGCCGAGGAAGTTAGCCTCTCCATTTTTTATGAATATCTGTGTGTTAAACAAAAATGTTAAATAACAAAGTATGTTGGCTTCTTAATTTAATTAAGCTGTGTGGCTAAACAGATTAATTAATTAAGGCTAAACAGACTGCCGGGAAATCAGTGTTGTTTTTGTGTAATAAAAGGCAGGTCGTGTTTCTTGCCATTACTTATTTTCCATTATTTGTGCAAACAGAACACAGAATCAATGTATGACAGCTTATTGAAAAGAATCGTCAAGGTCTAATTGATCTTCCAGGTTAACAGCAATTAACGCCTGCAAACACCCCCCCCCGAACCACCCATGGAATTCCAGGGAATATAGTGACACGTGCAGTTTGTTAGGGGCCAGTTAGTACTAATGATCACATTTAAGTGTGTTTGTTGCTACCAACAGCAGCAGCTGTAAGTAGTGTGCAGAATGGAATAAGAGGTGACACATATCTGATGGGGACCAAGTTAATGTGACAGCTGCAGTGACAGACTGCCCTGGGCCTTGTGCTAAAAAGCACAGGGTCTCTGACAAGAACGGACATCACACCCCACGCACATGAACTGCTGCGGTCAAAATGTGGAGACCGATGCAAGTCGTCCAGGTCCTGCCTGAGCAGAATTAAGGAACAAAGCTGTCCGGTGAGTCTCTCAGCTTCCAGACCACGTGGGACATGGGGCCGGTCCGTGAGTCACACATGATACACTAACAATCACTAACATTAACGAACTAGCGAACAAGTATGGAGATTCAGCAGGGAGAGAGAAAAAAATCACGTGATTTCAGTCTGTCACCAGCAATCAGGCTGTGTTTAGGAGGCTTGCACTGTCACCTATGTGAACAGCTGGATGGGGCCTATATTCCAGCCAAGCGAGGACCCGTCTTTGACCCCTCCCAAATAACACGCTGATGTCACTGCCCTTCAGTCGTTTCCAATTTTCCACTGGTATCCGTATATGACAATAGCATATTCTGAAAAAGTACAGGGCCACATAATAGAAATATGTTAATGAATGTAAACCCATTAGATGAAAAGGCCCGCCACACGGCACGGCTGAGATCCGACTCCATAACTCATTAACAGCCAGGACCGGCGATGTTAGAGCAGCCGGGGCAAGAGCAAGAGGAGGAGGAGGAGAGGAGGAGAGGCGCCAGAGGAGTCAGCGGCCAAGACTGAGTGCATGCAATTATCGCCCCGGAGAACATCTGAGAGAGAGAAAAGCATGGAAAGTCACACCTTTTACATAGGAATCAGTGATGAACACTTGTACGTTCCTCAAACATAGATGGCGGAACATTTTATTTATACTTTAATCATTCCTGCATGATACAACTAAAGGAAACATATGAAACAATATATATACACACACACTGCTTAAAAAAATTAAAGGAACACTTTGGAAACACATCACATCTCAATGGGAAAAAAGTCATGCTAGATATCTATACTGATATGGACTGGGTAAAGTGTTAGGAATGAAAGGATGCCACATTGTTTGATGGAAATGAAAATTATCAACCAGCAAAGGGCTGAATTCAAAGAGACCCTGAAAATCAAAGTGAAAAAATGATGTGGCAGGGTAGTCCATTTTGCCGAAATTTCATTGCAGCAACTCAAAATCATACTCAGTAGTTTGTATGGCCTCCACGTGCTTGTATGCATGCCTGACAATGTTGGGGTATCCTCCTAATGAGACGACGGATGGTGTCCTGGGGGATCTTCTCCCAGATCTGGACCAGGGCATCACTGAGCTCCTGGACACTCTGGTAGTGTAACCTGGACCAAAACATAATGTCCCAGAGGTGTTCTATTGGATTTAGGTCAGGCGAGCGTGGGGGCCAGTCAATGGTATCAATTCCTTTATCCTTCTCAAAATGCCTGCATACTCTCACCACATAAGGCCGGACATTGTCGTGCACCAGGAGGAACCCAGGACCCACTGCACCAGCGTAGGGCATGACAATGGGTCCAAGGATTTCATCCTGATACCTAATGGCAGTGAAGGTGCCGTTGTCTAGCCTGTAGAGCTCTGTGTGTCCCTCCATTGATATGCCAACCAAGACCATCACTGACCCACCACCAAACCGGTCAGGCTGAGCGATGTTAGAGGCAGCATAACATTCTCCACGGCTTCACCAGACCCTTTCACGTCTGTCACATGTGCTCAGGGTGAATCTGCTCTCATCTGTGAAAAGCATGGGGTGCCAGTATCGGACCTGCCAATTCAGGCATTCTATGGCAAATGCCAATCCAGCTCCACGGTGCCGAGCAGTGAGCACAGGGCCCACCAGCGGATGTCGGGCCCTCAGGCCACCCTCATGAAGTCTGTTTCTGATTGTTTGGCCAGAGACATTCACACCAGTGGCCTGCTGG
>JAODLC010000038.1:16945780-16962122 GCA_026781145.1 Hippopotamyrus pictus | reverse complement strand
CCAGTAAGTGTGTTACCAAGGTGCTGGGCTTGGGGGGTGGGGGTGGGAGGGCATTCTGCTTCAGCAACCAAGCTGGTCATTCAGCAACATCCTCAAAATCTAATTCACCATCCCTACTAGTTAGGACTTTTTATTTAAAGAATAAAAATCTATGAGCAGCACGAACAGGAAGCACAACAGCATCACTGTAGAACTTTCAATATTGAATCATCTGTTTAACATAGGAGACATGTCCAGTTCTTTGCATTTCTCTGTTTTCTTGTCTCTTTTAAGGGGGTTTCCTCCAAATATTTAACCGTTTTTAGTTAAGGTGAATGTCAACAAAAACCTATAACATGCACACACGTTACTTAGTCATTATTAAATATGAGGCATTAAACAAAGTATTGCAAAAAGTGTAATAAAAATGCAAAAAAAAATTAAGCTATATTTTATAAGTCAGATTTTTATGTATTGTACTTAGACGGTAACGTACATAATAATAATAATAATAATAATAATAATAATAGTAATAATAATAATAAATCATCATCATCCTCCTCATCCATTTTTCTGATGCCGAACTCAAAGTTAGCACCTCCCATTTCTCCAATTTGTCCAATCATGCTTGATTTCACCTGAGAAATGTGTGGGAAGTCCAAAGTGCTGCTTTGTCCCCTTAGAATTATGATAAATTATACAGGCACATTGGTATGGTGGGTCTTGGAATAAATGCCTTTTTATCGAGCAGGAAATTGCAATGAATTGAAGGTGCGCCTTTAAAACATTTAGCTGCGAGCGGGTACAGTACAGACAGCTAGGATGGTATTAAACGGCACTTTTGTTAAATTGAGTATCTCCGATAAGACCCGTCGCTTCCCTATCAAAACTCACCATCAGCTGGGCTAGATTTCCCACGTACGGAAGTCACGGCCATTCAAAAAAGAAAACTCACTTTTTCTCTTGGCTTTTCCATCTTTCCTGCCTCCATTATCTGTCTTCATCATTCTGCCCGGCCCACATTTATCCCTGCCTCGGTGCCCTTGCATGGCTGTTCTCAAATTATATGCGCGCCTGCATCAGTTATCCAAGAATCCAGACCATGAATTGGAGGTGTGTGTTTGTGTGTGTGTGTGTGTGTGTGTGTGTGTGTGTGTGTGTGTGTGTGTCTGGGGGTTTACTAATGGCTTTGTTTATTTTACTACAATATGCTTAAGTCACTGCAGACACAGCATACAGTAAGCTGCAGACACTCCCTGGCTTCACGTGCAAAGCAGCCACATTTAAAATGGTCATGTGGATGGACGGGGAAGACAGAAACTCATCCGCAGTCATCGTGTCGAGCAGCTTCACCTCATCCCTGACATTACACACTCCAATACCTCCTACGCGTCATACAGTACATTACCGTCCATCTAGCCATTTTCTATAGCCGCTTATCCACAGCTACAGGAAGCTACCGGCACAAGGGAAGTATTGAAAAGAACTGCACGAAAGTCTTATGAAGTCAAAGAAAATGATGTTTAAATGATCTTCCAGTTGTTGCTGAACTATGATATTATGTTGTCAAAGTGTGCCAGTTTATTTCAAAATCTCGCCTAAAGTCACTCCAGTATTTGCAGCAATCGTGCAATAAGCCCATTTATTTTCTGACTCGAACACTACCCCACATTGTCTGGCTAATCAATACCCCACTGAGTAATTTAACTAAGTTAATTAATTAATTAATTAATTGAGCAAGCTGATGGTCAGATGTAACAAATACATGGAATGGCTTGAAGTGTTCATCTAGACACCCAGCATGATATCAGTAACTTTTTGGAGAACAGAAGAAATTCTTGTTTTTATTGTGTTGTTATAAATTTGCTTATGCTCTGATGCTAAATTGTGTTTTTGTTGCAAATATATACGTACTACCCAGGCAAATAGCTTTGAACATTTTCCTTGACTGCCTATGACTTTTGCAAAGTACTGTATGTTCCAGAAAAGTTCAGACATGTTTCTACAGAAGTTAAACTAAGTTCACAGCATAAACACGAAACAAACAGTGATTTAGAAAGTCCTTCGCGAGGAATTGTGGGGGTTCACTGAAGGCCACAGTCTCCCTTACCGCGCCACCGGCAACCATCTCCAGATCCTTCTTCATTTCGCTGTTCTTCATGGCAGCGCCCTGGGTGATGATGCCGGGGAGGACGGCACCATGGGAACTACTCGTGGCGACGTTCCTGCAGGAAACACAATTTGATTGGTCCAGCAGAGCCACATTCATATAAAATACGCGGGTAGAATGAGATTGTGCTGATAAATGACGTCGTAAGCCCTCCGTCCTGAGCCTGCTCCCTTAGCAATGACACCTGAAAAAATCCACTTTGTAAGTCTGTCTCTGCACTTCGCCAGTGATGAATGTCTCTAACTAGTAGCTCCTAACTCAATAAGATCTGTTGGTTACAATTTAAGGGAGTGTATCTATTTATTGAAGAACAGGTAATGATAGATTTTCTTTGAGACAGCCCAGGGCCGACTACATAAGGGATGCATCAAGCCTCCCAGCTGCGCAGCTGAGTACTGTTGCTCTCCTGCTGAAGGTGTCTCTATTACAGTGTTTCCCAACCCAGTCCTCGGGGAACCCTGGACAGTCCACATTTTTGCTCCCCCCCAGCTCCCAGCCAATCATGAACATCGAATACCTGGTACAGGTGCGCTGGGAGCTGAGAGGAAGCAAAAATGTGGACTGTCCGAGGATCCCTGAGGACTAGTTTGGAAAATACTGCTCTATTGCAAACCGTAGGTCTTTTTTCTTTCCCAAGGATGGTTGAAAAGTGCCTCATGCTCAGAATGCCTAGGCGATATTATCGACACGATCGAATCCAATCACGCAATCAGCAGGATCCGTCAGCATTTAGCGGCTGGACGACGTACAAAAATGCAGTCGATACTTTAAGAGGGTGGCAAAATTCTTTTATATACTGCACTGAATAACAATATCTGCCAGGCAGCAGAAATCCTTAATGCACGAAGATTATTATGCGTCAGGAGTGCAACGAGATGCTTTTACGAACCTGCATGTGATGCATGTGAACCCAATACCTTCTCCGTGTGATGCATAAAGCCCAAAAAGTCACATGGAATACTTACCCATTCAGCAGCTCCATGCTGAAGTGGTCTACTGCATTGTGGGTAGGAGGACGCTGGATCTGACTGATCAGCTGTCCTATCGGAACATGATGGTCCATTACGGGCCCCATTTCATCACCGTTCTCAGCATTATATTCCTGACTATCTCTGCTCCGTGTCTCGTTTTTTCTCTTATCCTTCTTCTTGTCTGATTTAGCCTGCCTGCTTCCCAGCACCGAGCCCAGCTTCAGCTCTTTTCTCTCCGCCTTTTCTTTGGGAACCTCGGTCTTCTTGCCACCCAGAGCTGGCAATTTGCTGCGGCGGAAGCCAAACCAGTTAGCCAGAGACGAGCTGCTCTTCTGCTTGCTTTCAGGAGCTTGGGCCTTGTCTTGCCCTTGACCTTTCTGCACGTTCTCCACGATACCCATCATGACCTTCTCCTCTATGGTGCTGGCCAACGGGCTTGTGCATTTCTCGGCCTCTTCCTGCCCTGTGCTGGTAGGAGATGGCCTCTTTCCACTCTTCACCATGTGCGGTTTGTTGGGACTCAGCAACTTGCTGCTGCTCCCTTCTGCCTTTGAGTCGGAGCCGTGGCCTGAAGAGGAAGCGGACTCAAACTGAGACTGGGAAGACACTTTTCCGGATTGCTTGGAGTATTTATGGCCAAACTTGTTTGTGGGAGATAATCCACAGACCTCTTTCTGGGGAAGTGACACATTACCCTCGGTCTTAGAGACGTCCTCCTTTGGGCTAGACGGAGAGGTCTTTCTTCCTGAAACCCCAGGGGGAGTGCAGGAGCTGCTCATGGGCCGATGGGAGTCCAGCCGGGTGTTAAGATGCTGGGGAGAGCTCTCCACTGCTCCGCTGAAAGTTTTCAGTTGGACACCAAGTGTGGATGGGCCCTGCCTGGTCAGGGAGTTGCCCCTCTCACCAGTATTTGTTATGATGTGGGTCCTCACCTTCTCAGCCCCCTCAGGTATGGTCATGCAGGGCTTTTCCATGTAATTGGTGCTGAAGCTCTGGCTCCGTGCTTTCGCCCCGTTCATGCCTAACGCGGGCTTTAAATGCGGCTTGGTTGTAACTGAAACAGAGCGCTTGAAGAGGCGACCGTCACTGGGGAAGGCCAGGCTGCTATCGGCCGACGCTCGGGGGAACAAGCCCCTGTCCGCGGAGCCACCATGCCCCCCATCGCTCATCTCCACCTGCGGCTTTCCGGCTACGGTACTCTGCGGTGATCCACATGGCTTTGAGGCACCCCCGTTGCTGTCGGCTACTTGCTCCTTCTCTTGCTTTCCTGGCACCGTGGAGCTTCGGCTCAGCAGAGAGGGTGACTTCACCAGAGCTTTTAAGCCGATAGGTAAGCGGGTTTTTGATGCTTTCTCCGCAGAGCCCTGGGTTTTGTTTTCTGATCCCGATTGGCTCGGGGGCGTCTTAGGAGCCTCCGCTGAAGGTCCACCCTGCTCCGTCAGGCATGGCTGGTGGCCTTCTAAAGTCAAAGGCAAGCTGCTGGATGCCTTATATAACAAGGGATGGCCATTTTCAAGAGGCAGACTCTTCTTGACATTAAACAGACCCTGCAGCGAATCTTTTGGGGAGGTAAGCAAGGAGGTCGAAAAATTCTTTAAACCTTTAGATGCAGGTTCACTATGGTCTGGTGTGTAACTTGATGCTATAGAGTGGGATGGTTTTGGGGGGACCCACTTTGGGGACCCTTTTGTGGGGGTCTGACATAAAGTAGAGGCCTTTGTTAAGGACTGGTTATCCACCAGCTTCTGAGGTGTCACCTCCATGAGGCTCAAGTCGAGGTCTGTAGCACCTTGGCCTCTGTGAGAACCCAGGTGTTGCATATTAAGTGCAGATGGTGGAGGCTGTGGGTGCTTCTGGAGACCTGTAGGAGGTCCCCTCACAGTGTTTTGTGCAGGAGGTTGAGCCAGTTTAAGTGCTTGAGGAGAGTTGTCATAGTTTGGTCGGATCAGTAACGATGTTGAGCGACCAGGAGGGGGTGGAGGAGAAGGGGACCTGAGCTCAGATTGTGCACTATCACGGTGCTGATCTCGGGTAGGCAGTTCCCCAATGTCATCATTCTCCAGTTGCTTCCTGGATGGAGGTGGAGAGCTTGAACCTGGCAAGAACATACCTTTACCAGAATCATTCCTGGGTGGAAGCTTAGAGCTCATCTGAGTTCCCTTTGGGCTCTGAACCTGACTGCCCCCAGTTGACTTAACAAATCTCGACAGCTTTACTGGGGGTGATACAGGAGACCTGTCTTTAGCAGCAGGACCGGGGTTGCTGCCGTTGTTGCTTGTCTCAGTATTGGCACCCTTTCCAGACTTCTGTGGCGAACCCTTCCCTCGCCCGGGGATCTTACTGAGGTTAGTCTTGGGGGTGGAGGCACCTTGCATAGCTGGAGCAGAGTGGACTTTGTTGCTCTGATTGTATGGAGGCTTTATCAGCTTCTGTTGCTGGGCAGCAAACTTCTGCTGGTGCTCAGAAGGGCTGTCAGTGCTCTGGGCCTGAAAAGTGGCAGCTTTACCTGCTGTACTGTGAGCCTGAAGTTGCACCGGCACTTCTGGAGACTCTAAGACAGTGTAATTCCTGGCAGGGCCTCCGGTGAGACTGTCAGGGCTGGCATGAGGCATCAGCCTGGGACTCTCGGTAGTCGGCACATTTCGCGGGCCATCTTCAGGAAGATCACTGCAAGTCACGGCCACGGTGGGCTGTGCACTCAGCTGGATGGGCTCTCCATCCTCGGCGTCAAATATCACCGCGACGCGCTCCTCTGCCTGTAAGTCGTTAGCTCCATTTGGAAGCATAATCAGGCTGAGAGGGCGGCGCTGGACCTGGTCTGTAGGCAGTTTGTTCACCTCTGCGGAAAGCCTCTTGGGGTACCTTTCCAGCCGTTCTGCTGGATGGCTCACAGCGAGGTGATTGTCAGCGCTCTCCACCATGGAGTCTAATTCATCCGTGTCTGAGTGGTGGAGGCAGCAGCTGACCTCCGTGGAACCAGGTTTGATGTCCGACAGAGATGGATCGTGGGTAGGCTCACCAGAGAGGATTCCACTGGTGAAGGTGGTGAGTTTCTCAGCAGGCTGCTTGGATTTGGGACCAGGGGGGGTCTTACCATCCCCTAGTTCATGATCCTGCCCTCCATCCCAGCTGCACAGGCTGTCGGACACACTGTGTGTCAGCTTCTTAGAGAAGACCCATGAGTCTTTGCTCAGTTGGGCAGGTGCACGAGGGGACTCATCATCGGCATCATCAGAATCGTAAGCGAATGTCTTGCTCCTCACCGCAAGCATACCTATCCGTCCGGTGACAGAAGGCTTAGGCATGCTCTGGGCACTGTACTTGATCCCCAGAGAGTAGATACCCTCATTGGAGTTCATGCAGTCTTTGTATCCTGGCTTAGAGAACAAAGAAGCTGGTTCCTTAGGCAGTCGCTTCTGGAGCCTCTTTAGCCCTGCAAGGATATGGCATTCCTTTCTCCTAGTAGGGGGCTGCTCCTCAGGAGGGTTGCAGATGTTCCCAGGTGCCGAGGAGCCCAGGTTCATCCTCTTCTCCCATGTCAGAGACGACTGTAAGTGACAAAACCAGACGCAAGACCATCACTCACTGCCCAGTAAAGGGGAACTGCAAGCTGACCATGCTGAAGTACCTGCAAACTTCACATAGCTGTTAGTGCTCTCAAGGGAACTGGGGTGCCAAACTATTCACCACTGGTTCCAACACATTATATTACTGCAGAACAGGCAGGAGATTGACATAATTACTTTGCCAGCCTCAATCTGCAATTAAATATTTCAGGCCTTTTCATACATAGCAGAAGAGACATTGAAGCTGATGTAAATGGAGCTAAAGCTAAAAAAAATGTCTTATTGAAATTAAACGCCTTCTGTAATTAAAGGAAACCGAATTTTATGCATTATGTACAGCTGCACTTCGAGCTATCAGGGATCCCAGAGACGCGTATCCTGTCTAAACTGCCCCCACACAAGCCCGATGGCACAAAAGCAAGATCGGCTTTTACTCCAGCAGGAGGACTTTGGTGAAGAACCACCTGAGGAGTGGTACTAGTGACAGAGTACTAGGGGCAAGAAGTCAAGGGTGCCGGAACGGAACGTGGCTCCCTACCAGCTTGCCGTCGTTCCAGGTGTAGGAGCCGCTGGAGTACTCGCTGCAGACGCTGGACAGGGAAATCTCGCTGCTGCTGCAGCTGCTGCGCGGATAGGCCGCCGCCACTGGCGCTGTCAGGCTTATCTGACTCCGCCACCTCACAGGAAGTCCCGCCCTCCCGCTCGGCTGCGTCTCCTGGGGAGGTTCACAGGGAGGAAGATCTGCTGGAGCCACTCAGGTCAAATGGGAGACATTTGCTACTGCAGTGCCGTTATGCTGGTCTGTAAGGCCTCCTCTTATGAGGAGAACATGGCTCTGTTGAGATGTAACACTGAATAGCTGCTACAAGCAATCCTCCAACACACTGAAGAGAGGTCCAGCAGAGTACTGACTTTAAACATTTATCCCAGCAGGAGTAGAGCATTAGAGAGATTTTTTAAAACACTGAGTAGAAATACTCTGGGGTGGGTTACAGATCCACAGATCCACACACAATAATCACTCAGGTGTTGCAGATCTATACACACATAGTAATCTCTCAGGTGTTCCATATCTACACACACTCAGTCAGTGTAATCAGTCCTGCGTGGGAGGAATAAGCAAACAGAATCTCAGCAGCACTCGCTACAGCTCATCCTGAGGCCACCTGGGCCCAGTCCCACACAGCACTGGCTCCGGCTCCGTAATGAGGCCCTGTTTTTGTGCAGGCGGGTGACGCGACTCATGGGTACCAGCCATGGAGGCCCTTTGAAGAGATAAACGTCTACTGCTGGGCCTTCTCCCGGGTTAACTGCTACATGCATAAGCTGCTTTTGTCCTCTGTATTGTCATGATTATTACTGCTACTACTGCTATCACGTCTAAGTCTTAGTGCATCAAAATGGCCATGGTTCGTGTCTGAGAAATAGACGAGTAAAATGTGTCTGGGGTGTTATAATCGGAAAATGATTAATGCGCAGACTAATCTTTTTGTTAATAATTCAAGAGCTTTGCTATGGTAACCGGGAAACGGAAGAGGGATCTAATCACTATGCGGCCCTTTTGTGGCTATCAAAAATATTTCACAAAAAACAAGGGGGGGGGGGGGCGTGGGAGAAAGGAAAGGAGAGAGGGTAGGGCGCAGGGACGGGGATAGGGAAGGAGAGAGGGAAGGGGACAGGGAAGGTGACAGGGAAGGGGATAGGGAAGGTGACAGGGAAGGGGGCAAGGAAGGGGATAGGAAAGAAGAGAGGGAAGGGGACAGGGAAGGTGACAGGGAAGGAGAGGGAAGGTGACAGGGAAGGAGACAGGGAACAAGAAAGGAAAGGAGACAGGTAAGGAGGGAGGGAAGAAGTTCAGCTGGGGGGAGCACAGCTGACAGGTGTGGGTGGTGTAGCAGTGGACCTGAAGAAACTGTGTGATATGCGTCATGCTGAGGGCAATTACACATCATAGCATAGAGCAGCATGCATATGTGTCACACATGTTCCCCATGTGAACTGAAACATTATTATTATTGTTGTCATTATTATTATTATTATTATTATTATTATTATTATTATTATTTCTGTTGATGTTTAAATTGGTAGTGCTTTACATGAACTGCACTTGAATAATGCCTTTATAATGCACCCATAGAACATGCAGGAGACCTGCATAATGCATTCATAGAACATTCATAAGCAGCACAAGTATACCTTAACATTCTAACATCGTAACATGTAACAACATCTAATCTAACAGTTATAATATAACATTATATGATAATAACAAATATTAGAATTGTATAGTCGTATAATGTTTAGTATTAATGTCTATTAAAGCTGTTAATGTATGTTAGGATGTTATGGTATCTTTACAAGCTGCTGTGAATGTTCTATGAATGCATTATGAAGGTGCAGTTAATTTAAAGAATTACCAAATAATTTCTATTTTTTCTAGATAAATTTGGAGGGGGAGGGTATGGGGTGTCGGATGACAGTGTTCACGATAACAACCCATGAGCTCCGTGGGTAATGCAGACGCAGGCATTTACCGCCCCCGCTCTGCAAGAGGCCCTCACAAATGCGCTCAATTTTAACCTCATTTACGCACTGAAGTGTGCTAAAAATCACCCGAATGGAGTACCATTCATTCGGCGGCTAATTAAATTCTTCAGACCCCGTAGTTAGATGGTGACACTACCTAAAGGAAGTGAATAACCTGAGCTTAGCGCTAAACAGCGCTCTACATCGACGCCGTGACCCCACGGCCCTCCACCTCCCCCCGCGTAACGCGGACGGACCGAGGTGGGGCAGAGTGACGTGGTACTTATGTAGTGCCCCTAACCCTTAATTAAATTACCCCGAAGGCAGTGCGCTTAGCTACTGTGGCCTGGAGGAGCAGCCTTGGTGACTTTTAGAAAGCAGGAACACTCTAATAGAGACCCGTCTGTGAGCTCAAAGAGAGATTACGCTGAATGCGAGCGCCGGCCTTTTTCTGCTCACCGGTCACTTGATCGCACAAATGAAATGTGCATTTTCTAAGCGACCAGAAGACTCGTCTGGAAGGACTGCATACAAGAGAAGAATTTCAATTGATCTGCAGGCCTGTGTCCCCGCTTAGGCCCAAACAGTATATTTCCCTGGTCATGGACATATGCGCAGCCTGATGCACCCTCACAAATGCTGTGCATATTTGTTATTACCCTGAAATGCTTAGTGAATGTTCTCGATCGCCTCACATTTACATGACGTTTATCAGGATAATGCAGGGAACTTTCAGTTCCTTTCAGGTCCTTGCGATCAAGGTCATATTCAAACAATCCCTTTATGATATGTTTCAAAGATGTCAGGCTAAGTAATATCGCCTTTGTCCGTCCTGCCTCTGGAGGACAAGCCGTATTGAAGGAGAAGTCTGACGTTGACCCATTTTGGTACTATTTAGCCCCATGCGGCACTCAGACGGGGACCCCATGATTTGTGCTCACGTGTGGAGGAGACTCAGCGTGGCGGGATAGTGGGACGCCCCGGTTCCTATCGCCGTCCAGTACCAGGTCCCCGGAAGACAGACCCAAGATCTTGGAGTGCAGCTTCTGAAAGAGATAAACACATGCCTGCTTGAACAGAATACACACTCTGCTTGCTGTCAGGGGAGAGAGCAGGGGGCTCTCAGAACAGAGTATTACCACAGTATCAACTCCTTCTAAGTGCGTCATACACTAATAGACAGACTTGTTTGTTTCTCTATTTTCTAAGTAGGAAATGAAGCTGAAAATGATCCAATTATCCCACCATCTTGCCTATTTCATTTCACGGCTGCCATCGACATGTTTTCATATCTTGCAAATGGTTCAAGGTGCAGTTTTGCGGTCACCCCCTCAGATGTAAGTGTCACCGGCCCCTAAACGGGAGGGACCGCGCTAAGCAGGCCGGATTCCAGCCACTGGCTCCCCGCACAGCCGCAACTCAAAGTCACTAATGTCATCTGTTAGGAATAATTAATGTGAATGGGAAATAATTGCGGCGGGGAGCTGGGGATTTCTCAGATTCCTTTTTTCATTAAAATTCAGCCGCTATTTGAAGATCCGCCCCGTCTCCCATTCTCCCAGCACTCGGGAGCGTTGCTACACTGAATATATTTCCACGTATTAATCTGCAGGCTAATTACCCTGCCTTTCCGCGAGCCGTCCTCTCAGCCCTTCTTAACAAATAGCAGGAGATAAAACATTTGATTTATCACACAATTCGCCACCAAGGGCATCGTTACTGTAGGTTTGGGAAATGCATTTTCCTGCTCTCACATCCCGTACACTCCAACAGATCTTTAAAATATACTCGTTCAAGCTTTGTCTGTTTAAATGCATTTTCCCGCCGCATGCAGGGTAAAGATTATCTCCCCCCGATAACGGACTTTTTCCACGTGACTGGAAAATCCATATAAAGCTTCCCAATGAAACATTCGACGTGAAGCGTGTTTACATGCGAATGCTGCAGCCTACGCCGACCTTTAACCCCCACTCACATGACTCTGCAAATATTTCCCTGGAAAATAACCATAAACCCCAGGAGCCAGAAGATTTCTGCAGAGCGCTGCAGATTTACCTATGTGCCGTTCAGGGTATCATTAGCGTACCAAAAGCCATCAAACCGTTGTGAGCGTGTTTAATGGAGTAAGGGGCAATTACTTTTGACAAAAAGGCAGAGTTATGTTATTGTCCTTATTATCAGCAGATTTTGAGGATTTACTAAGAATATAAAACACCCCCTGAATGAGTTACATCAGGCTTTTCCAATGATCATCACATCTGTCCACCTGCTGGGATGAAACAAAGCATGCTAATACCTATACGGCCCCCTCTGACAGAAACACACAGCCGATCATATTTACAGGGCTAAACGTCCACAAAACTAGCTGTTCTGGCAGGAGACCTCTAGCGATGCGTGTGATCTTGACCTTGTGACCTTGAGGAGGACAAGCCAAATGAACAGGCTGAAGTCACAAGCTGAAGATGAGCTGATGAGGATGATGATGAAGGTCTCTCTGAAAGTATTATCAGCATCCGTAATCCACTGGGACCACTGAAACTCGACACACGCATACACACACATGCGCGCGCACACACCTGGGTAATGTTCATGTACGCGAAGGCAAACTCCTGCCCACACAAATACAGCCTGTCTGGCAGTTAAACACAACATGAGGCAGGCGATTTCAAGAGCGACCACGATCTTTCTGGAAGTTGTCATTTCACAATAAAAGCAAACAACAGGCATGAGTCACGGGTACCCCACTGCCCGCTGCCCGCCCCGGCACAGAGCAGGCAAACATCCTCTCCACACATTCCCATGAAAGCGCCAAACGAATAATGGCACCTACACAAACAAGGCCCTTTACATGCTCTCGAATATTAATATCAAACTGTCTGTGAAAGCTTATTCAAGACCCATTATATCACGAACTGCAATGCATTCACTGAGAAATGTAGAGTAACTGTGCATCTTCTCCGGCTTACAAATAATTGTTAATTTAGTAAAAGCCAAGGATCCTATTAATCCAACCACCGCTGGGCTCTGTGTCGAGCTGAATTTCGAATGCCTGAAGCTGAAGAACATCAACCACTCGTCCTGCGGACGTGCTCCCCGACATGTGCAAGCTGAGAAATGCACGAGCCCACACCCCCACTGTAGAACTGAGGATGATTTAAATCAAGATTCAGTGTTGGGTCTCTCTTATAGTCGCAGCACTTTGATACTGGCACTGATGTTCCCATGTAGGAATTAGCGAAACATACTTCGGCGTGTCTTCGAAGGCAAGTTCACACGTTCTTGTCAAATCACAGAAGACCAGACGGATTATAAGCGAGCGTCAGCATGAAATACGGAGAGTTCAGATGAAGGTGAATCCCGCAGGGCTAACAAAGAACAAAACCGGAAATAAAACTTAAAGACAAATTGAGATGCGGTTCATTATTTATTTAGGATGGCAACCCAGTCCTAAAGAAATAAGCAGAGCAGTCTCAGAGTCCCACTTAATCGCTGAGTAACTCTGAAAACATCACGGGTGACTCGGAAAGTGGCACCAAAGCGACAAGCATTATTATGATTATTAATGGGGGCTTCTACCCGAATCGCAATTTGACGGGGTTCGGTGCCTTTCTGATGCAGCTCAGTTTACACCCAAATGGAGGCGAGCGGCAGCTCGGTGGGGCGGCCTGGAGCCTCTCAGCTGTGACTCGAAGCTCAGGGGGCGGAAGAGAGTGAGGGAGGGGGCAGCGGGGTCCAAGCCGGCCCCTAGAGACATACAATGCACCACTTTGGCTTTTGCGGGGGGGGGGGGGGGGGGGGGGGGGGAGGCAGTGCAAGAGAGAAAAGAAGGGGCACTCGACAGACGGACGAGTGACACAGGAAGGAATGATCTTGAGAGAGAGGGTGTGTTGGGTAAGCGCCCCCCTGTGGTCTGCACCTGCCAATAAAGGCTGGCCAGTCAGATGAAGTCTTCTACAAATACTCCAAATGATGATTACCTCTCTAAAAAATTTGCTAATTTTTAATGAAGTTAAATTATCAGGGCTAAATGTTTAAATATGTTTATTTCTCTATAGGAATGTTCTCAGTATACCTTACTCCACATGCCAGCAGTGCCTCTTCCCCAACCCGGCCTGTTGGTCTGCATTTCTCGCCAATCCCATTAATGTCACTGCAGATTAAGGAAGGCCGGCAGTGGTCTCACCCCCGGAACATGCACTCGCGCGACCCAGCCAGGCGAAGCTCGCACTGCTCCAAACCAGAGAGTAAATTTCAGTTTCAGCTGGCTGTAAACGAAGATCGCTTTCTAATTACAGTGTTATCGCAGCCTCCCTCAGAAGCTTCCGGGACTCAAAAAACTGAAAAACAGCAGACCGGGATTTTACCTTCGGGGAGGGGGGCACATCCAGTGCTGGTTTAAGTCCGACTTCAAATTATAAGCTGTAGTCTATAGGATTGACCAGCCCTGGCCACATCCCAAGGGGCGATGAGAAGTCATTGGGTATGAGGAAGTCATTGGGTATGAGGTGCAGGTCACCTGACTCTCTCATCCTATATGGACAGTGCCCCCCCTCCCATGTCCTTAGTAACATATGGGAGTTATTACTGCCCTCAGTGAATAAGAGGTACCACCGCCCTCAGAGAGGTTAGGGTCATTACCACCCTCATAGAGGTTAGGGCCGGGGTGGGCAATCTTATCTGCAAATGGCTGGTGTGTATGCAGGTTTTTGGCATGACCTTTAGGTCAGCTGTTCAAACCCAGCTGTGAGGACTCTACAGCCAATCAGTCCTCTATTTAGTAATCTAATTAGGGAGTTGCAGCGATAACTCGCACACATCCAGCAGCGCTTTCTGGGTAAGATTGGCCACTCCTGGGTTAGGGTCATTACCACCCTGAGAGAGGTCACGGTCATTGACAGAAACGCTGATCGATGCTCTCGTCACATGTGGAGGTCATGCACGAATTCATTTATTAGACTGGTCCTAGCTGATGTGGACTCGTGCCGTGAGAGACCCACGTTCCTAGGTTGAGATAGAAAGGACCAAGAAGGCGGTGGTCCAATGGTTCACCAGGCAGCACGATCAGATTGAAAGAGATCTCTCATACATTCACGGCAGTATGTAGCATCTGACACCAGAAGAAGCTACTTCTTCTTCTTCTTGATGTTGTTGTTGTTCCTCTTCTTCTTCTTCTTCTTCTTCTTGGGAATTTTTGAGGATAAGGGACATTTGTGTAGTTCATGGGAGTTTTACTTACACAAAAATGTTGAGGATAGAAGGAACAGATTCAGATAGAAAACCAGTCAGATTGTAGAGGTGATGGGTCCAAGCAACTAGAGGAGGAAGGACCAACCAATCAAATGCTTTGGTCCCACCTCCGCTAGTTGCTTAGATTGATCATTGTTCTTTCTACACTCAGAACAGTTCTGTGTAAGTAAAACTCCCACAAGCATTTGTATAACTGTAAATGGGGATTATGTACTGTGTCATCTGGCTATTAAAGAATCCCTGACTCTGCAATCATAAACCTTAATGAAGTTTTCAGGCCATTTATGTACCGTTAATTTACTCAAGCCAAGCTGGACTTCTGTAAATAATGAAAATTCTATGTGATTTTTTTCCTGAGAGAAAAAGAAATAATTACACCCCAGACAAATTCCCATAAAGGATTCACACATGAGCCTGGCACTTAAAATACCTCCTGACACCGTTAACATAAACTGTTGTTTTCTTGCCGACGTGGGACAAGCCAAAAAGAGATCAGGGCAGATGATGCCCCACCTGTGTGACCTTTCAGTCTGACAATTCATGAGTAATGAGACCCCATGATATTCTAGGTTTAAGAGACGGCGTGCAGGTTGGACAGACTCTTCCATTAAAATCTTTGCCATTAGCGAGTTTAACAGTGGACTTGACTCTTGTGCTCTCTCCTTCAATTGCCTAAATGACTCTGTGGACTACAAATTTAAATTCCCTGTCCAATGTCTGTCCATTTAAAACAAAAGACAGACTATCAGGGAAGTGTCAATCTCTGAGAAAAAGCTCCCAGAAATAAGGGTGAGTCTCTCCATTGTCACTCGTAGGGTTCACACAGGACGGACGGTGTCTCATCTGAATGGAGGATACGCAGAGAAACTCGGCACTTTCAACTTTTTTCAGACTCCTCATGCTGCTAATCCAATTTTCTCCTGGTCTTACCTGAGAATACTTTGGATTGAACCCTGATTTATAGCAAAATAAGTGTTTCCCAGAACCGGGGGGGTGATTTTGATGCCGGTGTAGATGGGAGGCTTAGAATTGTAGTGGAAAACGCTTGGCGTCCCATGACGCCCAGGACAGGGAGAGAAACACAGAATGGCTTCAGGATGCTGCCATAATTGCTGAAGAAGTTCCACCGAGGTGTGGAGCATGACAACGCCCCCCCCCCCCACGCGCCCCCATGTGCATACCGAAGGCGTCTAAACTGTACTCAGCTGCATTTCATTGGGCGAGGCGGCTTTCTAAGAAATTCCAGAAGGTTCCCATGAGGCTCTTCCCGCAGTAGGGATGGCGTGAAAGTGCTAAAGTCTATAATGACCTGGAAGCTTCAGCCAGCTGGCACTGACCCAGTTTGTGGCCTTACAGTTATGACAGAAAAACACAAACTGTTCCTTCAGCCCCATCTCAAGTGCATTCTGGCAAAACTTTCTGAAGGTGAGGATGTATGGTAGCAACATTTAATCCCATTGGGGAGCATCAACGTAGCTAAATGGCTAGCATGTGCAATGTGGAATAATCAGGCAACAATAATACTCTAATACTTGAGACTCCTAATTAACAATTAATGCCGAAACACATTTTAAAAACAATGAAACGGTTATGTTGCTCACATTACTTGGGTTTATGGGTATCACATGGCTTCATGATATCATTCCAAGTTAATTGCTTTCTGCTGGACGTTCTCAGTTTGACCGACTGCTACCATCCTGAAGCACATTGCTACTCAAAATGTGGTTCGCCAGCATCTTGCCCAGACATCCCAACTCTGCTGGAAGTTCCGGGAGTCACCCATAAACTGACAACAGCTCCCCGACACCCACGAAAAATGCCCAATGTGCCAGAAATCTGTTGCTCCGCTATTTAGCGGTGGTACATTTAGCCCCCACAATCCC
>JAODLC010000038.1:16913048-16945771 GCA_026781145.1 Hippopotamyrus pictus | reverse complement strand
CCCCCCCACCCCCCCAGTCAGCAAATTTTACCACCACCCTCTAGTCCCGGTCGGTAAATTTAAGTGCCAGAACCCCCAGTTGGCAAATCTTGCTGTCAGTGCTCCGCCCCTGGCCAGCACTCAGCTTCGGTGGATTACAATTTTTAATACCACCATTATACCATGGAATACGGTATTGTGACATTTCTTTAAAAAAGCAATGCTATTCTGGCACTTCCCGCTTTCCCTGGGGGAAGGTTGGGGCAGCCAAATTACCATTAATATCATGGTACAGTATTACTGTAATTCCACCCTAGCCTCGCCAGCCCCCCCCCCAGCCTAGTTCTCCCTCATGTGCCTCCCCAAAATCAATATACCTTAGGTGGGATGCGCCTATACATAAATATTCTTGGGGGGGGGGTGGGTGATTAAGAGAAGGAATGCACAAATGCGGTGCTGTATGTACTGCTGTCGCAGTCGCTGTCCCTCTCCAGTCGCAGCGTCGCGATTGGCCCTCGCAGATTGCGGGCGTCCTTGGTGACAATTAGCTTGATTAGTGCGGTGGCCGCGAAGTGAAAGTCCTGACAGAATGTGGGGCCTTTTTAGAGATCTGGAGACACTCAGTAAGGTAATTAATGCTTTTACAGTAACACGGTATGGTGATACTGTCAAAATCAGACACTGAAGAAATTGTACTATGATGGCACGTTATATTCAGCTTCTATATAATCAAACTGCTTTTTCGATAATGAAAACGTACCGGTTCTAATGATGGTTATACCAGGGATGTAATACACACCTATGCTACAGTCTCACACTGATTATCTGCTCCAGTTAATACTTCTCTGCCAGTCCCGGGGCCCTGGATCTCTCCCGATCTCTACAGAGGCCCAATCCTTGAAATTGGAATATTGTCAGAATCATTAATCTTGAAAGCACAGTTATGGGCTCTCAGTAAAATTAATGACAGTGTGAGAAACACACTTCTGCAACCGCTGTTTCTGTCGTGGCTTCGGGGAATAAAGCCGGCAGAGAAGGTCTTCTGGGCAATCGTTTGCTCCGACGCCTCACTGGTATCGATCATTTTCTAATTGTTTAATGGCGGGGCGGATGAAGTTATAGCATGAGACGACACATTAAATCTCTGGCGTGTCAATATTAAATTAAAGCTCGCTTTCCCTCGTCGTGATCTGCTCACTGTTCTTCACGCAGGGCGGGACGGCAGACATATTTTCACGAGATCTCACACCGGAAAAGCGGCATTGTGAGGGGGGCTCCCACGCACGTCCAGGAGAGCGGCGATCCGAGATCGTAACTCGAGAGTGTAATGACAGCTCTTACACGCATTGTTACCCTGGGTAATAGTTTAAAATGTGATAAAATCCCACGAGGAGACTTCCTGTTGCCTTCATTATACAGGCTATATTTTATTTGGACAGATAAAAAGTAAACATGCATTAATAATCAATTTCTCTTGTGTGGCCGCTCCTTCTGACTTGTCAGCGTGACACAACGATCTGTTGCTGAAATCCATACATGGTCATTCCTCAGAGGAGTCACGACTGATGGCTTCCAGGACCTGCACCGCAAATTCCCACCATGCCCCACCATGTCTGTGACACAGCTCATCTGGCAACCCAGGACAGACTCCGCCCACTCCAGTAATCCAAGGGGGGGCGATCACATGGGGGGCTGTCCCCTAATTGGGTCAAACCTAGCCCAATACAAATCACAGCAGACACTGCATATTGTAGAAGACAACTTGACATCATGGTAGAGACCACGCACGAAGAATACCATGCATCCAGGAGGCTACCACGCATCATGCAGCATACCGTGCATCACGACAGATCCCACACATCACGGAGGATACCACTCATCACGACAGATCCCACACATCACGGAGGATACCACTCATCACGACAGATCCCGCACATCACGGAGGATACCACTCATCATGGTAGATTCCACGAATCGCGGAGGATGCCAAGAATCAGAGCAGACATCATTCGCCGTGGCAGACACCACGCACTGCCACAAAAAGCATGCATCACCGTTTCCCATGCATGTCCCCGCTTTGTGGCAGTGACGGCGAGCCACCCTCACATCCTGTTATAACAGTCATGCTAAAGCCCCGCCGATCACTGTGCTTAGGAAAGTTCTCCGTCTCCAGCACCACAGGGCTGCAGCCTGTAGCCGTAGTAACGGAACCGCTCTGTGTCTTCGGGGGAGATCAGAAACGGCGGCGAATGTAAGCCGTGGCTTTCTGGTGCCATGGTGCCAGGGCCCGGACTGCCGTCAAAGGGAAGGGGGCCGTCAGAGTGCCAGGAGACGGGGGGGAGGGGCTGTCACATTCCTGCCCCTCTGGTACCTCATCAGCCACATAGCGCATGTCACAGCGAGAACCAGGATACAGAGATTCAAAATCACATGGCCCTAAAGAGAGGTGACGTACACTATAAGGAGAAAAGTATTGGAACACACATCATAATCATTGAATTCAGGTTTCGTTCAGACCCATTGCCACAGGTGCATAAAATCAAGCACCTAGCCATGCAGTCAGGTCTATAAATGTTTCTGAAAAAATGGGTCATTCTGAAGAGCTCAGTGAATTCAAGCACTATACTGTCATAGAATGTCGCCTTTTCAATAAGTGAATTTGTGAAATTTCTTCCCTGCTGGATTTCCTACAGTCAACTGCAAGCGGTATTATCGCAAAGTGGAAGCATTTAGGAACAACAGAAACTCAGGCATGAAGTGGCAGAACATGTAAAGGAACAGAGCGGGTCGCCAAGCGCTGAGGCGCAGTGAGTACAAGTCGTCAATGCTCAGGCTCAACAGAGCTGCAAACCTCCTCTGGCACTAACCACAGCACCGAAACTGGGCGGCATCACTGGATTCTGGAGCAGTGACAACGTGTTCTGGGGAGTGACAAAATCAAACTTCTCTGTCTGGCAGTCTGATGGACGACTCTAGGTTTGGCAGATGCTGGGAGAGCGTTACCTGCCTGACTGCATTGTGCCAGCTGTAAGCTTTTTGAGGAGGGATAATGGTATGGGGTCGTTTCTCAGATGTTCCCAGTGGAGGGATCTCTTAATGCTTCATACCAAGAGATTTTCGACAATTCTATGCTTCCAACTTTGTGGGGACAGTTTGGGGAAGGCCCTTTTCTGTTCCAGCATGACTGTGCCCCAGTGCACAAAGCAAAGTCCATAAAGACACAGTTGGGTGAGTTTGGTGTGGAAGAATTTGACTGGTCTGCACAGAGTCCCGACCTCAACCCCATCAAACACCATTGGGATGAACTAGAATGGGCACTGGGACCCAGGCCTTCACATCCGACATCAGTGCCTGACCTCACAAATGCTCTTCAGGAGGAATGGGCAAAAATTCCCACAGACACACTCCATAAATTTCTGGAAGGTCTTCACAGTAGAGTGGCAGCTGTTATAGCATCAACTCCACACTGATGCCTCAGTTCCTGTAGGTGTAATGGCCAGGTGTCCCAATACTTTTGTCCATATAGTGTATACAGGAGCTAACAGCTAATTATTCAACTTTTAACTGGTGTGGGCTTAATAACTGGACAGAATCTAAGGGTTTTTAGAGCAGCACTCTCTGTATCAATCACCCGGAATCGTTCAAGAAACAACTCAGGGTCCCATTTAGGAAATTAAAACATCCTGAGAGACAGTGGGAACGGTGCCTGTACCTGGGTCAGAGCATTGGTGGTGGTGGGGGGGGGGGGGGCACGTACCTGGAGGAGCAGATCGGAGGCAGGGCGCAGCCGCTGCTGGAAGAGGGTGCTGAGGGTGCGGTTCTGCTGCTCCAGGTCAAACACCCGTGTTCGCAGCTGCAGGCACTCTTCCCTGAGGTCCTGGAAGCCAAGCGGGATGGGGTCAGAAATATGGGCTTCTTAAAGGCATAGTCATCAATAATAAAAAGTATGGTGTCATAAAATGAAAGTCTGGTGTGGGATATTAAAGGCATTGCTTAAAATTTTAAAGGCATGGTCATTGACGATAAAGTATAGTGTCATATAATAAAAGTATGGTGTAAGTTATTAAAGGCATGGTCATAAGCTAATGGCACATTTAATAAATGTGTGCAATCATAATGAAGAAACCACACAGAGGCCTTGCTTTGCAAACCACATGGTTTAAACAAATCTCGCACTAAGTGGAGGAAATGAGTTGATTCCAGAAACAGACCTTCTGAGTGAGGAGGGCTTGCACAACCTGATTGGCTACCTACAAAAATAAAAATATTTATAATTTACACCACATAGAGTTCCACTGTACAAGAAGAAGCAAAGACACAAGAACACAAAACAGTAAAATGGTGGAAAACAGTGCTTGATTTGATCTATATCGCATGGCCTACAAATGTTATTTGGGCATGACCAGGCCGATCTATGTACAATGTGGCCCCTCGACTGGCCCCCAGACAGCCCCACAAGGGGATTCACGAGGCCCTCCACATATCTTTGTAAAATATCATTGTTTTTGATCCACTATTGAAAACGTGTGATGGTCGGGGCAAATCGCCTTTAAAGGCACCAATCAGAGGTGTGGACCCATGATGCCGTCTGCAGGTATATGCCTGGACGGTTGACACACCGGCCCCCGGTTGGAAAAATCCCTCACCAGGGACCCCAAAGTCCACAGCCGATTTTGAGTCCCCGTGTAACCCCACCTGCGGGTTCTCACCTCATCCAAACAGAGCTCGTACTGCTTCCGCTGGCTCTCGTTCTCCAGGGCCAGGGCGGAGTTCTCTGCCTGCAGGGGAACAAAATGTGCATATTCTCATTTATAAGTGCACACACAGAGTGACTGGTCAGAATAAAAAGGCGTGTCACACTAAAAATCTGCCTCAGCTGATTAACAAAGGGGGGGGGGGAGAGATTGCTGCAGATCCTTCAGTGCAGTGTGTGCTTCCTCAGGGACCAGGCTGGCTTCTCACCGACACGCTGTTATATAAGAGACACGCAGGTCTGTCACGGACAGACAGGAACACAGTATGTATGCTGGCAGCAGTCGATGGCATTTCTCTCCTGTGCCTATCAACAGGCATTTTTCTTTATGGGTTTGTTGTGTTTAAACTCTTTAAGCTCTGCTCGAGGCAATACTTTGGTCTCTGTTTTTGTGACTGATGCTTACATGCCATGCTCTACTCCTCAACCTAATAGCCTGCCATTTCCCCTAAAGCTCCACCCAGTCTGTTCTCTTAAAGCTCCGCCCAGCCCCTTCCCCAAGCGCTCCGCCCAGCCCCTTCCCCTAGAGCTCCACCCAGTCTGTTCTCTTAAAGCTCCGCCCAGCCCCTTCCCCAAGTGCTCCGCCCAGCCCCTTCCCCTAGAGCTCCACCCAGTCTGCTCCCCTAATGCTCTGCCCAGCCCCTTCCCCTTGTGCTCCACCCAGTCTGCTCCCCTAGTGCTCCGCCCATCCCCTTCCCCCAGAGCTCCGCCCAGCCTCTTCCCCTAGAGCTCCACCCATCCCCTTCCCCCAGAGCTCTGCCCACCCCCTTCCCCCAGAGCTCCGCCCAGCCTGGTCCCCCTGCAGCAGAAACCCCTTCTTCTGGACTCATTATTTTTACGCTGGGCTGGTCTCGGTGATGGGCAGACACCAGAGTCAATACTCTGTGCTTCTGCTAGATGTGTGAGGCAGAATTCCTGAACTGTGGCGGATGGAGGTGTCTGGGGAAAGCAGACGAGTGACGAGCAGGAAAGGAAAGACGGTCCTTCATCGCCGCTCGATGAGGCGCTCATGTACGAGGGGCCAAGATGATCCGGCTCCTACAATAGCCACTGGAATGTAGGATGAATCCAGGTCTCAGTCCAGAACTGCCTTTCTTTAAACATCATTAAAAAGTCAAAGCCACTCCTCTACTGTATAAGGGGTGTAAACTTTCACGAGCAGGTGTCTGTTTTGGTAAGTATATCAACACTCATTCTGAGGATGAGGCCTATTAAGTGACCTGTCATTATGTGTGACAGTCTGCTCGGCCAGTTCCTGGCTGGTTCCTTCACAAACTCTCCCGAATAATTTCACCGCTCACTTCATCATCTACTTCCGACTCTAACAAATCAATTACCGACGGAGCTCCAGGCTGAAACCGGTGAGGATAAAAGCCGATCCTGTCAATGTGTGCTGGCTGACCTTACCTGACCTACAAAGGGGCTCGAACGCTATGTGCACATAACACGTTTGCTAGAGACGCATGTGGACCGAGATGGAGTACACTTTCATTTTGCAGAAAGCCGTCTGTGACAGGACATTAACGACTACAGCACCGGATTATGATGCATGGAGCCATGAGTCATACAGAACCTGCAGTGAACCATCCTGCCTATGAATGACATGCCTGCTTTGGCTGCTAGCCACAGACATCAGGACTGATGTGTCCAAATCTCACACATGCTCTTTCTTGTTCTCCAAAAATATCCACTTCATTATGAACCATCTTCCACGGCTTTCTTTTAGGGAAAATCAACATGCTTTTTCATAAAGCAGAAGGCTTTCTTCAACATTCTACAATAAACTATCCATGAAGAATCAGCCAGAAACGAATCCACTGAGATTTTAGACTTTTTATGGTAATGAAAATCATGTACTAGATTTAATAAAGTTAATGAAGTGTACCTAGAGGTGGAGATCATTCTCCATGGTGAGGCAGGCAGCTGATTCCATATTAACCAAGTGAACCGCGGAGGAAAACACTGGGATGCGGAGCCAGATGTGCCCTTCTGAGGGGCCCACCTGGAAAACTGGCCACTGTCATGATTTGAATCAGCCAATAAGCTGTTCCTTGGGTTTGGGGCTTGAATCAGCCAATAAGCTGTTCCTTGGGTTTGGGGCTTGAATCAGCCAATAAGCTGTTCCTTGGGTTTGTGGTTTGAATCAGCCAATGAGCCTTTCCATGGCCTTGTGGTTGGAATCAGCCAGCCAATCAGCTTTTACTTGGGTTTGTGGTTTGAATCAGCCAATCAGCCTTTCCTTGTATTTGCATTGCCCTTTTCTGAGTTCAGATCTGCCCGGCAGGTTTAGACTGCGAAGGTTTGCAATGCACAACCCTACTCCGGTCTGCAGCATCGCCCAGAGGGATCAGAGCGGCCATAAGTTTGAACTAAGCGTTCATCACTTGGCTAAGACGTATCTCCGCATGACAACCGAATCACGCTCTCCACAAGAAGCCCGCCTGATGTGCCTTAGGAGCCTCTATGAAGACAGTGCTTCATTGATGAGAAAAGACGGACTTGGGCTGCAGATAACCTGTGGCGTTCACTTTGATGCACTCTAGCATGAAGGCTTAGAAGAATATGTCTGTGTAATGAGTTATGGGATGCCGCACCATCAGATAACATTGACTACAGAGAAAAGTCATAACCTATAACTAGCAGCGTCGTGCTGTAATTACTTTTGGCTGGAGTTTAGGTTAATGCCTTCTCATGTGTCTTGGGACTCTGCTATGGATCAATGGCAAACCAGCAGACAGCCTGATGAGGTGTGACCCCCACTCCCCTGAGCAGTTTGCTTTCATCAACTAGAACGTGATGATTTCTCGCCGAAAATTCACCGGAAGCTTCTCTTCTCATTAATGGTTTGGCTGTCATTGCATTTTCAGTTCAGCTGAGAAAACTGCAAGCATCTTATCATTTTCACCCATTAACAGTGTAGTATTGTACACTTTGTGCTGTTTGTTTATGGTTCCTGGAGCAGCCTGAGGTTAGGCAGCTATCCTGAGGATGTCACGTCAAGACCTCCACTGGGATGCGAGGTGGAAGAGATCAGGTCAGGAGCCCACAGCTTGAGCCACGAGGCCACCTGCTGTCACTCAGCATCATCGCGGCCCATTGAAAGAGGCATGCTCTTCCTGCTGTCCTGTTTTAAAGCACTGCAGTTGCTTCGGCTCACGCTAAGTAATTGATATTTGACTAGCCAGAAACCTTTCCGTAATTGGTTTTGAACCTCTAATTGATTTAAGCTGGAGTTAATGTTGCCCAAGACCTGAGCAAATGGTGTCTACATCAAGACTGAATCAGCAATAATGACTTTTACTGTGTTTCTGACATGGGGATAATTTATTTGCCTGTGTGGCTGAAATTTGAGCCAAGGGGGAATGGCGTGGTCCCCCGAAGTCCAGGACTGTGTCTCTAGATGATGACATCAAGGGTCTTTAAGACCGTGCTCTGCTTTGACACTGGAGGAACGTGGGGGGATTGGATATGCTGTCCAGACAATGTGCAGGGAGACAGACAGACAGGCAGGCAGAAAGAGAGCAAGGAGAAGAAACGGTTGCTTGGTTACCTCAAGGACCTGAAGGCGCTCCAGGAGAAGCCTGGTCTGCTCGCTGCTCTCATCTGCGGCATTAGTATCGCCATGCATGTTAGGCTCCTCTGCTGGTCGGGCCTCTTCCAAGCTCTCCTTCTGCTTCTGAGTTTCCTCCGACAGCTTCTCCTGGGAATGTGGGGAGGGCAGCAGATTCAATACTACCCAAAATGCAGAATGCTCACTGTCGCCCCCTAGCGGATGGCACTGCTGGATGATGTGACCTTGACAGTCCGTCCACACCACAGGAGGTTCTCAGAGAACAAGAGAGTTTCTGGGAGAGTTTAAAAAATGCCATTTATAACCCGAATTGAGCTTTCATCGGACCAAAAGCGCAGACCCACTGAGGCTAATCGAGATCTCAAAACACCGCAGCCGGAGGTAAGCGATCTGCGAGGCCACGTGGCGATCGGCAGACGGCGGCGGTTACGGGCTGCAGCCAAGCATCGGGCCTGTCGTTCATCGGCACCACATTCGCTAGCCGGTACCGACAGCGCGCTCAAAAGGCAGAGCGCGTTCACGCCTACTTGTCGCAGAATGAGCAGACGGACACGGATGTTGTTCAAAAGGTAGCAAATTGCCAGCAAGCCCACCGCGGTTGCCATGCAGATGCTAAGTATAGCCGGTACAGGGGTGGGGATTAGAGCCATTCAAAGCAAGCGGCAAGACAAAGCCACAGAAGCCAGAAGATGCAGATTTAATGTGCAATTTGGAAAGGTGCTCTATCAGACATATGCTCGACATGATCATCTGTACAGGTGATACCACAGTTGAGATAAAAACTACAAATAAGGACAATTTGGAAAACACAGCAATTACAGCCAATCAGATTATCTTCTGAGGGGTCAAAGGTTACAGTACATTGTGTAGGTCCATATGGCCACCATATCAGGACAGCTGGCAGATAGGACATTTAGCAGATGAACGGGTTGGGAGAGGACAAGGACAGGCTGGGACACTGGTGTAGCTGGACCACAGACAGGAGCTGGGGGCTTTCCCGGCCGAGTTCGGAGGCTCCGTCACCACGAGCTTCCTCCTGTATGCAGGCAGATGGCTGGCCGTCAACTCTGATGATGGCCTTCATAGTAACGCGTCTCCCCCGACCAGCAACGATGATGGATGAGCTGAACCTCATAGAACCACATCAGGCACAATGAAGGAAGCCTCTCTTGATACTAGATATCATATGATTTGCCTTAAAGTGAAAAAGCAATGCCTTCCTCCGCAACTTAGATGCCACGGGTCATTTACAGCATCCTGTGCTGAGGGTCGACCGTCTCGGGAGGGACAGTCCAGAGCTATTCGTACTAATTAGCTCCAATTGCCACTCGCTCTCCACAAAGTGTTCAAACTGCAGTGCTTTTGTTTGTCCCCTACAACATGGATACGAGTTTGGTGCCAAATCCAAGAGCACTAATCTCCTTCTGTGCAGTTATTTCCCCTGTTCAGCCAAAGCGTCTCTGCCTGAGAAGGGGGGGGGGGGGGGACTCTGTATGTAACCCCGACCCTGTCGCACAGCTCCGAGGGACTAAGGTGGAGGAAGAGAGACTGAGAGGGAGAGGAAGAGGGAGGGAGCCACAGAAAGTAAGGGAGAAGGACAAAGGAGAGACAGAGAAAGACAGAGAGGCAGACACAGGGAAAGAGGAAGAAAGAGAAAGACAGATAGAGGAAGAGACAGAGAGCGAGGCAGGGAAAGAAAGACCAGAGACAGAGGTGGAGGGACAGAGAAAGAGACGGAAGAGGAGACAGAGAAAGAACCGGAGGAGAGAGACAGAGAGAGAGAAAAGAAGGCAAAGAAAGATAGAGACAGGGAGAGAGAAAGAGAGAGGCAAAGACAGAGAGAGAGAGAAAGGCATACACTGCACCACAGTGGTCTCGAGGGCAAAGAAACAGAAAAGACTGCTGACATACTTGAGTCACCAGGAGACAGCAGCCATACGGCCCGGTGTGTATGCGGTGTGTATGTGGTGTGTATGCGGTGTGTATGTGGTGTGTATGCGGTGTGTATGTGGTGTGCGTGAGCCCCGCAAGTCAAACACACCTCACGCATTGCGCCTGCGTGTGTGTGGGATTGCTGACGTGCCAATGCCCCCGCGTGCGTGGATCGGTGCCGTCATAGAATCCCCCCCCAGCTGAACCCACAGCTCACCAAAATCCACTCAAGCTGATTAATGCCCAGGCATTTTCTTGCCTGAAAGCCGTCATTTCAGTAATTATGGCTATCAGCCAGCGCACCACCCACACGCGTGTGAGCCCACGGTGACACTCGTGGACTGCAGTTATATCCAGGGGCTGTTTTAAAAGGCTCTGTGATATTTCTGCTAATCAAATATGCATTAGGAATTCAGTGCATTAATTTCTATGCACAGAAATACAGCCCATTATAGATGTGAAAAAGCAACATTTCTCCCAGTACCTGTGCTGACGAGTATAACGGTAAACTCAGGATTAATGCACTGCTCGATAGAGGTATTCCTCAGTACAGCCTGGAAATGCATTATGCAGCTATGCACGGCTGAGGGGTTTATAAAGGGCCTGTCAGCAGGCCACACAGAAACAGTGACACCTTATCCATCTGAGTGACCTCAGCGGGGACGCCTGGCGTACCTCAGGACATGCGAAAGCTCATCGGGAGGCTCAGGCACAGGACGACGGCACAGGAACCTGCCCCTCATCATTAGCCTAATTAACCTATATACTGCTTCTTCATCAGACTCGGTAGGTGATTAACGGCAGACTTTCATTTATTTTACTTAATAACAGTGCCTCTGTTGGCCTATGTGTCAGGGCAGGCACTACATGCACACTCACACCCACCGTCTGTAGCAAAAATAAAACAAAAATACTCTTTGGGGGATGTGGCGGGCACTGTTACCATAGAAACCAGTGCCGCTGTTTGCATTTGGGTTGAGAGTGAAATAGCGGCTTCAATTAGTTTGATGGTAGACTAGATAACAGACTCTCAGGTCATATTTTAAGTCTGTATCATTAACCGCGTCGTGAACAGCAGGTCATCGGGTCCTAACAAATCCACACCCATGCCTGCCTCTGTCCTCTATGCTTTTTTCCTTACATTGAATCAACTGGCTGATTCATCCATCCATCCATCCATTTTCTGAAACCGCTTGTCCTATTGAGGGTTGTGGGGGGTCCAGAGCCTACAGGCACAAGGCAGAGAACAGCCCAGGATGGGGCGCCAACCCATCATAGAGCACACACACATGCCATTCAGTCACACACACACCTCATTCAGTCACACACACACGCCATTCAGTCACACACACACACCTCATTCAGTCACACACACACGCCATTCAGTCACACACACACACACCTCATTCAGTCACACTCACACTCCATTCAGTCACACACACACCTCATTCAGTCACACTAACACTCTATTCAGTCACACTCACACGCCATTCAGTCACACTCACACCTCATTCAGTCACACTCACACCTCATTCAGTCACACTCACACGCCATTCAGTCACACACACACCTCATTCAGTCACACACACACCTCATTCAGTCACACACACACGCCATTCAGTCACACTCACACCTCATTCAGTCACACACACACATGCCATTCAGTCACACTCACACCTCATTCAGTCACACTCACACACCATTCAGTCACACACACACCTCATTCAGTCACACTCACACGCCATTCACTCACACATCATTCAGTCACACGCCATTCAGTCACACTCATACTCCATTCACTCACATTCCATTCAGTCACACGACATTCAGTCACACGCCATTCACTCACACGCCATTCACTCACAGGCCATTCACTCACAGGCCATTCACTCATACTCACATTCCATTCACTCACACCCCATTCTCTCACACTCCATTCACTCACACCCCATTCATTCACACTCACATATCATTCACTCACACCCCATTCTCTCACACTCCATTCACTCACACGCCATTCATTCATACTCACATTCCATTCACTCACACCCCATTCTCTCACATTCCATTCTCTCACACTCCATTCACTCACAATCTATTCACTCACACCCCATTCCCTCACACCAGTCACTCACACGCCATTCACTCACATCCCATTCACGCACACCTCATTCACTCACACCCCATTCATTCACACTCACATCATTCACTCACCCCATTCACTCACACTCACATCCCATTTACCCATACCTCATTCACTCACACTCACATTACATTCACTCACACCCCATTCACTCACACGACATTCACTCACACTCACATCCCATTCACTCTCACACACATCATTCACTCACACTCACATGTTATTCACTCACGCACCATTCACTCACACTCCATTCACTCACACGCATACCTATGGGCAACTTGGTAACTCCAACTAACCTCAGCATGTTTTTATACTGTGGGGGCAGACTGGAGAACTGGGAGGACACCACACAATGACATGAGGCAACAGTGCTAACCACTGCACCACCGTGCTTGTCCCTGGTTGATTCATGTTGGGCTTCATTTTAAGGTTCCAGTCCGGGGTGCTGAAAACCAGTTAGACTTCAACCGTTCTCTACTCCTTGTAACTATTCAGATTGAAAATGACCTCATCTGCAGAAACCAGGCTAATTTATATCCTCCAGTCCTCAGAGGTGATAATTCTGCATTTCTCCTGGACACATACACAGTGTTAAAAGTGAGATTCCGCTCCAGAGGAGCATGGCGGATTGGGGGCTAGACTCATCAATAGGAGGTGAGAGTTACGGACCCCAGGAGAGAATAACTGTGAAGAAAACCATAAACCTCAACTGATCACGGACATCAGTGTGACCAACTAATTGGCTCAAAATCACGGTTCACAGCAGATTCTGCAGAGAGAATGAACAAAACAAAAAACCCAGTGTCTGATCCCTTAAAGAAAACAGGCACTTTATATTCCTGAGGGTACGCCTGGAAAATAGCGCCTATAAACTTAGGAGGCAGTCATGAGTAATGCAGTAGGAGAAGCCCTTTGTAGCAGAGAGGCCCTCCTACCTTGTAGGCTTTGATGATGTCCACAGTGTTCACCGCCGTGTGGTCCAGCACTCCTTGTTTCTGCAGCAGTGTCCTCACCGTCTCTTCCATCCTACAGACACATGGGAAAACAGCCAGGGGAGACAAAGCGGTCATTAATTCAACCCCCCCAAACTGGGATCTTACTCATAACCCCAAAAGACCTAATTTTTCATTAATTTCACAGACACCTTATTCAAAGTTCACATAGATTTTTTTGGGGGGGAGGGGAGTCAGGTCAGACAGTCCTTGGGGCAATTGTCATTTCAGGTCTTTACTCAAGTACCTAACAGTGACATCACTCAACCAACACTTGGATTTGAACCAACAACCTTCTAATGACATGCACAGCAGCCTAACCCACTGAGCCACGTACCACACCTAATTCCAGCCGATTCTCCCATTTTCCATTCATAAAACAGTTATGATGACATCATCCTCGCACATTCTACCCATTTAATGTGTCATATAAAAAAATGCTGGATTTCAGTTCTAGTAAATCTAGGCTCCTTTCAGTTCTCTATACCACTGACCCCATTTTGGCTAAAGCTGAACCTCCAAAGCACTTGCAGACATCAAGTGCCACAGGTATCAGAGCAGAGTCCCCATTCGAACCAGCTCAGAATGACCGGAAGCCCAAGACACAGAGCCAGTGACAAGCCTCAGCTTAACTGGAGCGCCGACATGACCAGGAAGCCCCTGTCAAGTCTGTCATTGTCACCCCACACATCCTTATAAGGTAACGGTGCAGTACTATAACGTGACCCAACCACACCGATTGAGCTCACACTCATTAAATCCCCGGACTGCTGCGATGTGTCACAGCATAGAGTGGGGGGTGCTGGAGGGCCAGTTCAGAGTCTCCGCTGCGTGTCCTATCCAGTGTGACCTTTATAGACCCCAGCTGCAGATGAGGATGGAAACTCAAAGATACGCACTGACTCCGGTTTTCCATTGTCCCAGACGCTCCGCGTGTTTTTGCCATCTGAAGCTGATTACCCACTCGACTTTAGACGGTGGGTCGACGGCTCCATCTGTGGGAGAGATGTGAGCAGGGCAGAGGGGCAGGCAGGCAGAGAAGGCTAAAGCGGCCTCAGGGCATGTGCTACGTAGGTCTGGGTGGGGGGGGGGGGGGCTTCCTATTCATTAATGGGAGTCAGCATGACTCACAGGAACAGCGCAGCAGAGAATGATGATGAATCCCTCTGCATAACGATGTCCGTACAGTTCCTGTTTAAAAATAGTAAATAAAAGGATGGCGTGGTGAAGTGGGAGGTGTCCCGACACCTCAGCGGGACACCTGGCACCAGCAATTAGGTACAGTGTGCCCCCGGCGCGCTAACGAGCTTCCGGGCCTGAAAAACACCGGAAGAAGTGTGGCTGGGAGACTTGTTAGAGGTGCTTTCCAGACGTGGATATCTGACTGAGAAACTGCCTGTTTAGTCCTCGTCCTGACCTCCACGAGCTTGCAGCTTGTTTGCGGCCCTGATATGCACACACCCTACAGCCGTTAACGTCTCTTAGTCCCAGTGGCAGAATGGGCTTGAAAGACAGCAAAGTATCACCATCAGACATGAAAACAGTTGAAACAGGAGGCCGCATCCCTCCCTTAGGAGCGTCTGTCCAGAAGCTTCCAGGAGAGCGGTGAGTCAGGCCGTCACGCTGCTGATATACCTCACACGTGCTCTTCACACAAAAGCAGCGCGGCGTACGCCCCGCCGATAACCCACTGTCACGCGATTCCGACCCACGTCAGCTCGCAGGGGCCGACCGTACACCACACGGCCGGCGCTGTGGAAAGCATCTGCACACGCCCACAACAACCAGCAGGGGGGCCGTCACGGTGTGCCGACGACCTGGGACGGCACGTGAAAAACGCCGGCCTAGTGACCGTGCTGGGAAAAGGGAAACCAACACGAGGAAAGCCTTCAGGTCGCCACAGTGTGGCCCCCAGTCATGTGGCCCCCAGCAAGAGGAGCAGAACCAAATAAGAAACGACAACAGCGAGGTGCAGCCATGCGGGCCACAGCGCCGCAAACCAGACGCCGCATTTCTGACGCCTTTATTTAGACTGACTTCTCCGCGGCAACTCGGCACATTCAGGATGAAAAAATACCTTTTTTTTTTAATTAGCGTCGGCTTTAAACGGGGGCAAAATTTCAATTAATTTTGACCGTGTTTCTTCTGTGATTTATGTAGTGGAACCTTGCAAATAGGACTGTCAGGGACAATTACTCCCAAATAATCTCATTTTGATGGTGCGCTGAGCCTCAATTCTAAAACATTTCTGAGGCTGTTTACCACTGAAATTGGTTGAAATGAAAAATGGGAGACTATTTAAAGTAAGCAGGAATGGCATGCTTTTCACTTCCTGGGACAATGCTTTTTTTAAGGTGTACTTCCTTCCATTACTGTAAGACATGCACATAAAAATAATGATTGATTTGAAGAGCACTTTAAAAACGGAAAGAATAGATACTGGCTTGCAGGAATGACAAAACTCTAACAGTTACCATTTAAATCTCAAAAAGCACATATGTCTTCCATATTAACATTTTACACACAGAATATCTACAGTACACATAAACACTGATGTGTTCGTAGAATAAGCACAGAAAATAACATTACGAGACTGTAAGGAGTGTGAAGATAAACTATAGTTAAACACCTTAAAGCTCTGCCTTCAACCAGCTGTCATTGTGGTTATCAAACCCCTGCTCCACACCTATCCTGGGCGTTCCTCAAAGCCCCCCCCCCCCCCCCCAGAAGTCATTAAAGCACCACCCTCAGAAACGCCCACGTTCAGTTACCTGCGTGAGATAATTCACATGCACAACGCTGCCCCGAAAGCACAGCATCCTGTTCTTGTGCAGTAATTAAGCCCCCCCACCACGCAGGCCACCCCAATACAACACCCACTGCCCCCTCCCATCTCTGTCTGGGAGTACCTGCGGACAAGCGGACAAGGGGGTGTTCAATGTCACGAGTCACCCCAGCATTCCAATGGTCATAACCGGGATGGTATCACTGGGCTATCCTGGGTCAGACATGGAGGTCTCGCTGGGCTGTGCTGGGTCAGACATTAACCCTGCTGGGGACACCGGGCCTCGCCCCAAACCCTGCTTCTTGTGCGATAGGCAGCTCAACATGCTCTTCCATTATGCGACGAGCATAATTGTTAATCCAACAGGAAGCTGTGACTAACAGAAAGGCAGTGCGTACCAAACATTTGTACTTTTCCCTTTTCTCACGGGACCGATCCGTTCCCTGCCTGACAAAGCCAACATTTTTCCATTTTTTATTTTTTTTTTTAGTGAAAGACTAAAAGAATAAACACAACCCACAGGCTGCTTGCTGGAAGCGTCTGTCAGCTCCTCCGTAACAGACGCCTTCTCGGAGGTGACCTTACCAGTACCAAGAAGCCACTGTAAAGTGTATGAATCGTGGCGGAAGTGACACGCATAGCACGCAACGCTAATCGCATTAGTAAGACGTCGCCTATGCGGGACTTGAGGTCATGCACCACACGGGGGCGCAGCAGAGCACGTTTAAACCTTAATAGGGGCCCAACCTTCATGCTGCTCCAACCTGGCTGAAGACGAGGGAAAGAACCCTGACCGATATCTCAGCCAGCAAGACCGCGGTTGGCAGGCAGCGGGTACCCTGTGGCCCCCCTGGCAGAGAGCGGGCGCCCTGCCCGGTTCAGACCCCCACATAATGGCCCCGACCGTCCTCTCGCTCAGTTGGAGGCCACGTTACCATTACCTTACCCTCCCAACAGGGCCGTACAATTCAATTGTGGCAGTACGGCTGTTAAAAATCAGAAGACGCCAGGAACAGAGAGCAGGACAACTGGCCACATGTTTTAGGTCCCTGGGTTGTCGGGCTCTGAGTCGGCCGGGCCCCAGAAATCCCGCCACCCGACAGAGCCGCTCCATCCGGCTTATCTGCGACCCGCTCACAAATACACTACAGTGATTCAGCACATTCACAGGTCCATTATACCGGAATTTTCCTTAAAAACTAACCCACTTGCTCTAAAAGCATACAATTACCCTGCTTTCTAATAGCTAAAGCATGGAGTAAGCCCTTTATCCTCTTAAGGGGTTTAGTGTGCAGGCCAGGATATGCACGGTATGGCCGGGCCAGTGGGGGCCAGGAGGCCTGGATGCATGTGTCACATATGCTGTTAGGTGGGGGGGGGGTATTATAAAAGCTGCACAGTCTCTGAATTACAGCCTCGCAACCAAACGCCTCCCCACCTCAAAAGCATCCGCAGCTCGACTTTAAACAGAGCAACTTCACAGCAGCCGCTCTGTTCTTCTCCGAGGCGTGACTGCGATTTCCACCTGCAGCTCGCCAGACCGGCCAAGGCTGAATGTAATTAAGTGATGCTAAGCCAATTCCGCTTCGGCTCGCCGAAATCCACGGGGGTCTGAAGCTGGAGCAAACGCTACAGGAACGATGTGCGGCCGCCTCGCGGAGGAGACCCTACGCTGCATCATGCTGTTCCGACAAATTGCACAATACCTACACCCCCGCGTCCCGCCTCCCAGGCTGGCCCCAGCTTCCGCGCCTCCGGGGACGGGCTACGCTCTCCATGAGACGCTGGCGTGGGGGCTGCGTGTTAACATCGTGCAGTTATGTGGGCAAAAGTTCCCTTTGCTCATCAGCTGTGAGGATAAACTCAGCAGGTCAGGCCTCTATACCTGCATCCAGAAGGTTACTGGTTCAAATCCCATCCCTGGTAGAATAGTCACACGTCCACTGGGCCATTGAGCAAGGCCCTCAATCTCCAAAAAAAATGGCATATGGGCACCCAATAAATGGTCTGACCCCATGTGCATATATTGTGTGTGTGTGTGTGTGTGTGGGGGGGGGGGTTGCATATGCTGCATTCCATTTGCCTCAGGATCCGATTTTCGGATTCCGATATTACGTCACATCCGCTAAAAACTAAAAACGGATATGTTCCATTTGCCACAGAAGTGCAATACCATGGACCCATATGAAAAAGCAAGATTTTTTGCTTAGCCGGACAACTTGCCGGATTTAAGGTACCTCAGTTTAAATGGCATTTATTTTCGTTCACTTACAATTAGCCCAAACTACCTTAAATACGACAAATAATCCGACTAATCATGAAATCCAATTCTAGACCGGTTAATTGGTAGCCATTGTTAGCAATATCACTTGATAACACATTACGCGCGGTGCTTCACGTATAAAACTCCGTAGCAAGTTGGACGGTATAGTGTGTGCGACCGATTTAATGAGCCACAAATGAGAAGTAGTGCTTGAACAGGATAAAACTACAGCTTTCCCTTCTGTTGATAAAAGGCGCAGCCATCTTAGATTCTGAACTCGGGATCCTCTGTGCTGTCCGAGATATTTCTTGGATCTCTGAGAAACAGGAGCGCGCATGTCATCACTTCCGGCTTTGAACCTCGGAATCCAACTCGGAATCCGAGTTCCGAGGGCAAATGGAATGCACGAATAGATCACATTTGAGGACAAAAATGTCCCCAAAGTGTGGTAAATCCCAAAACTTTTTTACCTTTGCTGACATATTTCAGGCCCCCATTTGGATAACCTCAATTTTATAAAAATCTGTGAATTCAATCAAAAAAGTAAAAATGCCAAAGGTCTTTTCATTTTGTTTGGTTGCTTATGGTTAAGGTTATTGCTGGGTAGTTGTTAAGGGTGCTGTGGGATTAGCGTTTTTCCAATAGAATTGACCGGAAGGTCCCCATTTAGACAGGTGTGCCATCGTGTGTGTCAAAAGGAGAGTAAGATGGGATGATATGAAAAGCAGCATTGCAGTGTATCTGTATGCATAATTATGAAATTTACAAACTAAAGCAGCATTATTATCATTAAGTTGAGAGCTTTTTCCCAGAATCCCAGCAGTAGCTTCCTAAGAACGCTATTCAGCCCCTGTCCCCAAACAGCAGACACAGCAGATCTATACTTCACCCCCCCGTGTCACCGCAGCGGACGTCAATGGCTCACAGCTCACTCGGTGGACGGCCTCCTTCGGAAAGGTCGTTTAATTTAAACCCCGTTAGGACTCCCAAAGGTGGCCGCAAACAAGCCTGCTTAATCTGCTCAGCAGTCTGCACTCAAAACGGGGCCCGGGGGGGGGGGGTCTCTTAATTACCATCAGAGTCGCTTAGTACCCCAAGAACAAGAGTTACAGTGATGACTATTTAGGATTAATGAACAAATGACAGACAATGCCCTCTTTCAAAGAAAAACAGACTAATTTCCTCTGTAAATGTATTTTTGGAAATGACAGATGTGAGTCTCACGTCGGAAACTTTTTGAATATGCGGCAATCGAAAAGACATTACGACCAAACATTACAGCTCCGACATTACAGAGCAGAGGTTCTGAGGTCCGGGCAGTGACTTCGCAGTTGCCAAACCCAACAGGGATCGACACATTATTTCTGCGTCGGCTTAATAAGAGATGCCATCACCGATCGGTACCTTCGGGCCAAACCCAACCATGTGGGCCCCAAATGAAACATAAACAAGAAACGTCAAGGTGTCCAACATCAACAGGACTTTTCCTGATCTAATGTATGTTTATGGCTACTGGCAAGCGTGGCGGTGCTAATTACTGACCTTCAGCTACCTGGCAGTTAAATATTCAGAGATGCAAAGGGCACTGTGATGCCGCCTTCTGACTAATAATAAGGCTGGGAAAGGTGAGCAGAGCGGGAGGCTAACGGGAGCGAGGTGGAGAGCACAGGCAACAGCCGCCGGGCCCCCGGAAGCCAGGCGGTGCCCGAGCACCAGGGACCGGCCCCCTCCACAGGACGCGGAGGGAGATTTGGGGGCCCCGGTAGCAGATAAACAGACTCCGCAGCTGACAGTGAGGTACTGGCCCAATTATAGCGCTTTGGTTGGGGGGGGGGGGGGGGTGGAGGATTGCCACAGACGGAGGGAGCCAGGGGGTGTGTTTCACTCAACAGGGACAGGAGCATATCGACTAAGACGGACGGACGGTAGTCATCTCCGGGGGGGGGGGGAGCCAGCATTGCATCGTGAAAATCAGGAATTTGAAAATGCTGCACATTTCAACCAACATATAGATGAGTTACATGCCGGTATCACCTGCATTAAATGCGATGCACAAAAAAAAACTTCATCTTCATTGCCAGCACAGGCCAGTTCATATTCCTCATAAGCAATTTCACAAAGTGTCTTTTAGCAAGGAGTCTGCAAATCTGTCAGTAACACAATCCACTTCTCCGTCAGCTGGAGAATGATAACCAATAATAACCCCTTTAAGTGTAAAATTGGAGGGAAAAATCCAAAATAAATTTCCCCTGGATCCAGTTGGCAGTGCCACATGGAACGCAGCAGGGGGCAGAATTAGGGTACAAATGCCTCTTGGCTCTGCACTGGCTGACAGCTTCCCCCCCATCTTCAGCGTGACATGGCTGCCCTGCGGAGATCCATCACAGCGGCCCTCAGGGTAGCAGCCCCCCAGCGGGCCTCAGGGGAGCAGCCCCCCAGCGGGCCTCACACCACGCAGGCGCCGTCCCTAGTGGGATCCTCTCCCTGTCTCACGGACCCTGAAGCAGCACTGAGGTCCGAACATCTGGAGCTGGATGCTTTCACTCCACCCCCATGCTCTGATTGGACAGGCCTACACCATAGCTGTAGACTGGCTCAGTGGGTTGCACCTCTAAGCCTATGATCAGAAGGTTGTTGGTTTGAACCCTGTCCTCGGCAGAAGAGAGACATCACTGTTGGGCCCTTGGGCAAGTGCTCTTAAACCCCAGAAATGCCCCAGGGGTGCCCGATAAATGGCCTGACCCTGAGCCTGGACCCCAAGCTCCGCCCTCAGCTCTATTTGTGTGTGTGTGTGTGTGTGTGTGTGTGTGTGTCTCTCAAAGGAAAGCAAGCTGGGTTATGCAAAAAGAAGCATACCAGTGTATTTGTGCTAATGGCAAAGAAAGGATCATTTCATTAAACAACAGGCACCGATGAATCCTGATGCAGCTGCAAGTCACATGGCCCTCGGCCCATTTGGTGGAAGGGGGGGGGGGTCACACTGGGACGCGTCCGGCTGGAAGGCGAAGGCAGACGTGCCCGGCCTCTGGGGGCAGCTGGGCTGCACTGCCGATCCTCACGCACCCCCACCCTCAGGGAATCTTGGGGGCTTTCCCGGACTCCATTCCAGAACCATCCGATGGGCTCAGCTTACGTCACCTCCGACGGGATTGCTCGAGACTGCTTAGATCGTGCTTAATTAGACGCTCGTTATCTCTCTGGAGGAAGCCATTCTCATTACTCCTCCAGAAGCCTGACACTGTACACAGCACATAGTCAGCGCTAGACTGGATTTAAAGCTGAAATGTAGCAATTAATGAATACAATTCAATTAATAGAATTCCCCACCCCCTGTCCAGGAGCCCTGCCATGGAAGATGGATGGATGGAGTATACTAAACCTTTAGTTCCTTTGCAAAAAGCAGAGTAACCCTGAGGCTGTTGTATCCCCCCCCCCCCCCGCCCAACCCCCCCACGAAGCCTCCGTGTTCAGACACATGCAAAGACGACGAAGTCTCCAGCACACAGGATGGCAGGTATTCTAGATCTGCACAGTTACTCTGGACCCCCTGGAGGAGGAGAGATCCCTGGCCTCCATCAGGAGAACATCACGCTGGCCCTGACACACACGCGGCATCCGTCATGCGGACCAGCGGGTCTCACACCCTCACATTACCTGTGAAGTCGAGTGAGCTTTCACAGACACAATCTCCCTTGGAAGCAAATGCCCAAACACTTTTCTTCTTTTTGTCAAAGCCTACACCACATGTTAGATGGAAAAGAAAAGCAGTAGCGCTATCTGACTGCTTGGAGAGCTGTTCAATTAGACAGCAATGGTGGGTAAGCACGACGTTCAGGTCCTGTTGACGGAAAAGGACCACGTGTTTGGATCTGCTAGCAGAATGACTGAGTGCATGTGGGCCAAGCTTCAGCAGGGCAACGTCCTGCTCATTTTAAATTGACTTCAGGCAGCTTAGCCTGCTATCCACTAAATGGCATTTTTTTTGGACTGTGAGAGGAAATCTGAGTACTCAAAGAAAACCAGTACAGGCAAAAAGTACTCATAAATCACTCATTTCATGAGCATTACTCTGCACAAAATAAGATACATTCAAGATACCAAAAACCAAAAATATTCAAATGTTCAGGACAGATGGTTGACCAATAAAGCATATGTCAGTGGGAAACTTTTAGGCTGGTCTTCTTCCTGTAGACCACCAACCTCGCAAGTCTTTATGACACTCTTCTTCCAATGTAATTTATTCAAGTATATATATAAAGTTATTTCAAATACGTATTTCAAAGCGAACTTCTCACTTTAACAGCAGAAGGGTGAATCCAAGGCATTAATAGAGAAGAAGATTACAAACGTGTCCCGACTTAAGCAAACCTATTAACAGGCACAGTCAGCAAACATGCTCCAAAGGCTGGGAGTAGGTTACTTGCACTCAGGAATCTAATATAAGTACAAAAGTCTAATGATACAGTTAGAGCAGAGAGAATTATCATAGCTCCCTATATTTCCAATGACCTACAGTCCACATACAGACCTACATCACTGAGATTTCATATAGAGAGAGGTGGAGATTTCAGGTCCAGAGAGTACAAATCCAGACCAGGATTTTGTTTTAGCCAACCAGTTGAGTATAAAGAGTCACAGTCACAGAGTACTCAACCGGTTGGTTGAAACAAAATCCTGGTTTTATACCCGGGATTTATACTCTCTGGCCTGAAATCTCCACCTCTGCATATAGACATATACATCAGCCAGCGGCAGATGGATTCAGCACTAAAAACACCTCTGAAAATAAGCCACAAAAAAAATAAAATAAATGATGACCAATAGACAAAAGAGTATTGAGACTCATAATTTAGCTCTATTACTGCAACAGGGAAAGTTATTTTGCTGTTTTTGACCACCTGAGTCAGCGATGCCTTTATACAGCAATGCAGCCAGATAATAGTTTTAATGAAGCACTGAACTTTCTGTGCCTTCTAAGGGTGGACTGGACCCTTAGAGTGGAGATTTAAAAACAGATTCTCGACCTGTGAATGTGTAAGAAGCTGTTATAGTGAGTGCAACTCCTGAGGTAAATGATGCAGAAGGTTGGGAGATGAGGAGACACCAACAAGGAAACAACACGTGTGTATCCATCTGAGAACGCCGCATATGTGAGCCACACACGACAGGTGTTGCTTGGTACCATTAATTACTCTACCCCTGCTTGAGAAATCACATGGACGTGAAGAGTTCTCAAAAACACAGGGAGAAAATTAAAACTTTTTAAAGCGTCCGTAATTACTAATCTTTCAGGAAGAATGAAAGTGCTCTGTGGATGATTGTCACAGTCAGCGTCCTGAATTGCTATCTTTTAATTACACGTCAGCCACAAAGCGGCCGTGACTTTTCAGCTGACTTGGATATTGTCCTACTTAATGTCACACCTCGTTGAGCAGAACGGAAATTAAGGAGGAATCTTAATTTCGGAGTTGGAAGGCTGCTTGGCGCGCCGAAGACACCTTTACGGGGGACGTACAATCTCGCACACGCCGCGAGCGAGATGAGGTTAAAAAGTGACGGGGAAACATTTCGCATTGTACACAGGACTGACATATTGAGAGTCTAGAATGGTATTTAACACAGAGACTCATGTATAGGAGCATTAGGGCGCATGCCTACATGCTATTAGCGACGCATCATACACCGGCAGGCAAGAAAACGCTCGCTAACGCTGAGCATGGTTCTTACAACGAAAGGCACGTTCATGTTAACTGGCACGTCGGTCTGAATGGATGAGCTGGTCACACAGACCAGATCCTGCTGGAGTCCATCGCCCACGGTCAGAGCGTCAGAGTTTCCCAGAGTGACCTCAGTGAGCCTCAGAGGGTCAACAGAATAATGGAGCCCTGAAAATGTAACGTTTTGCTTGTTTGTTTGTTTGTTTGCCCCTCCCCATGACAGTTCAGACTGAAAAACAACCCCCTACGTGTTCAGTCACATTGACGACAAACTAAATTTACTCATTCTTAACCAGTGAGTCAGTAATGTGCAAATAAATGATGGTGGGTGGCCTCTTGAGCATGTGACCCCCTCGTGGTGGCCGGTGCCCTGGGTGTGTTACACCACCCCCCCCCCCCACAAAAAAAATGGGTGTGGCCTCCTACCTGGAGAAGTGCTGCTGTAGCGCCTCCATCTGTGTTTGGCCCAACTCTGACTCTTGCGTCGCCTCACGCAGACGCTTCTCAGTCTCCCGTCGCAGGCGTCTCTCTTCCTCCAGCTCATGGATCAGCTTCTCTCGCTGTGGGGGGAGGGGGTGGGGGCAGGCGAGTCAGCCGAGAGACCACGCACAGCCAGGCTCTTTGACCCCAAGGCAACGGAACCCAACAGCAGCACAATTCCGCAGTCCATGGGAACCTCATTGATGCACAGATAGATGGATGGGTGGATGTATGGATGGACGTCACCTTCCTGGTGCAATTGTGTGCAAGTGATCAGTGTCAAAACCAGACTGGGCCTCACCATCACGTCTCAACTTTACTACTTATAACAGGATCAAGAGGGCTGAAGGCAGTCACCTGATATCTATGACATCACGTCCTTTCACTACAGAAACAAGGGGGTGTTTTTCTATGCAGATGTTTTTTCCCCTAGCTCATTTAGCCACACCTCCCCTTCTCAGAGATTTCACTTAAGCATTTAAGGTGAGCGGTCGTCACATCAGGGTTCTAAGAAATGCACAATAATACTGACAAAAAAAACTAAATAAATTAACAAACCAGGCCAAAGACCAGTTAAGATTTCACAGTGATCAAGACCTCTGCTTTCTTCAGATCCGCTAACCTGAACAGAAAACTCAGCTACGTGTGTCAAAAATGATTTAGCTAAGATCCTTACGGAGAGATTAAGCATATTTAGGGTTAAGCCTATTTGGAGCTTCCAGAAATGAGGTGAGGAATTCTCCACAAACAAGTTCACAACAAGGCTTGCAGAGACATCAGGCTCGCATTCAAGACCTAATTGGCGCCTATTAGCACATTAGTGCTGGGCTTTGTCTTGTCACAACAGAGCTAATGGTTATGACCCAGTGAGGCACACGTGTGGAGGTTAAACGGCGGTGTGTCTGCGTGGGACTCCCCCACACGTGTGGAGGTTAAACGGCTGTGCGTCTGCGTGGGACTCCCCCACACGTGTGGAGGTTAAACGGCTGTGCGTCTGCGTGGGACTCCCCCACACGTGTGGGGGTTAAACGGCTGTGCGTCTGCGTGGGACTCCCCCACACGTGTTGGATTTACATGACTGTCTGTCTCTGTGTGTCACTCTGCCCCAGCCTCTTTCACTGAGACCCTCAATAACTCAGCCGTGGAGTCTTAATCCTTCTCATTTGCCAAGATCCTTCACATTATTTTTCCAGCAGCTCTACGGGTGAGTGCCGGTACGGTCCCGGGGGGGCCGCGGAGCCGAGGCCATTTACATACGGCGGACCTTGAAGCGTGATTCATCACAGAAATCGCGGCGACGTGAGAACGACCGGCCTGAGAGAGAAGATTAAGCGATCCTGTCTCCCAGACACGTGGAAGCGTGCGGCGTAAACAGACAATGAGGAAGTGCAGTGCGATAGCGTTCCGTGCATCTTTAATTTGTCCCCAGGAATCCCAGAACTGCCGGTGGCAGGAGACCGGCAAGAAGGCACATAGTTTTGGTCTCTCAGGGAGGAACACGCCATTATCCAGGTGGACTAATGAAGCAATATTTCATCAGCTATCGTCGCAGGCCGCACAGTTCCCGGCCACATCCACTGTCCCTCCGCAGATAAGGGTGGCGACAGTGATGGATAGAGGTGGGAGGGGGGACGCTGTGGAACACCAGCACCCCTGAAATGCAGAGTCACTGGGCTGTGGCCACTTTCCTCAGGTCAGACAGAATCCACCTCTACTGGGAGAAAGCCTGTCACCTTAAACGCAGGCGTGCCAATAATCCTGAAGCCTAAAAACAGACCGGTGTCACTCAAAAAGACAAAAACACACACAGACCTGCACTCGTATCTTTGTGGGGTCCATCCATTCATTCATTCCTACGGGCAAATCTAATCGAACTATGACAACCTTAATCCCTACTCGGCCTTAACCATAAGTGACCAAACGAAATATAAGACTTTTGGTCTTGTATTTTGGTCTTGGATATTTTTAGTTTTTTGATTGCAGTCATGGAATTTTACAAAAAATGGTCCCCACAATGTCAAAAAAAAAAAGGATCAAATGTCCCCACAATGTAATGTATACCTGACACACACACACACACACACACACACACACACACACACACATCATTTTTGCTCATTCCTACAAAGGGTATCGACAGCTGTCCGGAAACTTATCAAAATAATAAGGCATTCTGTAGCAAATATAAACTCAGATTAGCATTACATGACGACCCTGACCTTGAACAGAGCCCCCATCGTGGGGGTTTCACAGCCACAGAAAGAGCCCCCACTCACACCCGGCGCTCCCTTTCGCAGCCTCAGCTCGAGGGTGTCCACGTGAGCTACAGGGGGGGCACCGAAGTTGCCAGACCCCTCTTAACTATTTCATTAGTAGCTGTCAACAGATTCCCCATTCTGACATTTGGATTCCCAGATATTTTCAGGTCTCGGTTAGGAATTAACGAGCTACGGCAGCAGAGCATGCTAGCTAATTAGGCCTTCGGGGATTATGCCGTGACAGGACGCCCATTCTGATGCTCGCTTGGTAATGGGCGGGCTGTAATTTGCGATTAGTATGTAGCCCTCAAATCGCATCCGACTCGATGCTCCGGACCCTGAACTTTAAATAAATAAATAAACACATTTGTTTTCCTCCAAGCAAGGGGCCCCTATCAGGCCGTACAGCACAGGGGTGGTGAACCTTTGGCCGCCTTCCTCTAAGGCTCATGCGGGATCGCTGCATGAGCGTTCACCGCATGATGCAGAGAGCGCCACCTCATGGCCATTAACGATGACACATTTTGGGAGGCTATTGCAGAATCACAGAGGGCTATTTTTCCCCAAAAAAACATTCATGCTGGTTATAACCAGAGGTAGGTAGTTCAGGTCCAGAGAATCAAAGTCCAGACCAAAATTTTGTTTCCACCAACCAGTATAAAGTGTCACTATCACCTCTGGGTAAAACTGCTCTGATACCTCATCTTGATGGATGGATTATCTGTGGTTATCAGGTGATACTAGTTAAACCAAGCAGCCAGCCCACTAGTCAAAGCGGCCCTTAATCCATGCCGGGCCACTCTGTCCTAGAGTAACAGCAGGCAGAGGCTTCCTCACATCGACGGGGACATTTCCCATGTAATACTGAGCAGGTTGTAATAACGTGTCAGAGTAACAGCCATACTCAGTTTATCTGCGTGTCAATCATTCCCTAACTGCTCGGTAAATAATTATATTCCAGCACCTTATCCAGCTAATCCTTATTCCGGCTGTTTAATCATAATTAAAAATAATCCATTAAGCCCCTTGACAATCGAGCAGTAAAAGAAATAATCCCTCACGCGTACGGCCTGCGAGTACATTAACGTTGCAGACGGAACACGGCTCCCCGGTTTAAGGGAGACGGAGACGCAGGGGTAAAAGCTTTGCAGAGATGCAGCAAAGTCATCCCACAGCATCCCTGGACACTTGCATTTCAGTTTGGGGGGGAAAAAAAGCACATCTACTTTGGGAAAGAAAGAGCTCGAATAAATCGACTTAAAACTTTTGCAGCTGGTTGTGATCTGCACATGGTAATCTGCCGAGCCTTTTCTTCACGCGTAGACGTCCGCTCACCCGAAATGCGCCAGCAGGGTGCGCTAAAGGGAACACGAGCAGAGGGCCGGCGATTTACACGATCGCTGACCTCGGCCTGCTCAGGGAAAGCTAATGAAATCACCCACCATGACCCAACACAAGTAAAACATCAAAAACCGTAGGCCGAAGGGGGTAAACACAAAGTACGTCGGAGCTCAAATCATCTCATTTGATAAATAAAATGAGGTCCTCCATGACATACAGAATAACAGCAATCATTAACTTCATCATCATTACCACTAATGGTCCATTAGCAAATATATTCTGTTCTGTATGACACTGAGAGCACAGTGTCAATATCCATGTCTTTAATACATTTATGAATGATTAGATTTTCAGTTACCTGCAATGTACAATTCCTTAATGCATCACAACATAAAGAGTTGTATTCAGAATACAGGGAAGCATTTGGTCACAGTTAGTCACAGAGCCAATACTGCCCCCTAGTGGAACACAGAGGGGTCACGGAGGATTCGAATGCCGCGTCGGATGAGGCAGGAGCAGAAACGCCGCGTGGCTCTGCATGAAGTGAATGCTGACCGGCTGCACCTGTAAACGAGCTCAGAAACAGCTGGGGCAGAGGGCGAGAGCATCGCATGCGCTCGCACACACGCGCAGGGACATGCACGCCCATGCACACACCAGCGCACCGTCACAGAAACCGCAACGGGGAGGCGGCTGTTTAATGGGATCCGCAGAACACAGGCTGGGTACAGTGTGCTGGGTGGTGGACCGGGTTTTACTGACCCAGCTGAGGTACGACCCAGCAGAAAGTCAGGGATGCAGAGCCACTCAGCGATGGTAGCAAACAGGCCGCCTCGATCCCGGAGCCCCCCCCCACAGCCCACCCCGCCAGCGAGCCCAAGGCAAGGAAAACATCTGGGTTTACGGAGCCCAGCAGCCTGGGACAGGAGGGGCCAGTCAGCGGGGAGTGTTTATGCGGGCAGACAAGCACGGGAAGGACACCTAAACACACACAGGCATATTTACACACACGCAGAGAGGAGCAGAAAGACAAACACTGTCAGACACAGCACGGGTCTGTACACGGTTTAACTGATCTATGTAGTCATCTATTTCTAATATCTGAGCAATGGAGAAATACAAAATAAATATAACAGAAATGCAATAAATTAAAGCAAAAAATATATATAAAATTCAAGAAAAGTCAAGAAAAAAAAATAATGATTTATTTGCACCCATAGCTTCCAAGACAAGCCTCGGACCCCCATGACCTTGCATTGGGATAAGTGGGTATGGAAAATGATGGATGGATGGATGGATGGATGGATGGATGGATGGATGGATGGGTGGATGGATGAAACACAAAGTTATAATTGTGTTACTTCAGTCGATCCATCTCCTCATCATTCATGTTGGTCGGGGGTCATAGGAAGGGCCGGGATTCTATCCTGGGCATTATAAGGTAAGAGTGACACCCTGAACGGAATCGCAGACACCGATTAGCCTAACTGCAAGCCTGCCGATCCTGGCAGGGAAACCGGGGCACCTGGGTCGAGCGAGCAAACCGCCCGCACCGAACGGAGGTGCAAGCCGGCGGCTAACCGCCACGCCGCCCGGTATACCCACAGCACCGTCATAGTCCCCGCTCTGAGCCGCACGCGCTTCCCCCTCACCGCCAGCAGATGGCAACCTGCTCCCAAAGACAGCAGAATCGCGAATGCACGGCCGACACAGAAACGCACTCGAGTGTGAAATGCAGATATTCCAGCACTCGGGCCAAAATGGAATAATACTGAGAGAGGGAAAGCGGATACGGCGCTTCGGAGGGCATGAAAGGAACAGGACGGGGTGCAGAGTTACAGAGCAGAGGCAGTGGAGACTGTGGTTCTGTGGGACCCCACATCACGCCCTGTGTGTCACCTACGGGCGACGCGGACATGATGACTGATGCGTCCTTCAAGCTGCCATTGTCTCACGCCATCATTGTTAGGGGGCCGTAGTGTCAGGCGCGCTCCGCCTTAATGACCCAGTCTGGCAGCGTCGTTTAGGGACCGTCATCATCATCCCCATCCATCTCTGCCACGAGCGCTGAGTGACATTCGGATCCTGCGCTCAGGGCCCCGGAGGACGGCGCCAGCCCCCAGGGGGCGGTAAATTGATTAGCGGCTGCGTACCCCCAGGACGGCCTGCTCGTTCACACTGTTACGCATCGCTGAGGATGGAGTGCAGGTGTGTGTGTGTGTGTGTGTGTGTGTGTGTGTGTGTGGTGGTGGGGGGGGATGGTCAGTAGGAGAATCATCTCCCATGGGGGGCCTGGAGATGAAAACCCAGCCATCCGATACAGTCGGGGAGCACAGAGCAGAGAATGGCCTTCTAGTGGGCGCTGGGATTCAGTGACCAGGGAGACACTGGATGCTTATCTAACCCCAACTCTTTACAGTATCACAGGCCAAGGTGAGTGCTGAGAGACAGACTACCTGATTACGTACACCGCCCCCCCTGCTGCGAGAAGATAAAAATATGGTGGGTCCACCTTCTAGGGACAGGACTACTTTTCCCAAATTAATCTCCCTGTTACTATGATCCCCCCCCCCCCGAGTATGCGCTTACAGAGAAGGGAGAGGCGAGCTACAGCCATGTCACTGAGGCACGGGGTCCCAGCATCCTCCACCCTCAACACAGCAGTCATGTGGCGAGGGCTGAGACACGCCTGTGCGGGCACATCCATGGCTCAGTGACACTGCGGCCTCCCTGCCTTTAGGTGGCGCTCTAAGGGGCCCTGCGTCTTGCTCGCCGCGGTGCTGAACTTCGGGGCTCCAGCGCCAGGCTGACAGCCGTAAATCTGCGTAATGCCACGGTGTCAGCGGCCCGTCCGCGGCCATTGGAGTTGAGTGGCCCATTTGTCAATGTCTGGAATTGGCTAACCCTCCCAAACCCGCCACCCCCGTCGATCACACAGAGGGCAGGCCCTGTCCGCCATTCACACCGAGCTGTCAGTAAGCGTCAGCCTCTCAGAGCTCTGGCTGGGCCCGATAAGGCCGGCCTGGGGACATCCCCGCCCCATCCCCTCGCAGCTGTCAGAGCGTGCTCACAGCAGGCAGGTCCGGGCATGCTCAGACACAGCGGCCCGCTCTGCCTGCAATGGGCTAGTTCATCCGGTCATCCTTTCACATCAGTCACACTGTCAGTTTTTCTGTCCTGAACGTGATCGCGGAGGAACTTCCTTCTGTAAAACACGGAGCAGCTGATCCACATGGCTTAAACGTGTACCTCCGTGATTATCAGATAGAAATATTCCCCCTGGCTTTTACAAATATTCCCCTTGGCCCACTAAATAGGACATTGTCATCTTCTTCGTGTTCTAGCTGAGTAAGAGATGATTTTACACAAAGTGATGGATAGGTTTACATGCATATGGACTCTCAGTAGGACAAAGAAGCTGAAGATGCATCGATGGATGGATGGATGAATGGACGAATGGATGAATGGATGGATGAATGATGGATGAATGGATGGATGGATGGATGGATGGATGGATGGATGGATGAATGGATGGATGATGGATGATGGATGGATGATTTATTCAGTGTTTCACCTCATGCATCCTCCAGGGACTGCTTTTTCCATCAAGGTGACCACCTTCTGATCGGTGCTGTCATCGTACACTGGATCCATCTGCCTGAAACCACGCTCCCCGCTCCGAACGCCTCTTTACCGACAAACCTGCGTGCGCCGACCATATGCAAGCAGGAAGCGCAGTATCCTGCCAGACGGCCAGTTCCAAGCGTGTTTATGAAAATCCGGCTGCACAGGGGCACACATTGAGGCACTCTGGGCCGCAGGCTCCTGCGGTCTTCAGGCTGGGGAGTCCGGCCCTAGCTGGGGGGGGGCGTGGGGCTGGGCTGATCTCTATCCCCGGCCCCCGGTTCCATGCCCAGGCTGCATGGAGACACTGCTCACTTGTTTAAGATGTAAAAAATGCACTACAGACCTCCCAGAAAAACATTGAACAGCGCGGAAAACCATAGCAGAGGGGACCAGACCGGTAATGGACAGCTGAGGCTGCACTGTACATTTTTATTAGAGATATTTATTTTTACAAACTAAAATGTGGCTTTTCTGCCAGAAGCATCCCTGTGAGATTCATGTGGACAAGGTCACATGACACACAGATGCACAGCACTGCCCGTCGAGCAGTCAGTCGCTCCATGGACACCACATACAAAGGGACAGCGATGACTGGATTCATGGCTACTCACTGACTGAGAGGGTCAAGCAGACACTGTTCAGGACAACGGCAGATCTCTGTGTGTCTGTACAGACGGCGCATTGGCCATGCAAAGTCCTGTGTCCATCTTCAGAGGACGTCACATGAGTGAAAATGCCATGAGGTAGGATGATGGGGCAGGACAGCGGGCAAAAGAGGACGTTAGACATAACAGGCAGGACGGCGGGCAAAAGAGGACGTTAGACATAACAGGCAGGACGGCGGGCAAAAGAGGACGTTAGACATAACAGGCAGGACGG
>JAODLC010000038.1:16842643-16863756 GCA_026781145.1 Hippopotamyrus pictus | reverse complement strand
GGGGGGGGGGGGGGGGGGTATGTGCGCTGCGCATACGCCATGGATTCTAACACAATACTGGGCCCAAATACAGCAGCAGCAAACGCAGGCCCACTTTCTCAAAGGTTTACGTGACCCTGAGTGCTGAAGCTAGACTCCCATCTGTCACCTACACGAGTCCCCAAAAACTCAAGACGAGGGGACAGAACCGGGCAGGCCCCCGCCGGACCCCCGGGAGACCCGCAGCGGCTTGCTGGCACTCGAGCAGGAGACCAGGTGCAGGAAAACGGCGGCGTTTCTGCCGAGAGAGGGTTGTAATAACAAACGGCTTCCCTGATGAGCCGAACGCCTCTCAGCCAGGGGAGACACCCATGTGAAAACAGAGACCAGTGCCAAGTCACACTCAGATTCCTGCCTTTATATCTGGGTCCAGAGAGGAAAGTCCTTATTTTGGCAAATGCTTTGTTTCCACATTATCATTCCTTTCAGGGTGAATCTGGCATAAAACTGCTCGTTTGTATCACTCATGCGGACTAAGAAGCCTCACTTTCTGTACACACCCCGTGCACCCTCCTCTAATGAAATATCAACCAATAACTTTTAAGTAGCCCTCTGCCAGAGCACAATGTCTCGGCGGGGAGTCGATAACCCATCGCCTTTATTACGGAGAAATACGCCCTCATCTCCCAGCCTGGAAAGGCGGACAGGCACCTCCCCGTAACTCCGGCAGCATCAGCCAAAAGCAGCCAGCAGAAGCGCCTCGGAAAGGTCAGCTTTTAAAGGCATACTGGGGAACAAAAAATGGCCAGGAAATGAGCAAAAGGCCTTCGGGCCTTTGAAGCTGGCTGTGTACAAACAGAGGCACGGCCCGTCGGGTGTGGAGGAACAAACAAGGGCCTCTTTGGGGGGGAGCTCGCTCACGCAGACAGCCGCGATCGGATGGGACATCCCCCCGCCTTTTAAAATATTTTATTCACACGACATCACAGAGTGTCACCAACTTTGGTCAGCTGTCCGGCGTGAGGTTTTCAATTCGAGAAAAGTTTGCACACACATGCACACGCATTTACATCTAGGCAACAGTTTTATTACCTTATAAATAGTCCGCAGGGTTTGCAAACTACCCCAACGCTTTTGATGCAGCTAATTTTAGGCTCATAATGGAATAATATAGATTTACCGTAAGATTTCTTGCGTGACAGTCTGAATGCGTGAGTGTCAGGCCAGATGCGTGAGAGCCGGCAGCCCCGACGGAGGCAGCGCCTGGAATAAGCGGCGCTTTCAGACGAACCCCTGCCGATCGCGGTGCCGTGACAGACACGCTTCCATTACATCTGAATGCCGTGATTGTTCGCACTGTCACCAAACCTTCAAATCAGCACCAGACTAATCAAAAGCTTTACATGCAACTGCATAGTCAGCCCCTTATAACGCCTCTTCATGTACTCATTACTTTTCAAGAGAGAAGTAAATATGACTTGTTGCACTTTCCTTTGTTATCTGGATGCTTAAATTACGCTCGTCACTTTCTCCTCCCAAAACTATTTTCTTAATATTAAGTGACACAAACGAACAGCGAGACAGACAAATGAACAGCAGCCGAGACGCTGGGAAACTCCCATGGTTTAACCCTGAAGTCATGCAGAAGTCCGCACCCCGGATATACAGGCGATTCATCCTGGTGCCCAAAAGCCCGAGGGAAGAGACGCTCCCGACTGCTGTGTCCGCGGCAGGTACCGGACCTGGAGGCAGCCGGGCAGCCCCGATACAGTCTGATAGGAAAGGCTCGTTTCCTGCAGCGATCCCACCCCAAACACAGCAGCCTGAGAAACCACGCCGCATCCTGAGCCGCACGCAGCGGGCTTCCTGCCCCGGGAGCCGCAGAGCCCAGCCGGTCCTCCTCAGCACAATGGCCCGGTCGAAGAAAGCCGGAGACCAGGCGGTTTAGAGAAGAAAGTCCGTCTCCGATTGTCTGTGTGTTATAAAGCCTCGATGTGATGCCCATCGAAACTAAGCGCCGAAATCGGGGGCTTTTCTTTGCGAAGTGACCGACAGCCCGTGCGTCGCTTAAATCGTATCAGCTGAAGCTGCAGAAAACACGTAGAAAAAGTTTAACTATCTTGCGTCTTGCACGACACTTGCAGCTCGGTCTGCGGCTGGCGGCGGGGCTACCCGAGTCCCTTTCCCGGGAATGCGGCTCTTTAAAAGTCCGCAAACGCGAGATCGGCTCCCCTGGCCGAGTCCGGACGGCGCGATAGCTGCTTACTGCGTGACGGAGAGTCGCACGTCGCTGTCAGAGCCCCGCTGCACACCGCGTACATCTCCCGGAGTGCCACCGAAGCGGCATGGCGGATTACCTCTCCTCTCCCCTCGGTCGCTGCGGCTCCTCGATGCTAGAAAGCGGCGCAGCCCCTTTTCCTGGGTCCGCCTGCAGCCGTGGCAGAAGCTGCGCGGAGCGGCATGTCGGAGAGGAGCCCGGCCCAGCGGCTTTTAAAGGAGGCGGGTGACTGCCAGCTTCCTCTGGAGATGACAGAATGCCATCAGGCAGCCTTTTCCCAAAGCTCCCAGAGCCAAACCCTGTCAGCGCTACTCGGATTTATCACCGTCACGGCAACAATTAGATTCAAACTGGTTTTGCCCCGAAGTAATTTTTCCTCTTTCCTTCTTAGAAACATACCCAGATGTTGCCAACTTGTTGACAAACTTGAAGAAGTCACAGTTTAACAGAAATGTTGTGAAACCAAAGCTATATATCAGTCGTATGTCCAGCTTATTTAATGAATTACCATAATTAATTGAGAACTCGGGGAAAGACACTTAGAAGCATAAGGTGAGGTTCTTCGCAGAACCGCTCATTTGTGATGACGGAAATGGCAAAAAACTTATCAAAAAGTGATTGTGCAAGAGTTTGTGCTTCTGGACGGAACTGTAGGAGAACAGGCATGTAAAGATAACAGGAACCACTGCATGCATTCTTCTGTGATAATCGGAGGTCTGCATTCAGCATCCACGCGTTTCCTCCCTGGGCAGACCGATTTCTGCATTTCAAAATAATTACACACACAAAAAAAAAAAAACAATAAGAAAACGCATATAAGTATTAGTCATGAAATATCAGCACTCTAGAGAATGACCGCTTCGAGCAGTAAGGATGAGTGTCATCCGAAAGGGAGTGAAATGAACGAGTGAATGAAATAAAGGGAGCGTTTGTATGAGACTGAGTGGCGTGGCTCATGCTGCATTCCTCGGCTGCCTGCTTGTTTATTTGTTCGTTGTTTTTTTTTTTTCCCCAACCATAACAACAGCCAAAGCTGACAAGGCAATAATCCTTCTAGTATACAAGCTGAAGGAGGCCTCCTTTTCCAGAACAGAGCACTGGCCACTCAGAGCCAAAGGTCACGGCCCCCGGGGAGACGTAAGGAAACGAGAGCGGCGTAGACGAGAGCAATTAATTTCAGATCTGGCCAGGAGACTGCAGCCCCCCCCAATGCCGGTCTGTCCAGGATACAGCAACAAGCACTGGCCAGCAGCGTAGGGTGACACAGAGACGGGTATGACCTGAACATCAGTGACGTCGACCTTCGTTCTGTGTCCAAACAGTTACCGTGGGTTCAGGCTAAGGCTCCAAGCCCGGGCATGTGTTATGTCACTTTTGTGCTTCCTGTGTGCTTGAGCGCAGTCCATCAATGCACTGACACGCACTGCACCCACACACAGTGCTGTGCAAAAATCTGGCACAGTCAAAGAAAATTATGTTTAAATGATCTCCATGTTGTAAAACTATGATATTTTGTGTGCCAGCTCAGCCGTTTCAAAACTTCTCCTAAAGTCACCCCAGTATTTGCAGCAGTCGTGCAATACTCCAATATATTTTATGACTCCCTACCACGCTTTCTTTGACTAATCAGTACCTCATTGAGTTATTTAAACTAATTAATTGAACTGGTGGTGAAATTTAAATAATTCCATGTTTTTGTAATGGCTGAGGTGCCCCTGAGGAGAGGTTTGAGAACCATCCAGCCATCCAACAAGACATCAGTAACATTTTACAGATATCTTTGTTTTTATTTTGTTACTGTTAATTTTCATATAATCAGATGTGTTTTTTTCCTGAGCACACATACTTACCATCCAGATAAATAGCTTTATAATTTTTTTGTTTTTTTTTACTTTAAGACTGTTACTGCACATTACACACGGTGACGGGTTGCTTTCTGAGAGCAGGACGCCAAGGGGTTCCACATCCACTATAGGTGCTATGTAAAGTTTAGTTAATTCAAAGTAAATTATCTTTACATCGCATCGTGTTAAATTACCCTGACACGGAGTGTTAAGACGGGTGTGAACAAACAAGAAATAGAGATGTTTTAATTAAGGAGCTGCCGACATTCTCAGCTTATTTCAAACAAAACAGTGGTTCTCTGACCCCCCCCCCCCCAATCAAATACCTTGCCAGCCCCTGTGAGATGCAGGGAAACAGGAGCCGTGCATCGAGTCACACCGGCTGCAGAAATGTAATTTATAACAAAAACCAAAAATTGGATTTTATCGTCCCCATGAGCACATACTGCCTGCTCCGAGGGTTACGGAATGAATAAGAAGCGTCATGTTTTACTCCTGAAAGATGAAGATTTAACCTATATAGTGTCAGGTGTGAATCAACTCAAGAGTGTCTGATCCCAGCACCATAACATTAGAATGTTTTATGTCCCTCTCTGTCATAGGTGGAATTCCTGCTGACTGAATGTAAACGTGATGATGAGCCTTTGAAAACCCCACTGTTAGCATGTGTCCAGTGCAGAAAGGCATGTAAGCCACCGAGAAAGAGAAAAAAAAAATAAATATATATGTAGAGTAAATAAAAGGGCAGTTTTGCTTGGACAGTGAGCGTGGAGTCAGGCTTCTTTCATCGGGAGGAGAAAACTCAATCTCGTCCCAGCTGGTAGGAAAAGCACAGCGTCGAAATGCACCAAAAAAAACAGCAGCGCGCAATCCTGCCGTCTCAATGCTGCTATTACGGTCAGCAGGAGCGCCTCAGAGGCGGACGGCGGCCCCAGAGCTCCCGGGGAAAAAGGCAGAAAAAAGAAGAGGGACATGGATTCCCGGACGGAGACTTCCCCCGGCAGCATGAGGACGTCGCGGGGCCTGACGGAGCGACCGTCTCGCTTACCGTAGTTTCCCATAAGCCATAAACATGAAGTTCTTCAAGCGATAAATAGCTCCTGAATGCTCTGTGAAGCCCAGGTCCCCTCCAGGCCTCTCCTTTCCATACAGATCTATAGAAGCCAGCTGTATATCGAAGCCAGACAGCGGTCACATGACTACCAGCAAGGGGACTCTGCAACAGTTTAAATATAACCTGCGTGCAGCTTTATTACTCATAAAACCACGCTTTGGGCCAGATGCCACTCGATATTTAAATCTTCTCCATAAAACACCGTTTAAAAGGCTGCAGAGGAGCCCTCGGGGGTATAATGCTGGGTGAGGGGAGGCAGCGAGGCAGCGGCAGGGTGATTAACGCGCTTAACAGCACACAGCGCTCACGCCCGGCCTCTGGGCGACGCTCTCGTCGCCTCGGGAGTCAAGGCGCTTCTTGCGCGCAGAGACCCCGTGAATGAGAGGTCTGTTCGGCCGGGCCGCGGCAGGGCAGCGGAGCCCCCGCAGCATCGGCCCTTTCATGGCGTCGCCGAGATATGGAAACGGCGTCAACAATGGGGGGTGGGGAGGGGGCTTGCTGACAGCGTGCTTCTGCGACCGCCATGGAAACAAACAAACTTCCGTCGCGAGAGAACAAAAACAGGCCTGTGCTGTGGGATCGCCGACGACCGCAGACACACGCCGCATAACCGCGGGCCGATCCCGCCAGGCAAGGGCGTTTAAATCCCTCATAACAAATCATCAACGTTATTAAATAAACTGAAAAGAAAGTAATACAACCACCTTGTGTGCGGCCTGGCGAACAGTGAGCGGCTTTAGGGAGAGGGGAGGGGAGGGGTGTGTTTTCTGCGGAAACAGGGCTGGAACAGAAAAGGCATTTCAAGGTATGTAAGAAACCCACCCCTCCCTAACCGAACCCTAACCCTAACCCTCATCTGACCAAGCCTCATACCTCAAGTAACAGAAATCCCATAAACAATCTAAGTAATGCACTTAAAAAACTGTGAGGAGATTAACCAACAACTAATACGAGCTAGATGTTGGAATTTCTGGACTGAAAATGAACAATAATGACATTCCAATGTGGTCTAAGCTTTATATCTATGACTGTGTATATATGTCTATTTAATAAATAGTTTTTGTATGACTTATGAAGGCAGAGAAGCTACATTGTTTTAACAATGTCTTTATAAGTTCTCCTTCAATTACTGCCCCAATACCAGGTGTGATGTGAGATCTTGTGCTTCTAGTTAGCGGCATGAAAACATCATCGCAAATTGTGTGAATGTTGGGCTCCGCTTGCTTCGTCCCAGAGACCCCTCTTTCCACTTGAGATTCCCAGGAGATAGTGGAGCATCTGTACATTTCTGACCCCTTGCCTCATTTAGTTTGTGGAACAGAAAACATTTGAAAGCTCCGCCCACGTTTCAAAGACAGAGTGGAATGTGGGGTAATTACGGGTGTCATCGACGGTCCCAGCAGGCATGGAGGAATGTCCCCATTAACAGCAGAAACCCAGGCTGGCCGGAACTGGGATCAGTGCCCTGAGACCAGCGGTCCGAGAATAAGGGAGGAAAATTAGGGAAACACTAAAATGAGGGAAATATTCATCAGGCCAGTCAGAGTAATTAGATTAACCGGCTGGCATTTTTGGTGGAAACATTACTGTACATCTAGATAAGAGGAGAATTAAACAATTTCATCCAGTAAAATGTTAGTGATTCCATAACAACGTAATTATACAGAGACAGGAGATAAACATACAGCTGTCTGGAGCCTGCAGCAATCAGACAGTTACGCCCAAAACTGCCTTTGTGCCGTTTATCAAGGACAATGAGAAATCAGAAAATCCATGGCTTGGATACACCTCTCATATTCTCTGTCTAAACGTCTGTCACCACGAGAAATTTTAACTGTTCTAAATTAATGATAAATAGATTGACTAGTCAGTGCTGTCCAGGGAGAAAAAAAAAAACATCTGAGAAACTAGCATGTCACTCAAACCCAGAAAATCTGCAGGGCTGCACTGGATCTGCTTCATCAGTCTGAAACGTGAGAGGCGTGCTCTCAGACCAGGAGCGGTCAGCACCACGGATTCTAACGTTCCCGAGAACGAGAAAATAAGAAAACGTTTCATAACATTCCTGAGCCTGAAGAGATTTTGGCCCATAGATTCGGTTTCCAAATAACGACTTTAATAGTGACTCAGGCTGGGTGTGAAGAGGAACAGAGAGCGATTTGAGGCTCTGGAGATACCTGCTCTCTGCTAGACTCCCCAGCAACTGTCACACTGCACATTTCACCTCAACAAAGACAGCCTGTTTCAGAAGTGACTGAAACATCATTAAATAACATAAAGCAGCACGCTTTCCATAGAGGCAGAGTTAATCTCTCACGTGAGGCTGAGCCAGACAGGATCTGTCATGTCATAGTCATGACAGGCTCATGGTCGGTCTTAATCTCTAAACCATCCTGAGCTGTATTTATTAGTCTGGATAATCCCATGGTGGTCACCTCCTCCCTAGCTATAGATCGGTAACCAAGACAAATTTTTTTATTTTTTTTTTTAATGCTTTAGGCAGAATCCTGGCCAGAAAAAATTAAATGCTTAGGATGCATACATATCCTTGCAGCAGCTTAAACTCAACACAGCTGTTAGCTGCCTGTCCCCAAAAACCACGGGGCCCTCAGTGTAAAATTGGCTGGGGCCACCTCTCATCGACCGGCATGTTGTGGATGATGAGTCCATGTACTCTTCCCTCTCGTGAAAATTTGCTTCTTTAAGGGAAATCTCGGTCACAGGCTGACGCCGACTAAGAAAATGGTTGGGGGGGGGGGGCTCAGGAACCGCAGCACAGGTGTCCAACTCTGACCTCCCTGGCCCCCGGGCCCCCAGCCCCTGTGCAGATTCTCAGCTTGAGCCCGAGATAAAAGCGGGTCGAGTACCGCGCCGAAGTGTCCTGTCAACGTTTCTATGCAGTGCCACGGCTAGGCACCCTGCCAGCCGCCTCCCCATGACAAACCCGAACCCCCCCCCAAGAGGGGGTATGGGGAGTGCCCCTCCTCACCTCCTCACCCTTGCCTTTAGAGAGCCAGTACAAAAGGAACTGGGCCATAATACGAGAGCAGCCCCTGAGAGGGGACCATGAATGGTCCGGGGTTATTATGCCAAAGCTGGGGGGGCCGGGGTGGGAGGGGTTCTGGTCCCAGGCTGTGGCTTGTGCCACTGGCAGCTAAGCTGAAGAGGATGCATTTTAATAAGATTAGTGTTGGGGGTGGGGAAGGAGGACTGTTTGGCTATCGTTTACATGAGGGAGACAAGGACTGAGGCGGCCAAGGGGACAGAGAAACACAGAGTGGCCCGGGGTGGGGGTTCTGCTTCCGGGACGCCTTTTTCCGTGTCGGATTGGCGGACAGGTCCTAATTCTCTATGAGGTCACTACGTCAAGCTCCAACTAGTGCATACAGGAGGCTAGAAACTGCCAGTAACAAGCAAAATTAAGTAAGTTCCGACTCAGCGCACGTGTTTTATTATAGCATTTCTGCTGTTGTTCCACATTCAGTCATGGCACGTTCCGGAGGCACATTTCTCAGCAATGTGACCCCGATTCCACAGGGCAGGTCACTGAAAGCAGGACGGACACTCCCCAGTCCGGGGGGGGGGGCACTGCATCAGTGCTTAATGATCTAGGAGTGACTGAAAAAGGTACAAATAAAGCACACCAGTACCTGGAAGGCCACGCTCATGGTTAGGGATGTTCTTAGCCTCTAGGGGGAATGGAGGAGAATCAGGAGAAACAGATGAAGCACTACACAAATTACCTACTAGAACAAAAAATACAGCAAAATTACATATGGTATGCGATCATTTTTAAAGGAACTTTATTATGTACAAAAAATTACAATGTTCATTAATACTGAAGCAAGGACTGTCCAAATTTATGTAGGTCACGCACATGTTAAGCAAAAATGTAAGTGATCCAGTTTCGGCCATGATTGACTCGGAAATGCTTTGAGTCAAGAAACGATTCCAGGCCATTAAAACCACCAAAAGCAAATCCTGACACAGAGATTTTATCTCACAAATTATATTATACTGAGGGCAGACACTATACTTTATTGTTCTGGCAAGCAAGCAACATGTAAGCAATACTTTGAAGACTCGTGATACTATTTATGTTCTGTTGTATTATTAGATATAGTGGGATGCAATGGTGACACCTATAGGCTGTTGTAGGCACTACAACGACTGTAGGCCTTACGTAATGCAACAATTACAAGGAAAATGACACAAGCAAAGGCATGTAAACTGCATTTTTTCTGAATGCAGCTTTACTATTATTTGTTGCCACACGTCCATGGTTCTTCCTGTTGTGTCAGAGACCTTGGTCCTGACACCCACACAGCTTTCATGGGACTTCAAGCGCTGATGACTGTCAAGCAGAAGATGGAGAAGGATGACAGACGGAGACTCACCTGTCTTTGTCTCATCTTGCACGCTCCCATGGGAAAGTGGCCGGACCCCCTCTCCAGCGCCACCAGACACGGTGTCCCCCCCTTTGAAGTCCTGCTTTCTTGGATCCCTGGTCCTCTTTCAGTCATCTGAGAGGAGCTCTTGTTTTGCACCAGCAGGCTGAGAAGTGATGGGACTGAGCCGACACTGTGGTGACTGAGCTCCCCTCCACTGGGATCATGAAAGGCACCCATCCAGTGGAGCTCCACGGAATCTCTGTTCTTCCTGCATAACCGGGGAGACAGTCAGGGATAGTCTGTGTTTGATCTGTAATCCCATGACAAGACGCGGAAATCCTCATCGCTATAGGCTGAATAACTCAAAAGGCAAAGTAATTTCAGAGTTTTAATTGTTCTAACTGGATATGGAAAAGTAGAGATGAAGTTTCTGTGTTTATTATATTTGATTTGCTTTTGATCTAATATGGCTTTCCTTATAAATTGATCACACATTGCAGTTTTTGACCTGGGATCCTGAAATATCTAAATAAATAAAGCTGTTAAGGTTTGGGCTAAGCAAATACACTTCATCATTCAGATGAAGAAGACACAGTACCCATCGGCTAGGGTGAGCCACATGCTTTATACAGCTTGGGAATAAATTAAGAGACCACGACAAAATTCACTAATTTCCTGATTTATGGATGTGCACCTGTGTAATATATACATTTTTTGCAAATTCCAGCCTGGCTCATCCCTGCTTCTCATTAATGAAGGGCTTCTTCTTCCTGGCTTTATGGGTCTCTATGGGCTTCTAGAAGCCCTAGCGGTCCTGACAGTACATTTCACACCACTTAATGTTTCCCATCCTTTTTGACGGTCACTTGAAGGTCATCTCTGGCATTACAAAGTCACTTCTGCCCCTGAGCTACCAGAGGAATCCCTGTTCTCACTGTTGTCGAAAGGAAAAAACAAAAACATACAAACACCACACAGCGAAAGCTCGAGCAAGAACCTAATGCACCAACCGGGAAGTGTGAGGCTTCAGTGCTACCCATCCAGTAACTGTGTCACCTGTTGTTCATCTCTGACACACACACACAAAGACAGACAGACAGACACTTTATAAATCCCTTTAGCAGAATTAAAAGTAAATTATTTACAATAAGAAAGTATGGTGGTTGGCTCCTTGTCCTGGGTTATTCTCTGCCTCCAGATCCCCATGACCCGGCAAGCAAAAGCAGCTATGGATAATAGATGGATGGATGGATGCAACAGGAATCATTTCTCCTACAGAAAGCAAGAGAAACCGAGAGAAGCAAACTGTCTCAAGTCTTTACTTTCATCTGAAATAATTTTGTCACCAGTATTTGATGACCATAACGGCTATGCATACAGAGAATATTATTCAATGTATGCACAGTATGAATAAACAGTATTATTATACACAGTAGTATTTAATACACTTAACAGATAGGAATCAGGGCAGGAAACAAACCCACAGTCCTGAAGGTTTACAGTGTTGGTGTGAGGCCACCAGACCACTGTGCTGCCAGGAGAATTAGGTTTCTGACATTATTTATTTAGCAATAATTTTGCCAACTTCACCAAGACCACAAGAGGAAAAGTATCTTCATAACTGCTGGAGCACAGATCGTATTTCTCATATCAGAACCCAGAGTGCCCCCTTCAGCCACCAATGCAACATTACAAATACAACTACAATAACTAAGTTATAACCATGTATGGAGGGTGGTCAATGTGTTAATTTTTTTTTTTAAATCCATAACCTGTTACTCTGCCACGTATTAATTCTGATACCCAAATGCGAGAATAGTAACAGCAAATATTTTAATGCAGAGCTGTATTATTGGCAAGCTAGATGGAAAAAAGAAATTGGAAAAAAATATTTAATGCATTTCCAAAGCATCCTAATGTGTACTTTAAAAAAATGAAGATGCCAGAATCAGAAAAAAAATGGGTAGCAAGATGACTGGTAGGGATTGGCTATGGACTTACTGGGTAAATCTTTATGGAAAGTAATAAGTGATGACTTCTTATAATGTATTATTGTAAGGTGTGATGGCTTTTGGTTTATCTCGATATGCTAGAAAGTTACATTGTAAACTGTGGGCTAGTGAAAATTTTCCTGGGCTAGTCATTTTTTTTAACTGAACTAGCCCAGTTGGTTAATAATGATAAATAATAATAAATTAAGTTCATCTCTCATAATGCCAGAAACCAGATCTAGCAATAGGTTGAGCAGGCAGTAACCTACAGCCCCCATATTTCCTGTGTTGTGAAGGAACCTGAAAAAACAGAGCCAGCCATGCTTAACATACTTAAACGTACTCTCATATAAAATAGTGCATATAAATATTTAACACATATAAGATAAAGGAATATAATGGCACTACTGATTTGAAATTAAAGCTCATTAAAAAAAACAATTTTCAAATTAATTCTCAAAAAAGTCCATGCCAATAATCATTCCAATTTAACGGTAACATTTTGCCGTTTGAACTAGATTATCAAATGCATTAAGCAAAGAGGTGCAAATTATTTGAAAAGTCATCTACATAAATCATTTAGTTTGTCATTTTCTTCAAAAGCCTTTGCATGCAAATGCTGTACCTCATGGAAACTCGCGTCACAAAAAAAGTACAAAAAAAGACGGAAAGTAGCCAATGATGTTTCAGACCGGGTCGATCACTAATGAGACGGTTGTTAAGGAAGTTACGTCAGGTCCAAACATTAGTTACTTCCGGTATTTTTGTACTAAGATAAAAGTCAACAAAGACCTGTGAGAATATGCTTTTTCTTAGTTTCAAAAAACGGGACCTTTATAATTATAAAATCCTTTGTCCCGAACCTTAAGAAGTGTTTGTCCACGATGCTCCCCTTCTCTACTCTTCCATGTTTCCTAAGAATGGCTACAGGCTCAACATGACCCTGTTCTATACTACAGGATGCATTTTAAAATAAAGATGTTATGACCTTGCGGAGTGTCTCGTGACAGAGGTGCCCGGGAACCAACTTTCGAACGCCATTCATCTTAGTTTAAGTCAAACTTAACTAACCGTATAGGTCAGGCTCTCCAAGAGTCATTATTATTTCACCACTTACTGATGTCTGAGGTAAAGTATTTTATTTATATAGCACCTTTCTAGAACAAAAGTCCCCAAGTACTTCACAAGAGATAAAACAAGAATATTCAAAGAAGGTATGTCTGTACATAAAAGTTTTTGAATGCCGTTTAAAAAGAGTCCACACTATTGACTGATCTAATGTCCATGGGCCGATCGACTGTTCCACAACACTAGCTGAGTATGCATCCAGTGTAACTCAAATCAGATATTTACAGCCGTTTCATTGCCCACTCAGCATCAGTATTTATATTCCGCACAAGGAGCCTTTGAAGCCGCGGCTTACCAGAAAATGAGTCTGTCTGCCAGCTTGTGTGTAGTGTGGCAGTCGATAGCGAGTTTGACTCTTATTTTGAAGACCTAAGCGGCACCTACTCGCTGTTTCCGGTTACGGCGACGGGTGTCACTCCGGGGTATAATCATGAATGGCGCTGGTCTGCGACGGTGAAGGCGAGCCTGGTCCTCCGCAGCGGGGTGGAAGGACAGCTATGCGCGGTGTATGTGGCGCCCGGGCCCCGGCTGCGCGCACTCCAGCACGATGGCGCCGAGGCTGAGTCTTTGCCGGGGATTGCTGGTCTCCTTACGTCCGCTGTGCGCGCTGTCCCTGCTGGTCCTTCTTGTACACTGTCACATATGCAAGCACGCCGTCCCGCGTCCGTCGGAGGTTAGGACTCGAGATCGCATGGTCCGAGGGTCCGAGGGTGGCGGCACGTGTAACCCAAAGTGCTCTCTGATGTGTGCATGTAAATCTCTGTGTGTTGTGCCGACTGCAGCGCACGGCACAATTGATCAGCGTAGTAATGACTTTCTTATTTTAGGTCTTACCGGGTGATCTGTCTTAATGCAATATCTCTTCGTCTGTAGCAAAGTAATGTATGTACGATGGTTATCTCATACAAGTTCGTAGAAGTGATTGTTCCTATTTAATGTCATTTTCACAGGTTGTTCACCAAGTGTACTTGAAGCCTGGAAGGATAACCAAGAGAAGTATTGATCAGCAGTTAGTAATTAAGATTGTCTATGATGACAGCGTGGAAGAGTAAGTGCCTGTTGTCATACATCTTTGGTCCCCCAGATCTCTTTGCCAGAAGTCAAACTTATTATTTGTTTTTTTAGGCTGGGTCTAGAGAAGAGGAGGCTCGTTAAGGTATGAGATCATGTGTGGGGAAAAAAAATCTCACTTTCATGGTTCCAGAATCCAGGCTCCAAGACACATGGAAATCTCACTTTTGGTTGGACTCAGTCTTAGATCAGATCTCATCTCTCATCCCTAGATGCAACTGTGAACGCAAACCTGACTGAATGTCAGATCCCTTGCTCATGGTTTTTACTCTGTATTTTGACAGGATAAATTGTTTCCCCAAGCCATTGACTATCTACAGAAGGTGTTTCAAGTGCGCAGAAGAGCTGGACCAGTGCTCCTCAGCAGGTCATCCTACTTTCCTTGGTTTGCTGACAGTTATAGCTCTGTGTTTCCATTGGCCGTTGAGAAACGTCCCTGTGAAGATTCTCAGTCATCCAGGTGAAACTGTCTGGTGGTTGAGTCATGGCACCTGGGCTTCTCTCGTGTAAGGTAGAAACGTTCCACTGCTCATCCAGGCAGCTTCTTCAGTCTGAGGAAGGTTGTAAGTGTCCACAAATTTATCCTCCCGGATAGTTTCACTTCGCACCTGCCCTGAGTAGGCTGGCTCGTTGAGTGAAACAAAAGGGAGGGGACTTGTGGATAGATGTAACCGTCACACCTTTAGCAGACCCTCCTACCCCCATAGAGTGGATTGTTAAGAGTGGTCCACCTGGTGGAGGTGTGAGTTGGGTCTGATTTTTCTGGGAATGATCTTGAGAAACGCCCCTCTAAAGCTCTCCCTGTGCTCTTCTGTGAAGACAATGCTCAACCAATCAGTACCTGCGGAAGAAGGATGACCCTCACCGCTACTGCCAGGGGTCATGTGCCGAGATAACGAGGTGTGGACCTGTCATCGTTCCTGAGCATCATTTACAGGTCAGCTTCCACCTCGGCCCCCCCTTCACTGAGACTTTTCTGAAAGGTACATAGCATGTCTGCTTTTTTAAGCAAGATCTCAAAAAGGTAACTAAGCGCTGAAGGGCTGCAACAGCCTTCCAGGAGGCTGATACTCTGGATGATTCAGATGTGTTTCTGATGTACTTGGTCGTATGATTGCAGATTGTTTGGTGACACAGGAAAATGTTTTTGTTGGTATTATTATAAGTTAGCCAACCAATGGGGATTTCATGCTAATTAACACCTGCTTGATATAGATGCAAACGTCTAAGATTACACAAATGAATTATCCAAAGGTAGCATTATGACAATGTCCATCCATCCGTCCGTCCTCTAGCCATTTGTCCTGGGCAGAGACAGGTGAGTGCTTTCCTGTAAGCTTAGACAGTCTCATTAAGTATTTATTTAGGCCTCTTCCAGATTACATCATTGTGCAAGTTGTTACAACATGCAGACTGTTCTCTGCAATGTACCTGATACTTTAATTTATTAATGGACGGAGAATTACAAAATTTACATAATGTATTTTAGAAAATCTGCTGTAGCATTCGGAGATGTGCATGGACATGTATTATGTCTGAATGTCTCTGTGTATTTGACCTGAGAATGAAACGTTTATGGCAATGATGCAAATGACCTTAGCCTAAAGCAGGGCTATCCAGCTCACGGTCCTCAGGCTCCGAGCACTGCTGATTTTCCGGTCTTCCTTCGCCCGTGAGCACGTCTCGGCTCTCGTTTGTCTGTCTCGTCTGTTAGAAAGATAAATGGTCTTGGTGATTTGTTACTCAGAGAGCAATTTTTCAATTCACTTATTCATTCATTCTGAGTATTTTTTAAAACGTTTTGTAATTATAAAATTATTAAAAATTACTTTTATTATTAAACTAAATTGTTCAATTAATGATTATTAATGACGAGCAGTTGAACAAGTGAGTTTGACTAATGTGAAATTAAATTAATTGGTACTAATTTCTATATAGGACATACATTAAGATAATGAGATGTATTTCACTGTAACACATTCCCCGTGAGAGGCCTTAGCTACTCTTTACATAAGCATTCGGAAACACTGCAGTGAATCGTGTCTAACTATACACTGTGACACCCCGTGTGTTGTGTCTGGGCTGGACTTGTGGACTCGTGTTGTCCCTGTGCGGTTAAAGGTCCTTCTTCGGTACAGATATGCTGAGAGTGTGTGTCCTCCGCAGCAATGCAAGGTGTGCAGCGAGAGCGGCAAGCAGTGCGGCTCGGTGGGGCCCCCCGATGGCGAGGGTGTGGAAGGGGCCGACTTCGCGCTCTACGTCAGCGGGCTCACCACAGAGCGCTGCGGGCAAGAGAACATCATCGCCTACGCCGCCTACTGCCAACTGGAATCCGAGCTTGACAGGTAGGGGGTGGAGGGCGTCGGGTGAGGGAGGGTGTCACTCTGTGACGAGGCGGGGATGCCGTGAGTATTGCCAGGATTACAGCAGTGTGGGTGCTTCTGAAAGGTCTGTCGCTGGTTTCTTGCTATAGATGATCTTGGTGTCACGTCATGTTTCACGAAGTAAATGGAGGTTCATTCAATCTCATAATTATTACCGTGAAGTCGGCATTCGAAATCTGGCGCTCTTTCGCTCACCTGTGGCTCCGCCCCTTGCGCCCGTAGGCCGATCGCCGGGTATGCCAACCTGTGCCCGGCCATGATTCCCGTGCATCCTCAGGAGTTCGCTGCCATGCTCTCCACCGTGAAGCATGAGATCATCCACGCCCTGGTACTCGCTGTCTTAATTCCTACTGTTCTACTTGGCTGCATCAGTATTCAGTAATTCTCCACTGTGAGGCGCTCTGACCAGTCGATGTGACGCCCTACGCAGGGATTCTCCGCGGGCCTCTTTGCGTTTTACCACGACGATAACGGGAAACCTCTGACCCAGCGATACGCGAGCGGCCTGCCGCCCTTCAGCGAGAGGTGAGGGTGCCGTTGCTCAGATCGCCCTCCCAGGCCCCACACAGCTTGTTCAGGATCTCTACCTGCCTCCCCATCCCTTGCAGCTTGGGCCTGTACCAGTGGAGCGACAAGGTCGTGCAGAAAGCCGGGCGGCTGTGGGACGTCCGTGGGAACAACACTGTGTCACGTGAGGTCCATCTTCTGGTCACCCCGAGAGTGGTGGTAAGAGTTAGAGACGTCTGGAGACGCTTCAGGGGATACTGCTTCATTGTCCTGTGTCTACTTGTGGGTTCATGCATGTCCCCTTTTGCGCATGTACATATTGCATTGTGGGTAGGGCTGTTACGATCACGTCACGATGTAATCGCGATTATATGGTGCATGCTCAGTAATCACCAGAGTTTTTAGATGATGGACGAAAGATTTGTCCGGACGCCGGCTTTTTGATTCTATTTGGACATTTACTTACACCCACAATTTGGTAAGCAGATTAGTGTCCCTAAAATATTAATGAGATTTGTATTGTGATGTCCAAAAGTTAGTGATATGTATAAATCTGGAGGACTCATGTTTAATAAATGAGTCAGACTTTAAACTGCCAAAAGTATCACCACACCGGCGACGTCTTTTTACCTTGTTTACCCACATATCGCTGCCACTTCGGTGCTTATCGTTTCCACGATTTAGTGCCCGCTCACGGGAAGCTTGTGCTTTCAGAGGGAGGCCAGGAGGCATTTTGACTGTCCCTTTCTGGAGGGCATGGAGCTGGAGAATCAGGGGGGCCTGGGCACCGAGCTCAACCACTGGGAGAAGAGACTGCTGGAGGTATGTGCGGAGCCCCCACCCCCTGGCCGAGGGGCCTAAAAAGGCGACTAACCTGCAAACTCAGTCTGCCCTGATTACGTGGTCCAGGACAAACGTCTGAGGCTTCCTTCCAGCCTCAGATCCTGGCTTCATTATCCAACTTCCTGTCATGAAATGAGTTGCTTCAGTCTTCAAATGTGCCTCTTAGAGTAGGAGTACATTGTTAACCAACAATGAAGGGTGGTCTTCTATTTAGTAGGGGTCTAACAATTCAGTTCTAATCAATATTCGGTTAATCAATTGTCAATGCACTGATAACATATTATCAGTTCAATTAACAAATATCTATTCATATACCCAAACCATGACAATACATTAAAAAAAAATTCTCACACAAAGCAGTCCAAAGACTTATAGTGAGTAAAGACCAATACACTACAGTACATTTAATGTAGTTTATAACACCTTTGTTCCTGTGTTTCCAGAGAATAAGCTGTACATATCCAGAAATAGTTTTTTTGTTGTTAAAACACAAATACAAGATGGGATGTTTCTTGTCCAGATATTTTTTGTGCTTTTGAGACCTGTATATTTTTAAAACACAAATTCTATCATAAAAATGGAAAACTAAATAATTATTGTTGAATCTTTTTGAATTCAAATAAATTCCACTAAAATCAATGGAATATTTCACTATATTGAAAATATGTGTTGCTGAATCAAATCATATCACATTTCAAATATTGCCAGATATGGAATCTCTGCTTTGCAAAATGGAATTTGAATCATATTGTCGCAAAGCTTGCCATTTACACCCTTACTAATTATGTGCCGTCAAGTCACCGTTGACCTGAGTATAGGAGTCTGGCCAGAAGCTGGTTTCAGATGTTCTGCGGGCAGCGTGTTTAGAATCAGTGTGAGCCTAAGCACCTTCTGTCCTGCTTTCTTCCAGAACGAGGCAATGACAGGATCCCACGCACAGAATCGCGTGTTTTCCAGAATTACTCTGGCGATAATGGAGGACACTGGGTGAGTGAGGAAAAGGAGAATGTGCCATCACACATACAGCACTGCTAAAGTCTTAGGCAGCCAAAGGAAATTTTGTTTAAAGTTATTTATCTGGGTAATAAGTGTATGTTTGCTCAGAAATAAAGAAAATGTTTTTAATATGGATATTTTGGATGGTAACTGTAGAGCCTGGGGTGACTTGATTCTGACACACTTCTACAGACATAAATTTTACACCAACACCAACAAATTATATATATATAGACACACACACACACACGTATATAAATGTTGCCAACTGCCTTGCATCTGTAGCCTCTGGATTAGGCTCCAGACCCTTTGTGACCCTGAATAAGATAAGTGGTTAAAGGATGGATGGATGGATGGATGGATGGATGGATGGAAGTTGCCAATCAAAATCATGCCTCTGGGGGGCTGAGGTCACTGTTGTGACCCATGTGAAAACTTCACAACAGGCCGTGCCTTTCTCCTCCCAGGTGGTACCGAGCCAATTACAGCCTGGCAGAGAGGCTGGACTGGGGGCGGGGCATGGGCTGTGACTTTGTAACAAAGAGCTGCAAGTTCTGGATTGACCAGCAGAGGCAGAAGTGAGTCGTGCAGTGAGAGCGGGTGCTCTCCTCTGAATTTTGGTTGAGTTTATACCTGGGATCTAGCATAGAACTGAATCACTCATATAGTGCTTGAGTTAGAGGTTTCCATGGAATCAAAGTGTTTCTGCAGCATGGTTACCCGAATGGTAATTGGAGGGTTTGCCTGCGGTGTTTTCACTAGTTACAGATGTACAGCGTTCGTTACGCTAATTAAGTGGTGTTGAGACTGACAGCCGCATCCCCCCCCCTTCTCCCCGGGACAGGAGGCAGGCCCCCACTCCCTACTGTGACAGGGTGAGAAGCACGCCCCTACAGCTCACCTGCCGACAGGACCAGCGGGCCGTCGCCGTTTGCAACCTGCAGAAGTACGAGCGCCAGCTCCCCCCGGAGTACCAGGTGTGCATCTGCGGTACAGGGGCCAGCGCAGTGACGCGTGACGGTGTCTTTGGGCGTCTCTGTGAAGCTGGGGGGGGGGGGGGGTCACTGAGGGGCAGAGCTCATATGGCTGGCTTCCCAACCTCAGAGAGCAAGATGTGGTCTTACCTGCTCAGTATACTGAAATCATGGCCCTCACCGGGAAATGCAGTTTGGGAGGGAGGGACCGACCGACCGACCGACCGACCAGTCGATTACACCAACAAGTCGATTACAGTCTGCATGGCGTCCAGTAGAAGGACAGGGGAAAAGACACCTCAGCCGGCAGACTTACAGCACTTGCGGGTCAAGATGATTCCAGGACAGTGTCGGTGTGTCCTGGTAGCAGGCGAGCCGCATTGTGGCTGAATGACGGACGGACGGACGGAAGGAAGGAAGGAATACTGAGGCCTCCTGGCCGTTCTCTCTGACTAGCTCCCAGTAAACGGCTTTTACCCACCATGTCCCTGCAGTACTTCGATTTCATCCCCGGCGTACCCTCAGGGGACCTGCCCCGCTATGGAGGCGCTGTGGAGATCGCCGATTACTGCCCCTTCAGGCAGGAGTTCAGCTGGCACCTCAGTGGGCAGTACCAGCGCAGCTCAGACTGCCGGGTCCTGGAAAACCAACCCGGTGAGATTTCCCAGCCGGACCGTGTGACCGGCATTTAACGCTTGGGGTCACTTGGGCATCTCTCCCCGGGTTTAGCACAGATCCCCCCCTCCCAACTCCCATCTGTTCTTACCCTGAACTTCCCACCCCCTACAGTGTCTTGGGCGAATTACGCCGCTGAGGAGTATGGCCCCGATTCCGTGTGCCTGTCCCAGAGGTCGGCATTCGTCATGGAGCAGTGCAGCCGGCGGCTGACCTACCCCGACTGGGGCAGCGGCTGCTACAAGGTGAGGCAGTGGGGAGGAGAGGCTCGAGTCCGTGCTGAGGCAGCCCTCATGGCCTCCGTGTCATCACACTGCAAGTCTGTAGGTTCTAAGTGGTGCTGTGTGGCTCTCTGGGCTAAGATCCATGATTGGAAGGTCGCTGGTTTAAATCCCATGGTCAGTAGAGTGATTTCACCATTGGACCTGTGACCCTTAATCCCAATGGCCCCCGAAACTAGCTGACCCAGTTTTCTCTATTATACGTCACTCAAGATATAAGTCCCTGATAAATACGTGTAACTGACATAGTTGGGGCTAGAGGAGGTCTGGCCAGTCTTACAAGTCGATTACATGAGGTCCCACCGTCTGAGATTACAGTCTGCATGGCGTCCAGTAGAAGGACAGGGGAAAAGACACCTCAGCCAACAGACTTACAGCACTTGCGGGTCAAGATGATTCCAGGACAGTGTCGGTGTGTCCTGGTAGCAGGCGAGACCAGGGCACCCACGCCGCATTGTGACTGAATGACAGAGAAGCTTCAGGAATCTGACACCATCTTTTACGTGCGTTTTTTGGTGTTAGGGACATTTCATTATGAATAATCTGGTAAAGGCAGACTGATAAAAATCAGATATTACTGGGAGGGGTGGTGCCTGGATCTCGGAGTATAGAGTATATATGGGGAGTGTGAGTGTGTGTACGGCGTTCATTTCTGTG
>JAODLC010000038.1:16804726-16810719 GCA_026781145.1 Hippopotamyrus pictus | reverse complement strand
TCCAAATCCAGGCCTTGTTTTCAGTTCTCCCAGGTAGTCAGTTTAATAATTACTGATTCTGATTGGTCAGAGGCTTCGCACCTGGCTCGCAGGTAAAGGAAGGCTGGAAAACCAGCAGGGCTCGGACCTCGAGGACCATGATTTGAATAATAGGGTTCTATTATGTTCATATAGTACAATTGTATGCTTTTAAATATGCAAAGATGGTGCTGGTCACATCTATAGAGTCAAACAAACTCGACACATCCTGAATTTGAATTTATTTACCTGAATTTGAGTGTGTTGATCTGAACATATTTCACTGAAGATTTCATTACCTGAATACCAGAATCTGATTTTAAATGCCTTTACCTGAACTTAAATTCAGATTTCAGATTCTTTAATTCATTTACTGAACTTGGAATTTTATTGTTTGTGTGGTTATAAAAATTCAAGTTCAGAAACCATCTGGAGTCCTGGAATATGGAAAGAGCAAAAGAACTAATTAAGTACAATCATGGTCAATCACAAAACAGGTCACCAGCTGAATTTTACAACCTGAACTTGGATTTTTATGCTCAGGTAATGAATTTAATTTCAGTATCTTTAATTCAGATTCAGGTTCTGGTATTCAGGTAGTGAAATTCAAGGTTAACACATTTAAATTTGGGTAAATTAATTCACATTCAGATTGTGGTGAGTCTGATTTTAGGCCATAGTTCTCTGGGGATTGTCTGCTACCTCCATAAAATGTGGTCTTAGAGGAAATCTTTTTACTTTGTGACCATTTGGTCTTTTTACTTGCGAACAAGTTAAACCGACAGATAAATTTAGCTTGACTGCTTAAAACAGTGATTAGAGGGTAAGTGCTAATTACAGCATTTTCCAATAAGCTTTCTTTAATGCTTATTATGGATTTCATACATTTTCTTTCATGTGGAAGAACTAAGGTAAATAAAGCTTTAAAGTCTTTCATATCATTGTGGAGATTCTTGTACTAAGTACCTACAATCTCTTAATGATGGGTTTAATCGCATGAAAATTTATACAGTGTCACACCACACACAGCCAGGGATCTCTGGGAAGCGTTTGCATCTTTTTGCAATTATTTCTGGCAGTTATGGCTTCCTAAATGAAGACACGTGTTTTAAACACATACTGGGATTGCAGTTTAACCAGATAATCTTCAAACTTCTAAGCAGTGCAGAAATGAAATAACTGCCTGCAAATTCTCGAAAGCAAAAGGCTTGACTAGAATATAAAGTGATCGTATAAACATTTTTTAAAAAATAAAGGAACCACCCCAGGTATCTCAGCTGGCTTGTCACCAGCGGGTTGGATTTTTTCCTCTATAAATCTGGGCTGATCACACTGAATCAGTTCCTTGTTTCTAGGAGACCAGCACTGGTTGGGTGCACAAGACCACCCAGATCTAGGCCGTGTGCCCAAAGTGAGCCATAACAATTCACAGTGCTGGCAGTGTTTCTAGAAAATATTTGCTAACTGTTGGGATGGTACAGTGAAAATGAATATATGACAGACTTTTGAGAAGCCTCTTCAATTTCCTGTTTACTTCTCACTGTTGTTCTCAGCATATAACTCTGCTTTGTAGAAGAAAGATCTTAGGTGCCTTCAGGAGGATCAATTGCAGGGTAATGTGGATCTTGGATGGAGACCAGCTCCTTAAACAGTACTTAGCCTGAATTTCAGTCTGTCAGACAGCTCCCTCAGCTGCCTGGGTAATGCCTCACACCTCTGTGACCGCTGTGGGGGGATCCGTGATGGAGGAGGTGGATGGTGTGATGTGGCCCAGGCTTTGAAAGCAAGAGGCAGGTGGAGGCTGTTGGTTGTTGTTGAGCAGATCCTGGCCGCCGTCCTCTTCACCCATACTGTTAAAGCGCTCCACCACACACTGTGCAGTCAGCCTGGCTTCAGGATCGTGGTCCCAACATTCGACGATGGTAGAACATAAAAGCTTCATCCCCTACAGAGAAGGTCAGGAGATGGTCAGGTCTACAGTGGTGCCAGTCATGGAACTTTTAAATACGGTACAATTACAGAATATTTTTCTTTCCAATCGGGAATTGGTTTTGCTTTGAATTTTATATGTCTGTGGTGAAAAGATGGTAATTATTTGGTCGTGTTTATTTATAAGTCCGTTCTATGAAACATTTACAACTTTGTCGCGGGACAGAGGCCAGCTTCACGGGGGATGTACCTGGTGTGTGGTCCAGCTGGCAGGGATATCTGGCCGACCTCTGTCACGTAATACAAGGTCCCTCATGCTCTCCACGCATGGCTGCTCACATACTTTGGACCTGAATGGCGGCTCGTAGCTCTTCACCTCTGCAAAAACGACAGCAGGTGACCCGCTACTGAGGAAGCTGCCATGGAAATCAGGGAACCTGGCATAACCCTGAAGGCAACCCTGCAACGTTCTCTTGATGAACTCCTGCAAACACTGCTGTGGACAAGGGCGGCTAGTTCAAGATCCAGAAAGTAAAAATCCACACCAAGGTTTTGTTTCAACCAGCCTATTGAGTATAAAGAGTCACAATCACGGAGTACTCAATTGTTTGGTTAAAATAAAATCTTGGTCTTTTTTTTTTTACTTTCTGGACCTGAACTGTCCAATTAAATGTACGGACCTCTCAGTTAATCAGAAAATAAGGAAACTGACCAAAGAAACACCTTACCTCCAATTGCATCACAGCGAGAGACCATTTCCCAGAGCACCAAGGCCAAGGAGTAAACATCTATCTGTTTGAAGGCCTCCAGATCCTCGAGGTTCACCCTGGACTCCAAAACTTCTGGAGCCATGTAGCGTGCTGTCCCCACCTGGTGGTCAAGGAAAAAAGAACAACAGGCTGACATAGGATAGCATATGCTAGAGCTATTCGAATTACGGTCCTCGGGGGCTGAGCACTGCTGATTTTCTAGCCTTCCTTTATCTGTGAGCCAGGTGTGAAACCTCTGGCCAATCAAAATCAGTAATTATTAAACTCTCTGGGGGAACTGAAAACATGGCCTGGATTTGGAATCGAGGGCCAGATTTGAATGGGGGGGGGGGCATATGGTGTACTACAAGCTGTTAGAGGAGCAGAATATAGTAGGAGTATCTTAAGGGAATGATTTCATTGAAATAATGAATGAGCAATGTCAAACATCTATTAAGTCTTTAGATGATTAGCCACAAACTCGTATTGACGCATGCGATGAAACAGTGTTTGGGGGGAGGTCTACACCAAATACCTGGCCACTGTTGGCAACGTCGTCCACAGTGAGCAGGACGTCAAGCCTGAGCGCCAGCCCGAAGTCGCACAGCGCACACTCCTTTTGGTTTTTCACCACGATGTTGCTGGTCTTCAGGTCCCGGTGAGCCACGGGTACTTTGGGGGAGCCACAGGGCGTGGTGTCACTGTGCAGATGGGCCAGGCCCCGAGCCACAGATCCGGCCATAGCGTGCAGCTCCGCCCAGCTTAGCACGTGGCCCACCAAGAAGTCCTGCAGGTTGCCCAAGTCGTGGTAGGCTGTGATGAGCCAGTACTCTCTTTGAGGAGAACAGGGGCCACCCCCCCTCTCTTCTGCTGTCAGCAACTGCACCACGTTCTCGTGCTTCAGGTCAGGGTCAGAGAAAATGGCCCGCTCATTCTGCCAGGAGTTGTACTCCTCTGCCGGGAAGATTTTGACGGCCACTGTCTCATACTGGCTCCTGGCGCTGTGGCTGAGTCGAGCCCGCCACACCTCCGCGAATCGCCCCTTGCCTACCATCTCCTCAAGTGTGATCGGCAGAAGCTCCACGCTCACGTCCGGACCGTCAGCGTCACCGGGTGAGGAATCCCCGGTCATGGTCAACAACTTGCCCTGGGGACTTCCCCTGCTCCGACCCTCGGGGGGGTCCAGCGACTGGTAGCGGGTCCGTTTGGGGGCCCAATCTTTGGGCTGCTTGGCTGACTTCCGTGTGCGGTAGAAGTAGAAGGTCGTGGTGACGATTATGGCCACCAGGAGGGGTGGGAGCAGACTGATCACCACCACTGGTATGACATCCTTACTCTGGAGCTTCAAGAGGCCTAAGAACCCAAAGACGTACACATGAGCGCATGAAGCAGAACTCCACAAAACCAGCTGTTCAGAATCTAAACAAATATGGTGCAGTGCCCACTGTCTACAGGCACCTTTAGAGGTTCATAAGTATAGTATCATTTTCTTTTCATTTATAGTATCATTTGCTTTTGATGGACCTCAAACATCTTGGTAATTTCACATCTTTCACAGACAGGACAAAAGCAGTGCAGGGTCTGTCCTTCATCTGAATGTCATATCTGAACAAGTGGCTCCACACATCAGTAAAGTATATCTAGGCTGGAGACACAGAAGGATCAAGGCCAATGGAATCCTGCCTGTGTCCTGTGGTAACAGGGTTCAGGAGGGGCGATTACCGTTGGATCCCTTGTCAAATATTAGCATGTCGTTACACTCCTGCTCACTGGTGCAGCCACAGATGTATGTGCTGCCCTCTTCTGAGGGCTGGGGCACCATCACACATTGGGTGGTGGAGTAGTTGGAGATCAGGACACGCTCAATGGGCGTCTGGGGGTGGTGGCACAATGTCCGGACGCTGATGCTGACATTGTCCTGTTTCCTGGGACCCACCCCCCCCCCCAAGACAGAGGCACACTTTTAACCTTAGTTACGAGCAAATGGCACATGTTTGAAAAGGGTCACCTCAAACTGAACGAAAGATCAGGTTTTCACCAAACAAAGGAAGCTGTCTACTGCATCATCAAGGTGAAGACTATGAGTTTGCAATAAAAACACTGAAAGGAAGAAAAACATGTCTATCATTTGTCATTCAGGTAAGTCATCATTTTAAGGAGGGCTCAATAAAGGCAGTGTAGATCTGCAGTCACATCCGTGCTGTGAGCAGTAGGAGGGGCGTAACAACACTATAATACCATGATCCCTAGGGTGTAACTTTGGGTTGAACATTGGGGGGGCTGAAGCCTCCACACATTTTGTAATACATGCCCATGAGGGAACCTGAACAGAAATAAAATCAACTTCATCTATCAGATATCCCACTGACAACAGCATAATATCATTTTTGATACATTGTTACACCATATGAAATATTACAGGATATCTTCTTATTGGTATTTAAATGGTTTGGAATGGAAATGGTGCTTTTAAGGGTCCGGCAAAGGGTCGGTCTTCAGACGTACCACACAGCCACACAGATTTCCTCAGACAGCTCACAGTAGGTGCTGAAGGAGCAGTTGCTGGAGCACACGGTGCCCTCGCACTCGGGGCTGGAGTGGTCGCACCATTTGCAGACGTTGGTCTTTATGTTGCTGAACGCCAGCACTCGGGAACCTGAGGGACAGGGACAAAGATTGTGGTTCTCAAGGAGGGCAGATGGGCGTTTGCTTGCCAGTGTGCAGCTGAACGAATGATTAAAAAATCAAGCCTGCGTGCTTGATTCGAGCGTCTGGCACTCTTGCCTTGAATCATCATCGCAAACAACTCATGCTGTGATTAATATGCAGAGGCGTAGGGACAGGACATGCAAGGCAGGCGATTCCCTGAGGCTCCCCAGGGAGGATGATTACACAGTACATTGCAACGACAAATCTGCTTTATTTGTATATTCTGTTTCTCAAAATGAAAAAAAAGGAATTTTGTTTATTAAATCCTTTGATTATATTATTAAATTACATTTCACAGTAAAATAAAGGTAATATATGTTACCATGCTGGGGGAGGTGGAGTTGGGGAGGCCCATGGAGTTTTTTTTCCTAGGTCCCCCATTCTCATGTATAGGCATGGATGTATGTTACATGTTGACATTTCAACAATGTTGTTAAGGTGTTTGTAGTAAAGTGTAGTAAAACCTGAAATTTCCCTACTTTTGGGGACATCTTTTGAGGTCCCCATGTGGATAACCTCAGTTTTATAAAAATCTGTGAATTCAATCAAAAAAGTAAAAATGCCAAAAGTCTTGTATTTTAGTTGGTT
>JAODLC010000038.1:16794726-16802226 GCA_026781145.1 Hippopotamyrus pictus | reverse complement strand
ATTAGAGTGGGGACGGGAATGCAGTCGGTGATATATTTGCTGATGTGGGGGCAAGTATCGCGCCGAAGGATCGATCGGTCAAATTTAAGAAGCTTATCCATTCTCACTTTTGCTAAGGTATACACTCTAGCAGTTCTGCGTACGTTCGTCTAATTGTGTTCAGCCGACATGTGTTCACAAGTTGTCTACAACTCTAGCGGGATAGTGTCAAAGACGCGGGAGATGTAATGTTAATCTTGTATTTTTGGGCCAATTTCTTCTTGTTACTTTGTGTCTAAATAACATACATGTTGCTATAGTTTAAGTGATTATATTATGCTATATCCTTAAATGTAACTCTGGAAATTCTGTCTTCATGGGGCCCCCTATAGTTTTCCAGGTCTCCGGCAGCTGCCTACCCCTGCCTTATGGTAAGTCCGCTCCTGGCCGCAACTACTACACAAGAAATAAGTAGCCGATATGAACAGGCCTAAATGGGTAAACAAACAAACAAACAAAGAAACAAGATGCCGTCGTGTACAAGTATTTTAATATTTTTAATCTTATCACTGTTTACAAAACACACTAACTTAAGCTATAAACTGTATTTTCAAGAGTAAAAGCTCTGGGGTATTTTTGCCTAATAATGCTATTTATTCTAGTCTTCGCTACGTCTCTCTTAAACCCAATATCTCAAACTTTTGTATGCATAACCAATTACATTCATACGTACAAACATACATACATATATAGGCTACATACTGAAGTGTTATTTTATCAAAAAACAAAATATATTAACCTTTTCAAAAACTGCAAAAGAGGTCATCGCTTGATCATTTCTTCTCTTCATTAAACGAATTAATTTTATAAATGCTATTACATGACAAAAAATTAAAAGGATAAACAGACCTGTAATGCTATACAAATAATAATTCAGAGAGACCGGTAAGGCTACAACATCGCGCGTGAATGAACAGCAGTTTCTCTAACGTACAGTAAACGCTGCACATGCAGCGACACATCCCAAGAAAACACGAGATAACAACGATGCATTCTTCGCATTTCGTCTATCTTATCGTGTAACTGGGGCAGAAATCAATTGTAATGAAACGTCTGTATTTGCCGCAAAATAAATGGAAAACTCAGCGGATTGTGTATTTTCGAGATATATATCTATGATAACGTTTTTAAGGTTAGCGTAAATTCAAGTGCAATGCTTATGGCTCTTCAACAAATAGCTAGTGGAAACAATGGCCCCTTAAAAAGTGGAGACGGGATTAGGAAGCGATCAAATACTCACAGAAAAATACTAGCAGAACGGATGTTATCGAGGAAAAAGTCCGGCACCCCATATTCAGGTTATAAAAAGTAGCACACCGATGCGTCCGAAGTTAGTCTGCTTTTAATAATTTTATCTGCTTCCGAATGTGTGTTCAGGAGGCAAGTACACACGACTTAAAGTTATATTTGATGGGAAAGGGGCTGTTTGGATTTCGGGGTTTTTCGTTTCGTGTAGGCGGATCCAGATGTTTTCAATCCTGCTGTGAAACAGGGGCCGCCCAGCAAACTTGCGCTACTTTCCTACTCACTGCCGAGTTCTACTTTTATTCTTATTTACAGAACACAGTAATTTTGAACATTTTCCACGACAAAACATTTCAAAATTTGCTCCCTTTTGCATTTCTTCATTGATATCCTACAGGTATCAATTTTATTTTCTTCTCAATTACAAAAACCAAACACCAGAACAGTTTTCAAAGCAACGAATTGTCAATGTCACTATATACTCTTCAAATGTTCTCCAAATACCCTGTGAAACTAATATCAACCACGTCAAATTATCAATAAGTACATTCAGTTGCAGTTGGTGAAAAATATTCTAGGTGGGGCGGTTTGTGCCGTCCTAATAGCTGCAGGATACCGGTGCCCAGAGAAATAGTAATTCTTTCATTAATTAGAATTAAAAATCAACAGATTAATAAGTAATGAAAATTATCATTACATGACTCGCAAAATATGTGATCTTGTACATTTGTGTACTGTACATTGTATTTGCAATTCTATTTGGGACACGCAACTAAATAAAATAAGAATCATGGGTAATCAGGAGTGACGTCCCGTGTTAAACATTTTGGCCTCTGCAGCCTCCTACGCTATTGGCATCGCCAGGAAAGCCTAATTGAACTGGAAGCAAAAAGGGAAAACTCAGCTGAGGCTGAAAGCGAAAGGAGCCCGGCCTGGAAAAGGAGAGAGAAGTCGAGCAGAAGCTGAAGTGAATCTGGAAGCGTAGAGGCTGCACTGAAACGGACGAGACGGACTCCGCAGACGTTGCGCTGAAACCGGCCGGACGGACTCCGCAGACGCTCCGCGGAGATCACGTGACTCGTCGGACGCTAGGCTACGATGGCGGACTCCGGCGGCCCAGAGGCAGCTCAGCTTTCCTGCAATGACCCAAAAGGCGAAGTGGGCGACGTGGTAATGTTTCCGCACGCGTAAATATTCGGAAAGCTCCGGGCTTTGGGCCGAAAATCGTGTGGCTGCACGTTAGATGAGCCGCAGGTCGGGACAGGCCGCCCCTGTCCACGGCGTTGCGTGAATGGGTTATGCGGCGCCCTCACTACTCTTTTCGGCTCCTGGCGTCAGTTTCACAGCTGAAGGGTAGTTTATCTCCCGGCAATTGCCGTAATCACTCGTCTAATCGTTTGTGGTGCAGGTGTGAATCGTCTTAACGCCAAACTAACTTTTCCGGCGTCGCCTCCGTCTTATTATTATCGTCATTTTCACCATTAGTTCCTACATCACTATCATGTTCGCACACAGGTTGAGTCCTATCGGTTTATGTACACGTCAGTAATTAAATAATGAAGTACAATAATTTATATAGTGAATAACTAGGAAAACGCATTTGTCCATCACTTTGCGTGTCTTGCTGTTCATTTATTCGGTAATGAATTGTGAACAACCAGTTCTTCTGGACTGATAAGCTGCCTATCTGATCACCAGTACAGTGTCTTACTAGATACTTTCAATTTAAAATCAGTGCATTCGTTTTGTTAGACATGTTTTAAGCGTAGGTTGTACGTAAATATTTGCCGCTTAGGTTGTTTTCATAGTGTGGTATTTAGTTATGACCTGTTGTGCTTTGCATTGCGGTGGATAAATTATGTTTATATTACAGGATGCCAACTCTCACGCATCTGGCGTGACAGTCACGCTTTCAAGTCCTACAGCAAATCTATGTTATTCCATTATAAACCTAAAATCTACTACTTCAAAAGCGTTGGGGTAGTTTTGCAAACCCTCCAGACTATTTACAAGCCAATAAAGCTGTTACATGCATGTAAATGAGTGTACATGTGTCATGCCAGCCAGCCGACCAAAGTTGGCAGCCTTGGTATTGTGTTTCTTAAGCATGTAGACACAATTAAATCATATCAGTGAACACTTACTAGCATTTACTTTCCAAGGACACTTGTAAATAAATGTAGCCTATGAATATGGTCCTGTAATATAACACTGAAATATTATGTGAATGTCTAGGTTTGTTGTGCATGTTGAAATTGCTGTGGTGGTTTCTGGTCACTCTGGCCAATTGAGAGCTTTCCGATTGGACTGTCAACCTCCCAGATCCCTGAAGAAGCCAGAAGCCTGTTGAGGAAGATGGAGATAAGCGTGGCCGAAGCGGAGAAACGAACAGGGAAGAATGCAGTGAACATGCTGGAGACTTATACGGTGTACCTGATTGAAACAAGGTGAAGCCCCCCCCCCCCGTGGTGGAACCCTTCAAATCGCCATGGGAGCCTATGCAGTGTTTTACTGATCACTTGTGTTACCAAATCTTTTAGCCAGTAAAGGTGGGACTTTACTCAGGGTTCCAAACACACTGAAGTACTGTAGCTACCTCATCTGTTCACTTGATTTTTTATAATCAAGTGTTACCTTTGGAATTCCTTTCACCTTTGGGGGTGCAGTTCAGAGTTGGGTGTCCTAAATCCCACCTCCACGTTGTGGGTGGATGTGACTATGTAACAGAAGTACGAGGTGTTTCATGCTCCTTTCAAGGTTTTTGAATAAGGTGAATGTGACCTGCAGCTGACGTGTGATTGTGGCACCTGATGCCGGACGCTGACCAGGAAGTTCCTTATACATCAGAAGATGCACTTAGTTTCATAATCAGGAAATCCTGTGTTTGCACAGCAGTTTAGCCCTGCCCTGTTAACTTGTGGAGGGTATTTGCTTTGATGTCTTAGCAGTGCTTAATGTCCAGGTTCCTGTTGGTTTAAGTCAGTGTTTCCCAACCCAGTCCTCTGGAAATTCCAGACAGTCCACATTTTTTTCCTTCCCAGCTCCCAATAAACCTGTTCCAGGTATTCAGTATTTTTGATCGTCTGGGAGCTGGGAGGGAGCAAAAATGTGGACAGTCTGGGGGTCCTGGAGGAATGGGTTGGCAGACACTGGTTTAAGCTGCATATCTTGATGGGTATTTCAGTCAGCATTTCTGTAAGCTGTCTTTAGTGTCCATCAGTATGTTATCAGCCAGGGAAAATTATGGTCTGCTATCCATCTTGGGGGGAGGGGGTAATGGACAGTGTCCTTGTGTTCTTTACTCCACGGGTTTTGTTCTGCAGCTCCAGTCTTTTGTTACCAGAATAAGCTGCGTGACCCCCATATTGCTGGACTCAAAACACATGAAAACACATGTTTTCTTTTTTTTTATTTCCTTTCTTTCTTGGAGTTGGGAACAGTTATTACATGCACACATGGAAGTCTGGTCTTCGTTTTAGTCTTCGCCCTGCTGGGGGGGGGAGAGCCGTACGCACGGTTCGAGTCCAGAAAGCTCCCCAGCAAGATCGCAGCACCGATGATTAGCACAGGGACTCCGCGGAGGACTTGCGACTCGCCAGGTGCTGAATGCATACTTCGGCAAATCAAGCATTGCAGCGGTTCATGTCTTTGGTTTAAGGCGACGGTGAAACGGAGTGCAGTGAAAAACGCGACACTGGTCATGCTCAGAATGGCTATGCTCTCAGAACTGGATGCATTCCCGTTTTCTTTGGCATTTCTATCCCGTGATTTTCAGAGTCCCTGCTTAAGTTTTATCATGTGTTTCATTAAATCAAATGTTTACTTTGATATTTTCGGCCTGCATAACCTGTGGCTTTAGGATATATATTTTAATTCATATTATAGCATATCAGCTGCACCGCACCTCACTCATTCACCTGTACAGAACGAGCGTGTGACTTAGGCGTGGTCCTCCTTGGATCGTGTTACTCAATGCAGTTATGCTTTGTTTTCTAAGTAAAGACGTCTTTAAATAGAAATTCACTTGCGCAAATGGGTGCAGAGGCATTTGTCTGGTTGCTTAAGCAATGTGATTGTGGTTAATGAAACTAAACTCATTTCCTAAATATGCTATAGATAGTTGCAGTGTGTTTTGAAATGGATTAATGAAGACAGTGGCAGGCGTTGGTTAATTAATACATTATGGGAACCATAAATTTCAGCGCCTCTCCAAATCAAATTGAGTCATAGATTTCCAAAGAATGCCCTAGATTTGTGATTGGGTGTGCTATTAACTCTAAATAATATAGCTGTTATTTTTTTAAGGGAGAATTTCAGTCCTTTTTATTTTGTTCAGTTTAAATTCATTTTGGAATCCTTGGCTACAACAGATGGTTAGTTATTTAGGTGATGAAATATTGCCTAGAGATATCTGTAGCATACGAGCTGAACTTGTCATATTTCTTCTCTGTTGTCTTCTGGCTTTCTTTCTTGCATTTGTTCTTTCTGTCTTCCCTGTTTCCCTATTTCATGCAGTTTTCTGTAGAAATGATGTACTAATGATCTCTTGCACACCCATATCATGTGCCTTTGGGGGGATTTCTGAAATAAACCGAATTGAATCGCGTCGCTTGTGCGATATACCGGCCGATCCTTGGTCTGCTTTCCCATTTCTGTTTCCTCCACTGTTGATTTTTCTTACACATTTCCTTTCATCACTGTGTGAAAGTTGACGTGTCTCCCTAATCCTCTGCTTGTGACAGGCGGGTTGATTCTTCGGCTGAAAACCAGAACTTCTCCCCAGACTCCTTGTGGAGGCGCTACAGTGAATTTGAGCTTCTGAGGAACTATTTATTAGTCACCTATCCATTTGTGATCGTGCCCCCGCTGCCAGAGAAGAGGGTAGGTGCAGACTTCAGCCTAAATCAGGCTGCATGACTGTGTCCTTATCAGCCTTTATTAAAATTAATCCTCAAAGCAAACTATATGTGCACTATTTTTTTTTTTGAGCCCTAGCAATTGCCAGTAAGAGTGTCATGCAATATTTTTTAACAAATGTTGAGCATGTGTGTATGACGAAATGGCATGTTGTTATGGACAGTGTCTTTAGAGAGAATCATTATTATTCTCGTGTGTGAACTGAGACATTGTGGCAATTCTGTGATTCGTTGAGATGCTCAAAGTTTGGTTTGTGTCTTTGACTTGACTCTGACGTGTAATAAGCGTCCGTGGAGATTACCACTGCTGCCAGTATTTGGGTTTACAAACTGGCTTCTTTTCTCTGTTGTTTTCCTGCAGGCAGAGTTTGTTTGGCATAAGTTATCGGCTGATAACATGGATCCAGACTTTGTGGAAAGGAGGAGAATTGGTCTGGAGAATTTCCTGCTCCGTGTGGCCTCCCACCCGATCCTGTCCAACGACAAAATCTTCTACGATTTCCTCACAGAGGTATTGGCCCAGTGATCAAGCTGCCATTTCCTTTGCATCTGAATGTACTTCAGAAGATCGACCTCAGCTTGCGCTGAAGTTTGTTACTGTTCCCGTTACCGCTTGTGGTTTACAGGATGTGGGTGTCGAGCCAGAATCATTCAGATAGCGCAGGCCAGCTAAATTAACATCATCTGTATTCTTTAACAGTGCTGTTTTACATCTTTTTCTTGTGTGTATGTATATGAAGTTTTTTTTTTTTTCTCATCCATTTGAATAAAAAAAATTGTCAGCCATTGTCAGTTATATGCTAATAAAAGTCTGGCATTTTAAATGTTTTGTGTTAGCTGCATTGTTGCACAGAGCTTATGATGGTTGGTAGTTTACCTGGAATGCCCTTTTTGAATTAAAATAAAACAACTCTTTACGTCTTCCTCACAGGAAAATGGATGGAAGGAAGAGGTAATGGAGACTGGCTTCCAGCCAAAGGTACAGCAGCCTTGTGGTTCCATCTCATAATTTTGCCTCACAGGCAGCCCACTGGGGAAGCCCTTCCTTTTCCTGCCAACACTTACCGAGGTGCAGAATGTCACTGTGCCCTTGCCTGCACCTCTGGAAAGTCTCATTTCCTCCCTTCTCCTGTCTTTTGGGTTTTTTTTTCCATCCATCTTCCAGTTATTTATTCTGGTGAGCAGGGACCTGGAGCCTGTCCCCTGCAGCACAGAGCTGGAGTACAGACAGACAGACAGACAGACAGACAGACAGACAGACAGACAGACAGACAGACAGACAGACAGACAGACAGACAGA
>JAODLC010000038.1:16755498-16789922 GCA_026781145.1 Hippopotamyrus pictus | reverse complement strand
GCCTCTTGTGGGGGACAACATCAAAAGCCTTTTGGAAATCTAAGTAGATGACATCATAGGCCTTCTTATCAACTTCCCGAGTAGCTTCCTCGAAAAACTCCAACAGATTTGTTAAACAGGATCTACCTCTCCTAAATCCATCCTGGCTATCCCTCAAAATGTTATTGGAGTCCAGGTAAAAAACCCAATCTGACGGAAAAGCCAGGGTGACTGTAAGTTAACACCAGATTATTTTCATAAAATGATTTGTGTTCTTGGAGCTTTGTGACGTATATACTACAGTAGTTAATTCAGTAATTATCTTAATTAAGGCTGTTTTGTTTGGGATTCTTGATAGTTGAGTGGTCATTGACACACTTTCTCTCGCCCTCCCTCTCAGGGCCGTGTGCAGGAAACATGAGCTGTTGCAGTACGAGCTTGAGACGGCCGCCCAGGACCTGATGTCCAAGAAGCAGCAGCGCGAGGAGCTGGCCAGCGGGGTGAGACGTCACCTTCACTCCGGCTGCTGACTGCAGAGGGCTTCCGGATTCAACGAAGCATGGCGAGCTGATTATAACCGGGGTTGTGACTAGAGGGCATGCCTCAGACATTGTGAGAGATGCTCACAGGGGACACAAGTATGTCTGATTTGGAGGTCGGTGTGGGACCTCCCGCCCCCCAGCCCAACAGGTCTCACACAGCAGAGGACATTAATTACATAATCAGTCTCTGGGAAAGAGAGGATATAAAAGACACCTATCTTCACCAACTTGGACAAATGTTAGGGTCAGTTATTTAACCAAGGTTAAAGCAAGACTGTGGGGTAACCTCAGTGTGATGTTTCTGGCTGGCAGACCGTACGGACCTTCTCCTTAAAAGGGATGACCAGCAAGTTGTTTGGCCAGGAGACACCAGAGCAGCGGGAAGCCAAGATGAGGGTACTGGAGGAGCAGATCCAAGAGGGCGAGGAGATGGTTCAAGAGAAGAAGACGGAATGCGAGTAAGATGGCGCTTCCCCTTTACACCGGCATGACTGCCTGTCCACTCAAGTTGCCCGCGCTGTAAGCACGATACATTCAGGCTGCGCCCCTAGGTGGCCAGTTGGTGTATTGCAGAGCGCTTTAATGCCTGAGGAAATCCTGCTGGTCTATAGCTCCTTCAACCTACTCCAAAGCCATAACGTAGTATTGCTAGCTCACATTACCTCTAGGTATGCATGTTGACACAAGCCAGCACAACACATGAAATATGAAACGTTCCTTTATTTGCCATTTGCACAAGCGACAAATGCCTCTCCACTTACGTTATCTTGCTCTCCATGAGACACACAGGCACATATACAGGTGAGACCGAGCTTGGGGGGGTCACAGCACTGGGTCAGCCAGACAGGATCCCCTTATGCATTCCTGTATATTCAGGGAATGTGCTGCCTATCCGTATTCTGTCCCTATACAGTGAGTACGTGAGGAATGCCTGGTCAGACATGGAACGGTTCAAAGTACAGAAAGACCGGGATTTGAGGGAAGCCATGATCAGCTATGCGGTCATGCAGATCAGCATGTGTAAGAAGGTGGGTTACGATGGTGTAGGAGGTGTGACGTGCCATATTGTTTTAGGCTTATTAGAAAATGTGATTGCCAATGTGTCACCTTAAAGCAAACCTATTATGCTTCTAATAATTTCCTTTTTGGGGTCGACTAGAATACACTTGTATGCTTCAATGTTCCAAAAACTAATTTTCCTCATACTGTACGTCCTCTATTCACCCTCTGTCTAAAACATTCTGTTAGAGCTCTAAGCCCCACCCCCGATGAGCCCAGTATGCTCTGATAGGTCAGCTTGCCTGATTGGTAAGCATTCCCTACACGGTCTGCCCCTGTCTTGCAGTCTGCAGACAGATCCTTGCAGGCGTATTGGAGAAAATTGCTTCTGCAGTGAGGGTTACTCCCATTGACGTGTACTTTGGGCCTTAACACTTCGCAGACCATTCACATGCACATATGGCTATATATACAAACTAAAATAAAGGGAAAATCCGGAAAACATAATGGGGCCCCTTTAAAACTGAATGTGTCATTTAGTCATAGTAGTCAACAAATAGTATGTTTTAGGCGAAAATGAGAAATGTATGAATTTAGACAGTGGATTTTAATATTTTGTGATTTTTTATTTTTTTATTTTTTTTAATTTGCAGTTTTTTTATCATCAGTTAATGTCTGTGTCTTATTTTCCCAAATAAACAAACAGGATAATGCCGTTCTTAAAGACCATTCTGGTTGTATGTAAATGGTCAGGGCCTCTGTGCTGGTGTGAATGGTGCTTATGCTCCCTCTCTTACAGGGAATTCAGGTGTGGACTAACGCTAAGGAATGCTTTAGCAAAATGTGAAGTTCTGAGCCAAGCCAGGTCTGCAGCTCACAGAGGTGCAGGGGCCACCCTCTCGAGCGCCTTAGAAGCATATCTGCCTGAAAAGTTGCGGCACAAGATGATTCTTTTTTACTGACTTATAGCACATGTTTAGGCAATGGCAGAATTTTTAAATCACTAATAATCTCTTCACACAATACGTAAAGATTTTTTTTTGCTGATTGTTTATTCATGCTTTACTTTTTATGTTCATAAACTTGAAATGAAAATGTCTGTCCTTTTTGAAAAAATATATTCTTTTCATTTTCAGTAAAATAGGTTGTTATCCTACTCATCTGGTGCATTTGCAGATCTTCAGCTCGGTGTATCAGTAACAAGGACAGGATTGTTCAATGAGCACTTTGAATGCTACTTATGTAGAATCTGAAAATCTGCATCCCAGAAACAAATACATAAGGTGGTGAACTAGAACTGTCATTTTTTTTTTCTGGAATATTCCAAGAAAAAGCTTGACTTGCCTAAGATGAATGATGATTGCTTTGTTGTTAACATTCAGAAATGTATCTCTGGAATTGTAGATTTATATTCTCCAGGTGGCTGACCAAAGACTAATTATTGCATCAACTGATTTATTGTATATCTTGCATTCTTTGAATTTTGGTTATTGACAACCGAATATGAAGGACATAGATTTTTTTTTATTTGTATTTTTCTTGCTGTGTGGCTCACATACGTCACCTGATCCAAATACCTTAGCACCTGATACTATTTTTCATGCCTGTTACAAGCATGCTTTCTCTAATGATCGCATTTTGAATGAGGTGACCCACATCAGAAAGGATTCTGTATTTCTGGGGAAATCGTTTGTAGTCACACAAATGGTGAAATTAAAAGGGATTCCATTGAAATGTGATCATTTGTCCACTGGTAATGTGAAAAAGTACACGGTCTTCTGTTTCTATGGTTCTACACGTCAGGACATGCCAAAAAAGAAAATCACCTGGTCCTAGAATTAAGCAAATCTAACCTCAGGATAGCAGATTCCAGTACATCATTTATTTAATGAAAGATTAGCCACTGTGCTGAAGCCATGTGTGGAAAGAGTAAGTGCATCTCATGATCCAGTAGTCAAGAGTAGATACAGTTCAGGTTCCACTAGATGACAGCACCCTGGTCCTCTGCCTGCAATACAAGCCAAATCATCACTCCTCCAGCACCACGCTTGGTAGTTGGTATGAAATGCTGGTGCTGAGGCTCTTTGATTTTTGCCAAACATCTCCACTTTGTCTGTCCGAAGGACACTTCCAGAAATCATCTGGTGTGTCTAGAAGTACTGCCCAAACACTGTGCCATATTCTTTTTGGAGATAGAGGCAGTTCACTGACTGACTTTGCATGGAACCTGTATTATTCAGTCATCTCATGATATTTCTGATTGTAGATTCAAGACGTTTAACATTTAACATGTTTACTGAGGCCTGTACAACCCTTCATTTAGGTCTCCCAGGGAGACAGCATGCGTGTACTTACTTTTATTCTGAGACAGTTTCTGCATTCTGGATTTTTGTTGAATAAATACCCATTGAAATCCACTGTGTGTTTTCTGAGGCTACATTTGTCTAAATTTAGATGTTCTTGTGGACCAGATTTATGCCCTGATATGTGAAACCATGAACCTGAAAGAGGGTGTACCCTCATTTTATCACAGTATGAACATGCATCAAATACTATACTTCATTTATTCAAGTGATAAAACGGGTGGTTGTGTTTATTCCTGGAAAATTGATTACAGCACTTGGAACTGACCATTCCTCATAATAACCTAGATTATTTCTGACCTCCTTTCCACCTAGGTGCCAGGGACTCAGTACAACCTAAGGATTCGGACCCAAAAAAAGGAGAGAGGTGTAATATTTACATTACGTTTAAAACGCCAAATGATGTACTCTATATAACAATCCCAGTTTGATACTCACTTTGGGTGGAAAATGAACTACATTTTTTTGGCGGCTTTCCCCTTTCATGGTGTTTCCATTCTAAAAATGATGGTGTATCCCAAATCCACTTGAAGGCTTCCTGTTTCATGTTTACATTTTTGACTCTGTGTAGGAGGTATGCCAGAGACTAAACAGCAGCTTTCAGCTGCCTGCTTGTCAAATACGACCATCGTGACTATTGAAGTCAGGACTTAAGGGAAATCATGTGGTAAGAATGACAAGTCATACTGTCCCTACCCCAGTTTACTATGCAATATTATAATAACTGATTTCAAACCCTTTTTTTGTTTCATTGTAACTATTGCCAAAGCATAAATAAACGTGCAATTAAGAAAACTTTGGGAAAAATGTGGTGGCTAACTACAGGTCATCTGGTGGTCAGTAAAGTAAAACATTAATAAAAATAACCAAACCGTTTAAATGGGTGATTTAACTTAATAGATTTTCTGTGTTCAATCCTTAACATAGCACTCAGTGTCAGTAGATGATTACAGGTTTTAGGTGGGGGTTGGGGTGGACCTCTTGCTTCTTCATGTTGGATATGTATAATTATATATTTTTTAAGTTATATTTTTATTAATTCAGTTTTAACCCAAAATATGTGGAGTGTCACATGAGCTGTATGTGTGTAAGGGGGCTATGTCAATAATTACTGATGGCAAGTAAACTGATTACAGAGTGCTCCTGTGTCTTTTCCAAATCTTGCCTACATCAGCAGCACAAGCACAAACATTATTTGATTCACCACCTGTTTTTAACGACTGTATCTTAGAGAAGGGTTATGAGACGTTACAGCTATTGTGAGCCTGTCCAGGAAATCTGGAGAATAAAGCAATGCTGACCAGCAGAGGTGGCTAATTCAGGTCCAGAGAGCAAAAGACCAAACCAAGATTGCATTTCAATCAACAAGTTGAGTATAAAGAGTCGATCACAGAGTATTCAGCTGGTTGGTTAAGAAAAATTCTTGGGTCGGTCTTTTACTCTCTGGACATGATCTACCCACCTCTGCTCCGCAGTCCGGTCCAGATGAACTTTTCACGTTTAAGACACTAAAAGTAAGTTCAGTTCACCAGTTCAGCTGTGCAGCAAGGCAGGGGGGACAGAGTGAACGGGCAGACCTTCCCCAGAAACAGAAACATGAATGGGTTTGAAACCTGCAACTGTGGAGCTATCAGGGAGCATCGCTGCTGGCTGACATAATGAACAGCTCACAGGGTTACCACAGCTTATCTTGAAATACTTTAAATATATTGTTACTGCAGCAGCTTATGGCTTCGGGTGCATTTTCTTCAGGTCCGTCTATCACCCTTATATTACAGCAGCAGATTCCCATCCAAGTACTGGCCAGATTCAGCCTGACCTGCCCTCAGAGATGAGCCTTAATTAATCACTTTCAGGAGGTTATGATCATATGGACCTTTCTTTTTTTTTTCCTGCAGAGCAAAAAGTCCAAATACGGTAAAGCGATGTGACTAGGAAACAGCTCCCCCATCTGACTTTCAAGTGCAATGCAACTGCAACAACATCGTTTACTTTAGAAAATAGCTTTTTTTTTTCATTCGTCTTTTCTGCTCATTGACACCATGAGTATTTATTACATCATGCAACGAACCCTGTGATGAAAACTTCTGTAGTTCCATTTAATAAACTTTCCAACAGTTCTCCATTTGATTTAAAATTTCCCCACGCTGGCTTTAAATTTCTTCATAAGTCAGAGAGTTGGCTTTAACCACCGGTTACCACCTGTGTGTATATTATTAACTATTAATTAAACACAAGGGTTTTCTGTTAACCAAGTGTATGTTATGTCCGAAGTACGGAGGGCAGTTTTGGCTGCGTTTGAGAATGTTTTCATTCTAAACAGCAAAGTTTTGGCATTTTCTTGGCGATGGAGGCGCACTATAGAAACTAAAGTTAAGTCGCACGTCTTCTCCGCACGATCTCAGCTTCCGATGTAAACAACAGCAGGCGCCAAAGGCGACGGACAACCGGATCTAGCGGTGACTCAAGCTGCCTTTTACGCCGGACAGAGCAGGGTTAATCAAATAGGCGTCAGGCTGGGCACCGAGCGCCGTGAACGACCGCGCCGCGCCGGGGGCAGAGGGGCAGGGCGACGCGCCTGGCGCACGCCGCCCCCGGAGCGCTCCCGTCCCACAATGCACCGCACAGGGGGCTCCGACGCTGGAAGGCTGCCTCTGTCACCGGGGCTGTTCGGCGCACAAACGTTCACCCCTCGGATCATGTCTGCCAGCCGGCGCCACTAAGGCAGTACAGCGGGTATGTAGCGACACAGCGAGGCCTCCGCCCGCGCCCAGATAGTCCGTGTCCCCGACCGCACTTCGACCCGCTCTGCGTCGCATCTCCTCGGCCGGGCCTCTTCCGTATCAGCGAATCCGAGTGCTACTGGGGGGGCGGTATGTCACCGTGGAAATAGCGGGCGCTTGGGTGCCCACGGCCGGCCGCCCGGAGTCGATCCCACCGCGGAACCGATCGTTTTAAACAGCGAGCCAGCGCTCAGCCGTCCGTAGGTAGCGGATCGGCAGTTTCGAGAATCAGGCCCTGCCGAAGGATGCGGCCTCTCGGGTACCAGTGGCCGGCCTGCTCGCTCTCTCTCCGCGTAATACACGGGGTTCCAGGTTCGGCCGTTTGCGCAGAACACGGCGCTTAATTTTCCAAGTTACTACACATTTGTCCAAAAGAGTAACGCCATATATGCCGTTTTGTGTTTCCAAAAGCCCCGGTACCCAACAGGCTGCGCTGGGACCGTCAGCGGCTTTTGAGGTCCTCGATCCCAACCGGTGTCTTCTGGAGTACCGAGATTAAAAATATGCTAAATTAAATTAGTCGAGTGTGAGTGCGTTAACAGAATGTAATCTGAAGTCATAAAGATCACCTTCGTTGGTTATTTATCTAAGTAAAGCAGTGCAGTAATTTCACGCAGCTCCCTTGATTTTCAGTGCAGGACTGTTTAGGAATCCTCCGCCGCGTGTTAGGGGTGCAAGTCTGCTTTCATGTGGCATGGATGGGGGTCCTTGCAGGAATGACAGTTTCAGCCACATGAGCCAGACGCATTCGACCAAGTTTTGTACATTTAACTCGTAAACTGGCTAGAAGAGGGGGCGCTGTGCAGGAGTCCGGCTGAGTAGATTCATCCGAGTGGTAGTTGTCAGAACAGACAGGTGGAAAGTGTAGTTTTGGAGGTTCTAAAGGATTTGGGACTCTTTGTGGGAATCTACATAGACACTGTGCCCAATATGTGTGTCTGTGCCATTAGAGTGACAGGTGTCAAACTTATTAATATTTGATTTCTTCCCAAGGTCCTGACGTTCTTGTGTCCCAGCACTGAGCATGAATCTCGAGAAGCTACAGGGGGTGCTATTGAAGGGCAGTGGGACAGTGGACCTACACCCACCCTCCAGAGTCCTGGGGTCACCGGGGGTCAATGGGAGGCAAGCGGTTCGAGAGGGAAGACCCGGGGGGGCGTTGGTGGAGGTGCCACTAGGTGAGCGGGCCTTGACTCACCACACCTTACTGCCTGAGGAAGAGGATGAGGAGGATGAACTGGGGGGTGCTCCACTTCCCAACCATGACCTTATCCCACATGATGAGTTGATGGTGCATGAAGAGACGGTGAAAAATGACGCAGAGGAGGATCCAGAACTTTCCCAACGGCTTTCTCACAGACTTCCGTACACCCTCCACCTGCCTGTGAGTCAATAGCAGCGTGAATCGTCATATCCCTTGTAGATGTATTGCACTGCTGCTCCTAGCATCTATAAAAAAGGATGTAGACAAATAAAGCTTCTTTGTTCAGTCAGCTAGTTTTCCTTTCATAGACATTTGCTTGCTGTAGAAGTCACTTTCTTGTGGCAGTTGTTTTAAAAGTGAATCGAGGGCTCACGTTTACTTGGATACATGCATAGCATCTTGAGCTGTGGACTGTGTGTTTTGCCTTTCGGCTCACGGTGTCCTGCCGTCCCACAGGTGAACATCAAACAGGAAGTGAACGTGCCCGATGCAGCTGCACACCCAAAGAAAGAGAAGAGGCAGATGAGAGACCTCAGCGATGCCCCTAAGAAGAAAAGGAAACACAGATCTCCCACTAAGGTAATCTAGAAGGCCTTGCCCCTCCACTGTGCCACAGGGGATAGTGAGTACTAATGCTGAGCCTTTGCTGGCAGATTCAGTTCAGTTTTGTTGTTATTTCACACTGAAACAAAAGACTTGTATGTGGGGTCATAGTGTTACATTTCGCAAAGTGACAGAGCATTAAGATTTCCTGTATAAGACAGGCAGCACATTGGACAGAGTACTGCAAAGGGGCAACACATGGTCTGGTTTAATGTGTATATAGTATGCAACGGTATTTTAGGCAAAAGGTCATAGGGTGAGTCAGTGGCTGGAAAGAAAGTGATACAGGGGTGACCGCTCTCTATCATACTTGTGCATAAATTGGCAGGGTTGTCAACTTTGGCCAGCTGGCTGGTGTGCGATTTTCAATTCGAGACAAGTCTACACACTCCTTTACGTGTATGTTGCAGTTTTATTACCTTGTAAATAGTTTGTATGGTTTTCAAACTGCCCCAACACTTGTGCCGTAGCTAATTTTATCATGATGGAATAATATAGATTTGCCGTAAGATTTCTTGCGCGAGCGTGAGAGTCAGAAAGCATGAGTGTCACGCCAGATGCGTGAGAGCTGGCAAACCGTGAATCGGTGGTGTCCTGGAGGACAGCTCAGCCTTTTTCAGGTGCCTCAGGTTGACAAGGTGCTGTTTTGCCTTCATGAGCTGAGATGATGTTTCTGCTCTGAGTGAGGTTCTCAGTGATAGGAAGCAGTTTACCTTCCTAGCTACAGTCCCATCAGTGCTTATAGGGGCGTGATCAGCTTTCCCGAAGACGGTACTCAGATCATTTATCTCTATGGATCAGATGTAAATATAAACCAGTTGTGTAATTTTTGCAGCAATCAGTCTAATAAACATGGCATTGTTTGTCTTGCTTGCATGTGTGTCACCTGCTAGATCCTTACCATTAATGAGGATGGCTCACTGGGTCTTCAGAGCCCCAAGTCTCATGTGTGCGAACACTGCAGCGCTGCCTTCAGGACCAACTACCATTTACAGCGTCATTTCTTCATCCATACGGGTGAGGCTGAGCCTGGGGGTGGCCTCCAGCAGGAGGCAGTGTGACACACCTGTATCTCAGCTGGTGTGGAGGCTGATTTTTTTTTACTAGGAATTCCCTACTGCTAACAGGCACATATTGATCAGATCCACTCAGATGTGTCATAACTGCAGTCGAGTGGGTTTCTATTGTCATTCCATCCATATACAAGTGGCACAAAACAACATAACCCCAGGATCATGGGGCTAAATACAGACAGCAAGTGACAAGGGGAGGGTTTCCAAATAGTCTAAAAAGTAAAAAAACACTGGACAATGCAAGAGAAAGGGCAGCCGTACTCAATACTTTATATAATTGTGACCAATTATGTAATCAGTGGGAACAGTGTAGCGGCATAGAACAGCATAATAAATACAACGGTGTCCGTAAACTGACAATAAATAAATAGCAAAGAGGGAGGTGTGGGTAATTAATTTTTTTTTTTTTAAACCTCTTAGTGTAACATTGTTTTTGCACCTCCACATAGTTGTTTGTTTGGGCTTGTTTGTGTTTCTCATTCTGTCAGCTGTGGTGCTTCAGTAGGCTTTCGGCAGAGTCTGTGACACCACCTCCGTCTCCTTCTGCACTTTAGGCGAGAAGCCGTTTCAGTGCAGCCAGTGTGACATGCGTTTCATCCAGAAGTACCTGCTGCAGAGACATGAGAAGATCCACACAGGTACATACCTACTGGATGGCCACAGGAGCTGTAACTGTTTCTGTGAGAACGTTGTTCTGTTCTGTCTCCATTCACACCTCGTCTTCGTAGGAATATATATTTTTGGGTAGTTCTGCTGTTGAAATTTTAGTGTTTCATTGTGTAAACATAATAAATGAGAATGCATTTCATGCATGTTCTGTGTGCTCTTAAAAATGCAGTTTAGCATTTTTAATTGTGGCTAATCAGTTTATTTGTACATGGTGCCTGTTATGGCATTTATGAATTTACTGGCATTTTAGAGCAAAGCCACCAAAGAAGTGAAACCGCAATGCAGTTGCATGGAGTGTTTAGTAGGACATACTTTCATTTTGTGCTCAAATCCCTGGTCCATTGTGTACAGTAGTGATGACCAAATGAGGCTTCATGAACCATTTTCTGTATTTTCTGACCCCTTGGAATGGTGCTCTTTGTTCAAAAAAGACTCAAAGCATGCACCAAAGCAAACCAAGGGCACCATCTAGTGGGATCAAAAAATACAGCACATGGTTCAAGAAGCTTTATTTGGCCATCACTAGAGTACAGAGGATACCATTATGCCAACACCAGAGAGGGTGCTTTCGGGCATTGGGGGAATTTCTGACGCATAGGGTTGTTGTAGCAACTCTGGGAGAAGGTGGACTGGAGATATTGGGTTAGCCTTCTGAGGCCATGCAGAAATCTTCTTAAAGTAAGCTAGTGTTGACTGCTCAGCTAGTGGTCCACACTGTTTTCTTTCTGGAGATGGCCAAATGACTGCAGGTCTTGACACTATTCATAAGAGAGGTGACAGAATGTCCTACACCCAAAGGTAAACGATGAAGGCAGAAATGAAACGTTTCTGGTTCGCCTGAGACATTTATATTTGCAGGTGAGAAGCCATTTCGCTGTGATGAGTGTGGGATGAGGTTCATCCAGAAGTACCACATGGAAAGGCACAAGAGAACCCACAGTGGGGAGAAGCCCTATCAGTGCAACTACTGTCACCAGGTAAGGAGAAATACCCTTAGTCCTGTGGGAAGACAGGATAACTCGTATCTTATGATGTCGTTATTGTTAACACCATTTCTTCATAACTCCAGGTATGACTAGAGTGATTAAAGAATAGGGCTGGTAATGTTAGGGAGGATTTCTCTCTCACCCTCGGTAAAGCATTTTCCTTGACTGTATCCAAACATGCAATGCTATTAATGTAGCTGCTTCTAGCTGCTATTTAAGTAATGCAATAATCAGCTGGTTTTGTCCTGAAGAGTTCAAGTGAAGTTGAGCTCCTGATATTACTATGAAATGTGGCAACAAGGTTCATTCACCAATCCACCCGTTAGTGCTGAAAACTAGTTTCTTATATCCTATATAAATATCAAATGAATATCAGTGTTGAGGACAAGTGGCGTCTGATACTATGAGAAGCTACATGTGCATTAGACCATGTTTCTATGCAGTTCTTCTCCAGGACTGACCGGGTTCTGAAGCACAAGCGAATGTGTCACGAGAACAGAGAGAGAAAGGCCAGCAAGGCTGCCAAGGATGGCCTGGCGGGAAATCAGGAAGACCTGGGCTTCACCTTCCCTTCGAAGGAGAGTTCCCTGCCAAAAAGGAAGCGGCAGAAGTCCAGCGAGAAACCCCGAGTTCAGATGCCAGCAGCTGAGAAAGTGGCAGCCGACGACAAGACTGAATCCAGGCAGGGCAGGGCCGAATGCCTGCCACTGTACACCATGACTTCCAAGGTGAAGGATGAGTACATGGTGGCAGAGTATTCTGTGGAGCTCCCCCACCAGCCGCTAGATAGCCGGCAGTCAGGAGGGTCCTCAGAAGAGGTTAACCCCCCAAAACTTGTTTTGAAGAAAGTCACCGGCAAAAGGAACCAGAAGCAGCCAGAGATACAACCGCAGGATCTTTCTCCCTTGTCATCTTTTGAGGACGGCAAAGTCACCAGATACACCTTTGAGCTTGTGGACAAACCAGGACTTCTGGACACTGAGTGCAACACGGACCTCGACCCTGTCGACACGCTTCCAGGGGAGACGAGCAAGCCTGCTTCCAGCAGCACCAACTATGACGATGCCATGCAGTTCTTGAAAAAGAAAAGGTACTTACAAGCGGCCACGGCCAACAATAGCCGAGATTATGCATTAAACGTAGGGAGCATCGCATCACAGCCATCAGTCACCCAGGCAGCTGTCGCTAGTGTCATAGACAGCAACGTTCCCGCCACTATTCTGGACACCCAGACCTTGAATGTGGAAATGAAGCCTGGCAGCGATAAGAATGTCCTCCCAGATGAGGTCCTTCAAACGCTTCTGGATCACTACTCAAATAAGACCAATGGCCAGCAGGAAATATCATTCAGCACAGCAGACACAGAAGTGACCTCCAGCATATCTATCAACTCCTCGGATGTATCTGAGGGGAGTCAGGCAGAAGCTATAAGCACGACCCCCCAGGCACCCCCTGTGGAGAAGGCCAGCATGCTGCAGGAGTACTCAAAGTTTCTCCAGCAAGCATTGGAAAGAACCAGCCAGAATGACACATATTTGAACAATCCAAGTCTCCCCTTTGTGACTGAAGGTCAGAGTCTGTCAAGTCAGCCTTTGTTTTCCACTCTTGATAAATTCAGCTCCACCAGCCGGTTTCGCTTAGGTATGAACTCTCCCCTGAGATCCTCTGAGAAATCTCATTTTGGCCTTCTGGTTGGAGATTCCCAGCACTCTTTTTCATTTTCAGGAGACGAAACCAACCCTTCTACTGTCTCCCCAACGGAGGACTTTCTTGAGCAGGTGACCTCGAAAAAGGCAGATACGTTCCCAATGGGCACCTTTGAGCAGAACTTCAGATCACAATTCCCAAGCACGCGAGCTACAATCTCTGCCCAGTTCAGCTCTGCCAACGGTCAAGTGAATGTGCGTGGACATGGGAGTACGGACTTCCCAGAATTTCCTCTGGTTAGCGTAACCGAAACTAGGACTGCGCTGACTTCATCTCCTGATGACACGAGCAGTCAAACGTTTGGCTGAAGAGAAACAACGTTCCCCCTCTTTTGAAAGGCACTTTATATCCTTTGTATTCTGCCAATCTGTACTGCACTGTAAAGGCTGTTCTCCTTATGATGAATCCATTGCAGTTTACGGAGATGGATTTGTACATTAGTGTGTACAGAAACACACACAGAATATACATGTAACTGTACGTGTGAGTACAATACAAAACCTATATATACTTCCATGTTACAGTCTTTAAAATGATAAACTCTGATAATGTTTAGACTTTTATAGTTCAGCACCTTATGAAATTCAAAGAAAATAACATTTTCCTAGAGAATGTGATGTATAATAATAATTACATTAGGTCGTAAAGCGGAGTTGCAAGCAGGTCAGAGTTGGCTATAGAATACAATATGGTCTTACCTCATGATCAGGAGGTGATATGAGGACATATTGAGACACTCTGTCCTGTGAAATAATCTCATCACCATCATTTTGTCATTTATTTTTAAATACTGGGGAATAGGTTTTTTTCTTACCACTTTAATCCACACTTATGTTTTTCATGTTTTTGTTCTTGAGAATGCTTAATCATCTCGAGTCTAATGAAAGGGACCTACTCATTGTACAATAATGAGTTAAGTTAGGTTCACACACAGTACTTCACTCCTGTAAAGAAGGCAATGCAGGGATGAATGCAATTATTTTTACTTACCATGGGAGCAGCATCTACAATAATGCTGACTTTCTGTCATTAAACAGGTTGCCTTTTGTGGAGGTTATGGATTTATCTGTTCATTTTAAAGAAACTAAATTTTTGTTTTTTGCAGATTAGGTTTTTAAACCTACACTTAATATTTTTATTTTAATCATTTTGCCAATTGAAGGGGTGCATTGATTTGTTTTTTTTTTTTTTACTATTATTTATCGAGAGAACCCTTTGCGAGTAACAGAATGGAGTAATTAGGAACTGAAATCCAAATCATAACCTGAAAATGATTTTGCTGTATTTGCACATTGAACTGAGCACTCTGATGCTGTTGATTCTAAAAGTTTGATATTTGAGGATGGGAGCGTTTGTGAATATTTACTATAAGCGATCATATTTTAGAAGCAATGCCAAACGCTTTTTTGAGTTTGGTAATTCGGAAAAAGGGACTGGAATCTTGTCAACCGTGTGGTGTGATATAGCGATAGATACGACTGTAGTAGAAAGTAAAAATCTCCAGCATACCTATAAAATAATAGGTTCCCTCTGGGATCTCACAATCCTACTTATTGTACTTAAATCCATTTCCTTTTTCAGGTAGTGTACATAGGATGCCAATACCTATATAGTAACAGTAAAATGAAATATCGACTGGATAAGAACCTGCATAAATAACCGTTTAAACATTGGTATTTGACTTGCCAGATGAAAGTGCATTCAAGTATTTATATTAATTCTTTTTAAAATATATTTTGTTGTATTAATCTCCCATTGGTGCCTTTGCCTACATGCATAATATATATAGTCATGCATCTCTTACATGTTGTGAAGGAGACTCTACAGAGTGAGGGAAGATGAACCCAAAAGCTTCATACACACTTTCAGATTAATTTGGCAAGTAGCATCAGGCAAATATGTCTTTATTGTAGTTTCTGTCGTGATTGAAATTCAGCTTATGAGTGTCTCACGTGGCAGATTGATAATCGGAAAAGCACTTTGTGGGTTGTTAATTATGTTGGAATATGATTAAAATGGAATGAAATATATTTGCTTAAAACTGAGATTAAAGCATCATTTAAATTATTAAATTGTGGCAGAAACAAATGCCACATTTTGGCTACATTTTCATTTGATTTATCCCTAACTCTAAAATGATTTTTCCTCTAAGAGTGTGATCCGGTTTCTGTATACGTTATACATTTTAAGTGTATAATTTAATGATTTTTATTGCTTTTGGTATTGTTTCAGTTACAAAAAGAATATAAAGAAGAGTATATATTGCAAATTTAGAGAAACTGTAACCCCAATATCAGTCCCAGTAAAATTATTATTATGAAAATGCAGTTATTGGGTATTTGAACTACTTTGTCATTTGTTGCTTAAATGCACATTTATCCTGTCCTGTTTTGCTCTGAATTGTAAATGCTATTGTCTCCCCCAGCTTTTTATTATTAATTTGTCATGGACTGTGGCAGTTTAAATTCCAAAAGTCTTATGTCAACATTTCAACAACTACTGGAATCAGCTCTAAAGCTTCTATTTTTAGTTTTACTTATGTAAATCTGTATTTTTAGTTGAGGCGTAAATCTCTCCAGACAATCAAGGATGAGCACTTGTCTTGTTTCACCTGTTCTTCCTTATCCTTCCAATACATTCCTCTTATTTTATAGAATGATGAGTGTTTTGGTGTAAAGCTGTGCCAGTTGTAAATAAGGTATATTTTGAATTGTGTAACTTTCGTTTCTGTAAAGCAGAGATGCAGCTTGGCGTTTTCAGCATATTTTCAGTTTATGGGCAGGAATGTTTAATATGTTCAGTAGATGCTTTGCAATGAGACACTTCAAATTAAATTTCACTGATTTTTCTATTGGCCAAAAATCACAATAAAACTTTTGCAATATTTTGGGGACTATTTGAGGATTTTTTTTTTTTTTTCTTGGTAAAGGTTCCCAAAGTATTCTGTATGCGGCGTACTACATGATTTTCGTATGTCATCATGAAATATTTTGTGTATTCTGGACATCAGTAATTGAACAATGACAAAATCTGGGGTAAAATAGTGTTTTGAATAAGGATACATTTGCATATACGGTTGGAGATGGTGCATTTAGCGTCGTTGATCAAATTGCTTTGGGCAAGCTATGCATGTACTCCATAATCAGTTTCAGTACATATATTTTCATGTAACAATTTTCTGTATTTGATGCATTTCAGTAGAAGCAGATCTAGAAAGATCCCGTGTAAAGCTTTGTGAAAATCAGACTGCATATTGTTTTGTGTGTGTTCACTTCTCCTTAAATACCTGTGAGTTATAATTTGCTAATTTCTTCATGTGAGTTTCATGTATGACTAAAGTTAGAGCTAATGGTACAGAAAATGTTTTTATGAGAGTTTTAAGCAATCTTAACATCTGAGTGTTATTTAAATTCTTTAAGAAAGAAAATGCATTTCTAAGGGCTATGGAGAAATCTGAGTAGATTTAAGACAAATCATTTTTTTTTTCTGCTTTTTTTTGTGTTCCCTGCATCTTCGAGGCACACCTAATGTGGGAATCACAGCTCTATACATTTTGTTGGTGATGTCTTTTAATATGAACAGGATGACTGCAGGTGTCCGTTTAAGTTTGAAGCTGTAGCCAAATTAGATGTACTTCAATAAAATACTATCAATATGAAGACTGCGGGGTATTTTCACTGCATAGGCGTTTTGGGTCAGATAGATGACAAGAAGCATGATAATCCGGTACGTGCACAGAAACTGTGACAGCTGTCCTCTATGGCAGGTGTCTCCATAACACTTAAACCTTATAGATGAAGACACAAACAAATTACTAATTAAAAGACCAGGCTGAGTCTTCAACAACCAAGAAAGGAGGTCACAAGCCTGAGGAGCATAAGAGGTTGGAAGATGGCCAGATGGACCTTAGCCTGAATGAAAGAGCAAAAATGTCAAACTGTAAATAACAGCTAGCACGGGACAAATTAGGTTGGTGCAGGGTTTAACTAGAATGCTTCTCTCAATAAGCATTACTATCCATAGTTAACCACTTAAACCCCCTCCGATGCAGGATACTAACCTTACAAAATACAGTGATACTTGCTCACAGTACTGGTTACCAATTCACACGAACAATTTGCTTTTAAAATGTGAGAAATTCGTTAAGATATAGGGGCTAATTACTATAAAGCGGATACGCGTGACAAAATCTACAGGCTGGCCCTGTGCACACCTGTTTAAGATCCTGGTTTATAGGTATGTCCTGGTGACGCCCTCAAACACCAGAGCGCATGCGCACTGACAGGCTGCCTCATGACTTACCTGGCCGCGCGAATGAACGATCGAGTAAATTACATTAAAGTCCGCCTGCGACAAGATGCACATCACCAACATTTCGATATTACGGTAATCGCAGTAGCGCAATAAACTGAACTTATACTTCCCGTAAACAAGAGTACGGCTTCTACTTTGGAGATGCGCCAATATAAACCCGTCCAGTTTGACGGCTGGTGGGAGCAAATATTTACATACTGACGTACTTAATGTAACACGTAGCAGAGGCTTTCAGACGCCTTGTAAAACTTTAGGTCTGGAACTAGTTTTACATTAAGTAGAAATGCAAGGTGTCCCATAACTTATTTGTGAGAAATGAGAAGGACCCAGATGTCTTACCATTATGGTGCATTTTGAACGATTAAGGTATGTGTCGGATGAGTTTTAGATCATTTGATTGTTACCGTCTTTTTAGTTGAAATTCTTTCCCGGATGTTACTTATTATTGTTTTTATAAATAAAGATTGTATGTATTATTATTTACATAACACGCATATTGCAGTATATTAGGATTTAAACACCATGATGCACCAGCTGTTCCCCCAGGCGCCTCATCCCTGGATATATAACTGACGCGTGTTCCTTGAATAGGTATGGAGGACGTGGTTTGTAACGGTAGACTGCATAAAAACGTCTTTGTGAAGGAAATACACAGGATTTACATTTCGCTTCCTAATACTGATTAGTTCGGAATATTGTGTTCCCTTTATAATCCCCATGGGGGAAGTTTAAATTTCGCTAAATACCAATTAAAATTTTCTCTGGGGAACCTGAGCATCGACGGGAGCCGCTACTGACTGTACAAACTTCACCGGCTGTAAACTCATTGGGAGCTTTTAAATAGGCCTGCATACATGGTTTAATTTGCTTCTTAAAATATGCTTCAGTTTTTTACAGCGATTTTGGGGGTTAAATGTACGGGGATAAAGCTTTTAATAAATGGTGTTTGTAATGAGATGTACGTACTGAAATACCAATATGGTAAAGATTTCTGACCTCGTATATTTCATTTCGGTAACAGCCTGGGACCAAATATATTTATTTTGGAGGTGTTCTTTCGTTTTCCAGTATTCAAAGGTGATCTCACTACGATCGTCACATTTAGTTTCAATTCAGAAATATATACGTGTGTATATATATTTTTTAATAATGCTGACCTTGCTTGGTGTCGGAATAAAAATTCCAAAAAGCATGTCCACTGCGGAGAACCAAATTTAAAATCATAAGGAAGTCACTGCTACAGTGTATGAACGGTGACTGGGGAGAAGCACTGTCGTCTGGTTTCAGGGGTTTGATTTCAGGAAGACTGTGACTGTGCTTGTCTGGTCATGGAGCCACCACCCTGTAGCAGTGTGATGTGCAGCAGATCGAGCACGGAGGACGGGCCGCTCCCACCGAAGCCTCCATTCACTGGCCGGGACAGTGGACATGTCCAGGACCTCTTCCATGAAGATGCTCAGGTGAGGTTTCCCATGTGACCAAAGATCATGCAGCACCTTCACTGCTTCTGGCCATTTTCTGTGAGATCTAGTCTTTCTGTGTGTCTTTGTCAGTGCTGCTTTGCATGGTTCTGAGAATTAGTCCTGTCTAGTGTGCTGGAGACACCTTGAACTGGCATTGGGGCAGCATAGTGCTTTACAGGTTCATCTCCAGTAAAGAGGATATGTTGTGTGCTTTCCCAGGGATCTCAGAGCCAAACCCAGCCCTGGTGGAAAGTGAAGCTCTTTGTCTGGGAGCCCGTGCTTTTCGGAACCTGGGATGGGGTCTTCACCACCTGCATGATCAACATTTTCGGCGTGGTCCTGTTTCTCCGCACCGGTTGGCTGGTGGCAAGTGTCATAGCAGAGTACCTCCTGAGCAGGGGCCCACGCTGTCCCATCAGCACAGTACTGTGGTCTGTCCTGATCCTGATAGCTCCTTCCATTTGTGTCTTTATTTCTTCTGGCGGTTGGGAGTGAGAATGATGATAGAATTTGTCAGAGATAGATATTCTGTTAGAAGGAGCATAAATATGTAGACTTACCAGGGCTTCCATGGTTCTGGACAAGGTTCTGCGCTGGTTTCTGCTCATTTATTTATTTTTTTTTGTGGTTTCTTGTCTTGAAGAACTCCACCTGGACTTCAAACCATTGTGTACCCTTGTAATCTTTGATGCCATTAATAGCAGGGTAGCATTGTCCCGGTTGGGCCTACTCCGGTATCTCAGCCTCAGCCGTCGTGACACCTCCCTTGCGTAGCCTGACTTTTGCCCTCCAGACTTCAGGCATGTTGTGCCGCTAAGGGGATGCTGGCACATCTGCTGGTGGACTCCTGCCGTCTGTGTGCACTATCATGCCTCCGTTTAACAGGCTGGCTGACTTTCTCTGTTTTAGTTTATAAACCTTGCAAACCAGAAGCTACCAAGCACACATTGCGCTTTTTATAATTCATTCTTTTGATGTTGTCAGGGAAACACAGGAGTGTGTCTGGGCATGGTCCTGGTGTCGCTGGTGGTGCTGGTGGCCCTGGTGACAGTCATGTCGGGCATCGGGGTGTGCGAGCGGTGCAGCGTGGGGGAAGGAGGGGTGTACTCCATGATCTCCACTGTCCTGGGGGGCCGAATTGGGGGCACGGTGGGGCTCCTCTACATCTTTGGCCAGGTAATGATGAATATGAAACCAGATTAATCATTGTATGTCCCAAAAGTAGGGGTTGCCATCCTCAGTATTTATCTCCCCCTCCCAACCCGAAAGGTTGGCAATCTTTACCCTAAACCATGTGTGTTTATTAAAAGACTTGGTGTCACTTTACAATAAAGCTACCCATATAAGAGTTTATGAATGGTTTATAATCTGGTTATTAATTAGGTTGTAACACTTTGTAAATTATTAATAGACAATTTTAAACAAGTTATAACACAGTTTTCTTTTTATTATGTGTTACTACCATTTACAAGTTGCAAAAGGGAGCCTTATTGTAAAGTGGTACCAAAGACGTTACAAAACAGGTGATGAAGTCATCTGCTTTTTGTTTACTGTTAATGATGAATTTCTGACTTGACTTTATTATTTTTATATATAATTACCTTGTTGTGCGCGTGAGTGTAAATGGCTCCTTCGTTTTCCATCTCACAGTGTGTGGCAGGAGCTATGTACATCACAGGCTTCTCTGAGTCCATTGCCCAGATCCTGGGCCTCACCAGCACGTGGGTGGTCCGCGGGATGTCCGTGGTGGTGCTGCTCGGCCTGCTGGGAATCAACCTGGCCGGCGTCAAATGGATTGTCCGGCTCCAGCTGCTGCTGCTGGCCATCCTGGCCGTGTCCACCCTGGACTTCGTCATTGGATCCTTCTCCCACCTCGACCCAGGTGCGCAGTGCCGGCCACATGTCAGCAGGGAACGGGTCGGGACCGAAGGCTGTGAGTTCTGGGGAAAACTGGAAAGGAGGACCATAGGGTGTCCCTCACTTTGCCTGATCCATTTGCTGTGGGGTGTCCCTCACTTTGCCTGATCCATTTGCTGTGGGGTGTCCCTCACTTTGCCTGATCCATTTGCTGTTTGGCGTCCCTCACTTTGCCTGATCCATACCCTTTCTTTTTGGCCTAGAAGTCTTGGTTCCATTTGCTGGAATCTAATCTATCTTAAGTATTAATTTAGTAAATAAGCATTATTTGCTGTGTTTAATGAATATGTTTTTCCCTTTATTAATCATTAATGGTAGTAAGAGTGTATGGAGCAAAGCTGGAATGACACTTTTGTCACCTTGCAAAAGCTTTGTGTGATTCATTCATGCACTACCCAGGGCCTGATTTCTACCCAGAGAAATGCTCCCAGCCAATCAAAGACACCCATTTATTAGGGGTCTTCTGTAATGAGCTATAGAGGCTATGGTGCCTCTAGTCGTGATTGTAGTCATCAGTCAGTGTTATCCTCTTTCATCAGACCTCATGTACATTTACCGAAGGCCCTTGGCACATCATTTTGGCATTTTTCTGAATTGTCTTACTGAGCAGGAGTGAGACTGATGGTAACTAGGAGCTTTTGCTGTCTGTGAACTTGATAGTTACTGAACTGAGATTATTAAGAGGTGACCACAGTATGGTAAGCAGGACCAGGTTATAAGGCTGAAGACTGTGTGTGTGTGTGTGTGTGTGTGTGTGTGTGTGTGTGTGTGTGTGTGTGGCCTTGTGGCCAGCAGAGGTCGCTGTAGGACCTCCAAGCCCTCATAAAGGCCAATACTGATTTTAAAGTAAAGTGGCACATGTTTACACAGCAGAGAGGTGTTTGCATCCTTTGTTTATTTTGGGCTTGTAAGCTGACAGGCGTTTTGTGACTCCCACCCATTTCTATTACTGTCATCGCAGGGAAGCTCTTTCGTAGAGTTCTTAATGCTTTGTCGTGTTTTGTGACCAGAAAGTAGGGATTGCTTTTAAGTTGCAAGTGACACACGGTATGTAAATGTTTTTGCAATATGTGTTTTAAGGGTTTATGACCTTATATGAATATATATATACACACGCACACACTTTATGGTGATAGAATTCTGAGAGATGCTGGTACTGTTTTCATAACTTCAAGATAAGTGAAACTATGTTTGCATTAATAGTGTAGAAACAAAGATGTAGTTTAAAAAAATGTCAGTAGGGTGAAGTGTAGAGGCTTGAAGGTCTGTTTGTAGGGCAGGGCCCTGGTTCTCTGCCTGCTGCTCAGTGGGAAGTCGATCCCACTACTTCCTGTGTTTCCTGATGATCAACTTCCTGCCTGGAGTCAAAGCAAAGAATTCTGTATGCGTCGTTTCCTCTGAAAGAAAGGGTGGGTGGGGGGGGGTGTTTCATAACATCACAGGATTGTTAGGTACTAAATTCTATTTGAAATGTAATTCATTATTTTTGATCTAAAACTGTAGCAACCATCAATCTTTTTTTCTGGCTGTCTCCTTTCCATTATGGCCTAGCAGATCCTAGCTGGGAATTAAAAAAAAAAAAAAAAACCATTTCAGACCTTCAAGGCTTTTCCAGTGATGCTTTGCTGAGATGGGGGTGACCTCACTCTTGGTGCACGGCCAGCCAGTCTCGGCATGTAGCCCTGGCCCGTCGCACGCGGATTGGTAATTAGACTAGACTGGGAGCAGGAGTCACTATGCAGATGTCTTCTAGGCCTGATAACGAGGTTATTCTGTGGACCTAAAGCCGGCACCTGGCGCGAGTTCTGTTCAGGCTCCACACTGCAATGGCGTCTTTCTCTAACAGCGAAGAAGCCGAGCTGAATCCTGGGAAAGCGGGTGGGATCTTAATTCCATCTCCTCTCGTCGCCATTATTATGCTCTTTTAGCTCATTTCTACTGAAAAGTCTGTTCTGTCTTTTCAATCTTCCGAAACACTTAAAATGGTTCGAACTATCAGAACGAATATACATCTGCAGGCTGCAAATGACTGAGATGCCATGTCTGAGGATAAATGCTTTATAGGTGATTTATAATTCAAAATACTTTGAACTGTAACACAGAGCTCCAGGCCCTGGTAACAGTCTGTACGCTGCCACTCGGGAGACTGTGAATGTGGTGCTTCGCCTTTTGGTCTAAGTAGGTTGATTCTCATTTTCTTTGTTCTGTGCTGTTCTGGCTGCTGCTGTGGCAAATTGTCACTTTGGTGTTACAGTAATATGTGTAGATCATCTCATACTGGGGCTACGTTTTCTGGAACTGTGGAAAGTGCAGTTCTTCAGGAACGCCCCCCACCCCCGCCCGGCTAATCTCACCTCCTCCTCAGCCGCGCTGCTACTTTCCTTCCTGTGACGCCCAGTCTTTAAAGTGCATTTCGGGCCCTTTTAAAATGTGGCTGTTTGCCGCCCCGCTGTTGTCACCCTGACTGGATGTGCTATCGGTATGGCCCGCGGCCTCCAGGATGTCAGCTGCCTCGTCGAACTAAGTGTGAAACTCAAAAAGCTCCAAAATGCTGCTGAGTTGTCCTACAAATAGCCATTCTCAGCTTGGCTGCATATGGGCTTTGAAGATTTGTTCGCCATACAGATCGTTCTGTAGGCCTGTTTGTCATTATACTTTGGTTAAATAAGTCTGATTGCAGTCATGGATGTGAAGTTTGCATTGAAAAATTGTGCCCAGTGTGCTCTGTGCCGTTTGATAGCCTAACTTTCCGTGCTGGACATTTCAGGTCAAGTAGCTACTACTCCGGACCAAGATTTCATTTCTACCAACCAGGTAATCATAAAGAGTCACAGTCACAGAGTACTCAGCTGGTTGGTAGAAACAAAATCCTGATCTGGATTTGTAGCTTCTGGACCTGAAATGACTAACACTGATGATTCTCCCGGTCTGAGACTTTCCACATCAAATTACGGGAAAGTACCATGTATTTGAAATCACACAACCACTAGTCTGCTTATCATAGTGAAACGCTGTCCTTAATACCACAAAATGGTCAAAATAGTTAATCGTATAAAGTAGAAAGTTAAACAGTAAGGGACAGTTTGTGAAAGAAGCTATTGGAAGATACCACAGTGTTGCAGAAGGGCTGAACGGTGAGAGGTTCACTCTCTACTCTATAGGTGGAGTAACGACGGTGGAAGGTGCTTGAGCTGCAGACTGGCCGCATGGGTCCTGTTTGTGGCCCACGTGAAGTTTTTCATATGAGCTCATTCCCGGTGACTGAGCTGAAGGCGGGGAGAGAACCCAGGGCCTCGCCCAGCAGCATGCAGTCAGGAAGCTGCTGGTGGGGGAGGTTTTTGGGAAGCTGGGGGGGGGCCGGGGGGGGGGGGCTATGACAACAGCGCCTTGGAACAGAGCAGCCGGCTGGGCTTCAGATGGGTGGTGACTTCCTTTTGGATAAACATGCCGTTAATCTGGAGGAATGCATTCTCTCCCATCGCAAGATAAGCCACGGGAGAAGCTTTGTGAGCATACTCCCTGTAACCTTCAGACGTGAGCCTCCAAATGGTCTCCAGCGGGGGCTATTTGATGCCTTACTGGTTGCACCCCCCATCACATGTGGGTTCTCGAATGGGCCGGCCCTCTCGGGCCATTGGTGCCTGCTTGTATGTAGCATGTTTACAGTGCTGAAGTGCACCATGTGGAGGTGGTGTTGCTTTATCTGTCTGATTCTTATGATTTATTTTTAGGTTCTTTATATGCCATCCCCAGTGGTGCAGTGGTTAGCATTGTTGCCTCATACTCCTGGGACCTGGGTTCGAGTCTCTGCCAGGGTTCCACCTATGTGGATTTTGCATGTTCTCCCCGTGTCGTTGTGAGTTTTCCTCTGGGCACTCTGGTTTCCCCCCACAGTCCAAAAACATGTTGAGGCTAATTGGGGTTGCCAGATTGTGTGTGTGTGTGCGTGTGTGTGTGCGTGCGTGCGTGCGTGCGTGCGTGCGTGTGTGTGTGTGCGAGAGTAAGAGTGAGAATGATGTGTGAGTGTGTCCTGCGATGGGTTGGCGCCCTATCCTGGGTTGTTCCCTTCCTTTGCGCCCGTAGCCTTTGGGACAGGCTCCGGTCCCCCCGTGATTCTGAACAGGATAAGTGGTTTCAGAAGATGCATGGACAAGCTGTCCCATTCATTACCCACTTACGATGCGTAAAGCCTTCCTGGAACTGATGTATGTCTTGTGGGAATCTTCTCCTCTTTTCTCTGAAGTACCTTTCTTGCAATATGCAAAGTAACTCATTTGTCTAGATGTGTCACTGGGGAAAAACCAAAAATCAAATGGAAAACGCTGAGGTTCATTTTTCAAAACATGTCTATCTCTATCCAGTCGATCCACACTGCAAAATTTAATCCTTTGTGGAAGACTGTGGAAAAAAGTTATTTTCTTTATTTTGTACAAACACCTGTTCTCAGGTGATCTCGCACAGTCCAACCCACTGAACTAGTCTCGCATTTCTACATGCCTTGGACAGAGAGGCCATGATGCTCTTGTCTGCATTGGGAGCTGATCTTAAATTGACACTGATCAGCAGTAGATGCCACGCATAGTGTTGGTTGACCATGTGACCCCAGAATGCACCAGGTGTGCAGCACAGAGGACAGAAGTGGACATTTAAGGTCTAGAAAGTAAAAATCCAGACCAAGATTTTGTTTCAACCAAACAGTTGAGTACTCTGTGACTGTGACATTTTGTACTCAACTAGTCGGTTGAAACAAAATCTTGGTCTGGATTTTTACTTTCTGGATCTGAAATGTCTAACAGGCATCCTGCCTCAGAGATGAGGGAGGTCTCCAGGAAATGTTAAAACATATGAAAATAATTCAGGCCTGGCTTTCACCAAGACGGGCCAAGGGTGTGTTCGTGTCCCTTCTCTATATTAATGCCTGTAGAGCTGTGGTCTGGCGTTTACGATGTTGTTTTAAATCTCATATTCGAGAGCTGCAGAAACCTAATGTCAGGCTTTAAGTACCTGCTTGGTGTGTGAATGGTGGGTCTCTTCCTCCAAAACACCGTTTGGACATTTCTGAGAAAAGGTAGGAAAAGCTCTGCCACTTTGTTTTAAGGGTGTATGCTGAATTATGAGGGCAGATCTTTCATTCACTGAAAAAGTATTTACTGACCATAATTTTGACCTTATTCGCAAACATAAGTCGCAGAAAAACACTTTCATTTTCTTACCATTTTTGAAGCTGACAGAAATATGCCCCTTCAACAATTTTTCTGTTCTTATTGTCAAGTTAAGGTTTGTGGTTAACAGTGTTGAGGAAGTTACAAAAGAAATCAATTAAAGACAGAGGTGGAAAGTTCAGGTCCAGAAAGCACAAATGCAGACCAAGGTTTTGTTCCAGTCAACCAATTGAGTATAAAGAGTCACAGTGACAACTGGTTGGTTGGACCTGACCTTAACACCTTTGTAATGGATTACTTTGGTGAGTAACTTCCTCAGCACTGGTTGTTGTTAATAGTAGTTTCTGAATGATTGTAGTATCGTATATTTAGTGTTTTTTTCCTGGAATGTCAGACTAGCTTTTGTCTTTGGGTCAGTATGTCCGCCTGCATTCCAGGTCACGGCTTCGTCGGCTACTCGGAGGCTTTGCTCCGGGGGAACGCGCTGCCCGACTACACGCCTGGGGAGACTTTCTTCACAGTCTTTGGTGTCTTCTTTCCTGCTGCCACCGGTGAGCACTCCTCCTGTCAGCGTTTCAGACCAACTTTGAAACCAGCACTGTGGTTTCAGAGAGACGCCGCAGAGGCCCGAGCTGAGGTAACCCACTCCAGGTTACCAGTGTTTGCACATAACGTGCCGATTTTGTGGTAAATATCAAGCAAGTCCCTAAAGAAACTTTACATCGAGGTCTCGTGCAATAAAATGAATTAAACAGACTGACGTGTATTTTTACAGGAAAAAAAAAAGCTAATAGGAGTGTGGGTGGTGAGGTGCATGATGGTCTCTCCCAGGTGGTCTCCTTGTTACCTCTCTTTGTCTTTTAGGTGTGATGGCTGGTTTCAATATGAGCTCGGACCTCCAGAGACCTGAGCAGAACATCCCACTGGGAACGCTGGCTGCAGTCTGCACCTCGTGGGTTTAATTGACTGGAACAAGGCTTTTGGATGCTTAACCATAATAACCATGACCTTCGGAAAAATGAAGTACAGATGCTCCTCGCTTTACAATGGTTCAGTTCACGATATTTCAGATTTACAATGGTGAGATTAGTGATGCACATTCAGTAGTAGTCAAACTTTGAAATTCGATCTGTTCCCTGGCTAGCAATATGCTGTACGATACTTTCTTCCGTTGCCCGACGTTGGCAGCATCCACCCAGGCGAGCTTCCAGGCTCTGTAGCGATCGCAAGCGTAAATCTTATACACTGTTTGACAACATATCATCTTTTTTTCTGTTTAACCAAAAACTTTTATTCATTCATGTAGTTCAATGACTTGTATTTAGTCACAGTAATTATCTATTCAGTTCATTTGCTTAACATTCATATTTGACTTGCGATATTTTCCACTTGTGATTGGTTCATCGAAACATAACCCCATTGTATGCTGAGGAGCACCTGTATTCCTGCATTTCGTGAACACTGTTCCCTTCATTCTGACATATTAAGTTGAGGAGATGCCTTTACTTTTTCTGCCTTGTCATGAATGCCGCACGGCCGTTTTGTGTTTATCCCATCTTCTTTTCACTGTGGTCTGCAGGTGGTTCTTTTACCTCGTCTTTGTGTTTCTTCTGGGAGCCATTTGTACCAGGGATGCTCTGCGATATGACTTCTTAATCGCCGAGAAGGTAAAATCAGTGTTTTTTTGTTCCATGAGTGAGCCTCTTTTCCCTCAGTCAGCTTGCTTGCAAAACCGTGTCCTTCAAAAATTAAGTGAAGCTTAGATCTGCAGAGATCTGGTTTTGTCTGCATGGTCAATCAGACGTGATACTCAATGACTGTAAAGGTCTAAAGGGGTGTCGCTGGTTACTTGAGCTGGTTCCATTCAAACTACCAGTAATAATCTGGTTGCAGTCCTAGAGCAGTATTCAGTAGGAATGACCATGATGTGTTTATAACCCCATTCCTTTTACTTGGATTTGGGTGCAGCTGAGCAGTCAGATTTGAAACCTGCCAATTAGCGAACTGGCTTCTGGATGCTTGTTAAAAAAAGTGAATTACTGTTGTGATGTACAGTGAAATCCCTATTATGTGGGTCCTTGGGCAGAGAAAACAGACTCTATACAGCTTTTGTGTGGCAGTCTTGGCCATAGGCGTGGACCTATATAGCAGTACTTGTCCTGCAATGTGGCTCTACTTCAACTGGAGGGTTATGGGTAGAGGCACTGTATGCTTGTCTAAATGCAGTATTTTCCTTCCTTCATTTTTGCCAGGTCTCATTGGTTGGCTTCCTTTTTCTCCTGGGCCTCTACATCTCCTCGCTGGCTTCCTGCATGGGTGGCCTGTATGGGGCTCCCAGGATTCTTCAGTGCATTGCCCAAGAAAGAGTCATCCCCTCCCTCAGCTTCCTAGGAAAAGGGGTGGGCAGATCTGGTCTTCTGCTGTCCTGCAGTGAGGCATGCTCGTAAAAATCGGTCTGGTCTTCGCGCCCATGGGAGTTTTACTTACGATTATAGAGGAGGTGGGTCTAACCAATCAGATGTCTTTGACCCATCTCCTCCATAATCTGATTGGTTATCTCTCTGAACCAAACATTTTTCGTTCTGCCCTCAGAACACTTTGGTAAAAAAAAATAGTCTTGGCAGAGTTTATCTCCTTAGGTACTGGTTTGATGTGTGTCCTCGCTGTGAGGGTCTGTTGCCAATCAGGACAGTGTAATGTGTCCTGTGAAAGCTGCACTTTCCTGGGCATGCATGCATGCATGCATGCATGCATGCATGCATCTGTCTGTCTGCCAGTCTGCGACACTAATACTCGACACTACTGAAAGAGTGCAAACATTTTTATTTTATACTGCAGACTATATAATTCCTGTGCTTAAGTGAAGGCAGTGAAATTGTGAAGGGGACAGTGTGCCATTCTGTTGGTGACATAACTGACAGGGTGGTCCAATGCAGCCAGTGACAATGGGGCCCTTCAGTCTGTACATACCCCTGCTGCTGTGACTCCCCCTTACACACGAGGGTACTGGACAGAGACGTCTCCGGCTGATCTGAGGCCTTGAACAAAAGCAGGAAGGTCTGTTCGGGTCTGAATCAGGTTGGGAGGATCTGATGTGGGATGTCCGTAGAGCTTCCCAGCATCGAGTCGAGCATCCTGTTGAAAAACAACAGAAGGCTTGTTTCTCAGTTGAAGCCTCATGACGGAAGCGATTATCACAGAGAGGATATCTGACTTAAATCATGCACGGTAGTATATCTGTCATGGAAGACTCCGATGATCTGGTATATTCCATTCCTCTCTCTTCCCTGATCGCTTATCGATCGCTTGGTCATGATGAGCCCATAGTCTGTCCAAGGAAGCACAGTGCGAGAGTCTCCCAGGATAGGATGTCATTCCATTGTAAGATGCTCACACACAATGGGGAATTTTGAGACAGCAGTTCACCTACCCTTAATTTCCCCTCTGTCTTAACAGAAAGGACCCAACAAGACTCCAGTGGCGGCCATTTGTTTAACCAGTTTACTCACCATGGCTTTCATCTTCGTTGGCCAAGTGAACATTTTGGCCCCTATTGTCACTATCAACTTCATGCTGACGTACAGCATCATCGACTACTCCTACTTCTGTGTCGCCATGAGCTTTGACCTCCAGGCTAAGGAAATTAAGTACCTTCCCAAGCAGCTGTCCACTCAGGGTGCCAGAAGACCCCTCCTGGGTGCTAGCCACTCTGGATATGGAACTGCCCTAACAAACCAGAGCAATGGGACGTTGCTGGAGTTCACAAAGGACATGGACCAGATATTCCAACCCCAGAAATCAGAAGTGGAGAAAATGTGCACCACAGGCAGAAGGCCCAGCACCCCTGGTAGACAAGCCCTGATGGAAAGTTTTGGGTTAGAATTGGGTAGGAACATGCCCTCAGATATGGGTGACCTTGGACCCTCAGGGATGGATCATAGCCAGGAGTTAGGAGAGCAGGATAAGTTTGAGGAGAGCTTACAGAAGGAATCAACTGGCACACAAGAATCCCAGCTGGGAGTAGAGGAACCCCATAATGATAGACAGGCTGAAACTTGTCCTTCTGGAACTGCAGATATCAACTGTAACCCAAAAGCACTTCTGGACAGCACAGGTATCCGCCAAACCTACTGAAGCTTCACGTGTTCTTCAGGTTTAACTCTGCTTTATAGATTTTAACCGTTTTGAGATTAATTCCAAGTTTGATATTGAAATATTTATGACAAAAATATTTTTTTCTGATTTGATGGGTTTTTTTTTTAATGATTCTATGGTATACCTGCATAATACCTTCTACATAATGTCTAACAGATTCAACTTCTAAACAAACGTGTCTTGGACCAGAAATTCAACGAATGCCAAAGTCATTTTACTCAAGATTTTGTAACCGCTGGATTGCATTAGCTGGTGTAAGTTGAACCTTTTTTCATGTAAATATCCATTCTCCGTTTTTGTGATATTTGATTGTGGAGGCTACAATAATAAACAAAGCCCTTCTCTTTCTAGGCATGCTGCTCTGTCCTGATCATGTTTGTCATACAGTGGGTCTACGCCCTGATGAATATACTCGTTGCTCTTGTCCTCTTCTTTTATATTGGAAAATCAAGTCCTGGTCTCCCGTTAGGTAAACACAAACCAAATATTGTTCTCCAAATTAAAATGCAATGTGAGATTTTCACCCCAATGTAACATATTAGAAATGGCAGGTCTACTCCCTCATTCTTCTGGCATGAACCAGAACTTTCGTGATGCTGTTGGAATTCAGCCCTTGACTAGAATCACAACAATGGCAAAGATATGATCAGGGTTTTTGTTATGCTGCTGATTAAGGGAAATGCAGCCTTCAATTCATTCTTGATATCTGTAATCACATGTTTTGTCATTAATGTTACGTACAGCAACACTTCTTCCAGTTTTAAGTCGACGTAAGCATGCTGCGTATTCCTTGTAGGTTCATGCATTGCCTGAGTTTGTTCCCTTGGGATTCGCTGTATCTGTGTGAAATCTGTCAGTGTTTGTGCGAATGTGAGCTTCCCTTGACAGGATGGTAGAATGCTGTATCAATGCAGTCTGCAGTTCAGGTTTAGGACAAGTGTATGGGAGCAAGCTGATGGACTGGGATCTTGACTGGCGATAGTTTAGCACCTCACTATAAGCTGTACAGCTACAAGTGGTTTACTTCAATGGCTGCAGACTGCTGGTTAGCTATAGTGTACACAGTCATATGGTTTAGGGTACAGTTTCTCAGCTGGGTCAAAAGTGGGTCACGGGATCCTTTTCAGTGGGTTACAGAGAATGTGGTTTAAAAAAAAATATAAAAATACCACCAGCACCCAACCCCTGGTCGACAAATTCTACTGCAGTACCCCCTGGGTTGGTCAATTACCTTTCATTCATTTTGTGGGTTGGGGACTTAATGTCCATTGAAGAATGTGGGTCCTGAGGCTAAACCAGCTGAGAATCACTGCATTAGGATGCTCGTTGCTTTGCTGGTGCAGGCTGATTGCTTTTGGTTTTGCTTACAGGAACATCTGCACGGTTCAGCTTGGTCAGGTGGCTTCGGACTACTCTGAAGAACGTCGGCAGGTGTGTCGGTGCACTAATCTAAAGCTGTGACTCTCCCTTCCATCTGTGATATCGAGCAATACGCTTCTCTCAGTGTGAAGGAAAACCGTAACTGGTGTAACCAGCAGAAAACTGCAGCTTGAGTATTCTCTTTTATTTTTATTTTTTTTGTTAACACCGACAAAGATCTGGATTTCGTGACGCATTAAACCGTAGGCATGTATAGATGATTCAGTGCTGAGTTTTGGGAGGAAATTCTGCTGCTGTAAAATGTGATCCTCCAACCAGTAGCTGTCCAATATGCTGCTGTGTGATCCATAGTGTATTTATATTATTATTATTATTATTATTATTATTATTAATAATAATAATAATAATAATAATAATAATAATAATAATAATAATAATAATAATAAAAACTGACAGCATGTAACTGAGGTACAACCCAAAGTATAAGGTGTATGAATGGATAGGTCCCCGCGACCCATTAAGGATAAAGCAGGTTGGAAGATGGATGGATGGAAGGATGGATGAATGGACAGGTCATTTCAACCTTGGACCTAACCATACGTATATGCACTGTTTTTAGGGGAGAGTGCGCCTCCGAGGACCGCATCGTATTGACGCCCTCCTTCTCAATGGTTGGCATGGAGACTCGGCAGCTGACCGAGGACAACGCCGACTTCGCGTCGCGCGGCAGATACCACCACTCCTCTTACGTTAGTGCAGACGGGCTCACGCGCCATCTGCAGTGAGCCCCTCAAGGACCGTCTGCTGCTCTGTTTGTGCGGATGCTCTGATTTTGACTTTAAATTGTGCACATACTGGCTGTTTGGGATCTGAATTATGAATCAAATACTGATTTATGTACAACAAATAAAGTAAGAGTGAACTAGAATTTAAGGGTATGTAACCCATTACCCATTATGGATTTATAACACCCGCTGCTAATAAATCTTTCTTTGCCCCCTTGCTGAACTGTTTATTGGACAAGAACATGTTCCTAAAATGAAATACCCTACTTTGCGATTTCCATACAGCTTAACCCTTGTGTCAGGCATGTGTGCCTCTGTATTTTGCATTAGTCATAACCCTTATTCAACTGCCCGTCTTGGAATTTGCACACTTCAACAAAGGTCTTTCGGTTTGTCCCGTTACAGAAACAACGCAGCGTATTTAGGCTACTACAAAAATTGTGAGACTGCACTTTTAAGTTAAACGCAGGCATCGGTAAAGTTTTGAAGCTGGGCGAAATTAATTAACGAGACCCATTTGTTTCACATCGGTCCTGCCCTGAGATAATATTTCTGAGTCTGCCTCCGCATCTGCGGGGAACAATAGCCGTGTGGCTCGGGCAGCGGGGGGATACGCCGTTCCGAGGCGGAATAGGGTGGTGTCCACGGTCTCGGAGGCCGTGGGAGGAGTCCCGCTTTTCGGATGTGCTGCTATGTGCTCCTGTTTGTGTCGGGCAGCGCTTCTTCCCCAGATCAGAGCCTCGTCGCCTCCGATGGAACTGGGCATGTCTGCGATGCTTTTCACATGAACGGCTGTTAAAGCAAACGCTTTCAGATGGTGGCCCTGAACGGTCTGCGGTTTTATTTATTTGGGTTGAAATCGCCGCCGCCTATTCCTGCCCAGCATGATGGAAACCTGCTTTCTCAGAGGCATCAGCCGCCTCCTACTCATGGTGCTTCTGGCTCTTTTGGAAACTCTGTGTGCTGGATCGTATACCGCAAGCACCGGCTCCGGCCACACTGAGTGGACGGCCGCCTCGTCGCTGGCGGAGTTTGTGAGTTTCGGGACGGGCGGCACTGAGGGGCGACGTACGGACTCCGTCCCCGTCCTGCCGAAGAAGCGGGAACCGTGGACAGACACCAACGCGGGTAAGGGGTCTCCACGGGCAGGGTATGTGGTCCTGCTGCGACTGGTGGACGGTGTGATGTAAACCGTAACGCAGCTTGTTACTTAGTCTCAGAGATAGTAAACTGCTTTGAACAAATTATCCGTTGTGTAAGAGGTGCACCTCCCTCTGTAGCAATGATGGAAGTATCTATTTTTTAAATGCCTTTTGACCTGCCCTGACCTATCGTAACACATGCGACACGAGCTTCATTTAATGTTACAAAAATGTTACAGAATTAAAATAAATACATAGCTTTATGCCATGCTGCCTGCAATACTGAAACAAAAAGTGAAGTTGATATATCCGGCGTTATCTTTTCCCTGGTTAACTGACGTTCTCCAGTTGTGTGTGTTCGTGTTTGTGTGCGCGCACACACACACACACACACACACACACACACACATATATATATATATATATATATATATATAGAGAGAGAGAGAGAGAGAGAGTAACATATACATTTTAAATTTAAAACCTGCTGATTGTCCCAAAAACAGATCTCATATCTTATATAGGTCTAATTTTGGTGACATTTACAGTATGAACTAATACGTGGTGGTGGTGTTGTTCATAAGCCATTATTGAGTCTTAAAACCCTACCATAGTTAAAGCACGTATTCAGACTGCACTTATAGTGAGTATTTTAAAACATTATCAGCTTTAAGTCTGTAACTACAGCCTGGCTTTTTGTGATGAGGCTCTTGCGCTTACCGCCACTGTTTTTGGAAATCAAGTCTGCCTCAGATTGTCTGGGAACTTAAATATCCCAGAGGAGCTGGATAACAGGTAGTTAGTGGGTCCTCTCTGGCAGTTAGCGTTAGCAGTTAGTGGCAGGTTTATCTCAGGCCTCTTCGGGAGCCTGAGGGTTTCCTGCTCCCTCTAGCCACATCACAGGGAGGAGCCCTGCATGCAGCCCAGTGTCAGACAGTTAGTACTCCTCATGTACAATAACCCCAATAACCTCAATAACCTTCAATATGTTTCAGAAAAGTTATTTTTTTGCCCACTGCTGGTTTAAAACTTCAGAACATGAGGTGGCATTAAATATTATTATTATTATTATTATTATTATTATTGACAACAACAATAATAAGAAAAATAAGAAGAAATATTGGTAACACTTTACTTAAAGCACTAATGTATAATGCATTATACATACCTGCATAATGCATTATAATGCATTCATAAA
>JAODLC010000038.1:16733862-16748569 GCA_026781145.1 Hippopotamyrus pictus | reverse complement strand
GTGTGTGTGTGTGTGTGTGTGTGTGTGTGTGTGTGTGTGTGTGTGTGTGTGTGTGTGTGTGTGTGTGTGTGCGCGAGTGTGTATTAAAAATAATCAGGTAAAGTAGTTGGGAGATGAAAACACCCTTTACTGGCTAGTCCTGAATTATACAGAGGAATAAGTTTATTGGTGTTGATTGGCTGTTTTTAAACATTTCATTTTGAATTGTGATATCAGCTTCCGGGTGGTTCTTTGTTGGTGAACGTTCATTTGAAAAGTATGTGTCTTTTCAGCTCAATTCTTCACTGGCCACTCTGAAGGGCTACAGCCGATCCACACTCAGGAAAAAGTAAGAGCGCCTGAATCCCGTCACTTCCACCCTTTTTCATGAGCTGCTTTCAGGCAATAAGCTCTGTCAGTTTAATCTCCCGCAGCCTCTTGTGTGGTTATCATGGCTGCATGAATGTGTCAGCGTCATGTGTGGCCAATGACTGCGGCAGGACATCTTCTGTGAGACTCTTCTGAGAGCTAAAGCCCTGCTCGGGTCCCCTGTGGCGCTAAGTGACAGTGTGTCCCTGCACCCTCCAGTGGCACGCAGCCAATGCGCATCGCCACCGTCAGCATGTTCTCCATGGGGACAGCGGTGACGCGCCCGGACGTGGTCACCGCCATCCAGACCTTCCTGGGCAACTGCAGCCAGGGGGTGGCCCACTGCGGTCGACTGCTGGCCAGCAGGGTCTCCTACAGAGGTACAGTGTGTCTGTCCGTGTCCGTGTCCGTGTGTGCGTCAGATATACATTAACAACATGTTATTTTGATATTTTGGGGACCATATTTTTTTTGTCCCCACAAGGGGAAATTCAATTTTATGAAAATCTGTAACTGAAATCAAAAAACTAAAAATGGCAAGAGACTAGTGATTGCTACTTATGGTTAAGGTTAGGGCTGGCTAGGGGTTAAGGATGTCCGTGTTGGGATTGGGGTTTTGCCCATAAAAATGAATAGACGGTCCCCACAAAGACATGAGTACAGGACTGTGTGTGTGTGTGTGTGTGTGTGTGTGTGTGTGTGTGCGTGCGACTGTGTCTATGTCCCAGGGCTGTTATCATTAACAAAGACTAACATTATGAAAAAACATTTTTGCAAACTGAATTAATGTAACAAAAATAACATAAAAATCTACAACTGAACAAGAACTGTAAATATGGCTTACTTAACTACTTTTAAACAAAATAAAAGTGTTAAATGTGTCCCATTACAGTTTTTAAGTACTATTTGGCTAAAGTAATGATTTGTTTATCTTTTATGACCACTAGTAATACCTGGAATATGTTTTGCCCATTTGAGGGTATTGGTAATGTGTAATGTACACTGTATATTCATGAAGGGTCAACCACTTAAAAAAATCTCTGTAGAAACAAAATTACTAAAACTATAAAATATAGAAAACTAAATAGAAATATATCTTTAACATAAAAACTAAAAGAAACTAATCAAACTATACCGAAAATTAACTACGCGTAAAACTAATCTGGATTTCAAATGAAAATTAAAAATCATATAAAAATAAAAACATAATCAAACAATCAGACATTGGTGTCTCCCATGACGATAGTGTCGGCTCCCCACAATGACTCTGCACCCGCTGCTGACTGAGAATCTTTCCCGATCAGTCACCTGACCACTGACACGTGACCTGCCAGTAGAACGTCATCCCCACAGAGTCGTGCCTTCCTTGCGGGTTCGAGGGTGGGCGACGTTCTAGCTCACCCCTCTCTGTCGCCCTCTGCAGACCAGTCTCTGTGCCAGGTGCAGGCGGTGCAGTGTGACGTGGATCGGACCGAATGTGAGGACGACGGCGGCGTCGCTATCTGCCAGTGCCGTGACGGATACTTCAAGCACAGCAGAGACGACCTGTCCTGCAGAGGTAGGCTGCCTGTAGGGGGCGTAGTGCTTAAGAACTGCCCGTCTGCTGCTTTTCACTGCCTTCTTTTTCTTCTTTTAAATTTTACTAATTATTTTACTTTAAATAAGATGCTTGCTATATTTAAACAAAATATAAAATTTTGATTTTGTAGATTTTATTTAGTTTAACACCTGTCTGACATGCTACACTGCTTGTAGAATAAGATATTTCTTAATATTTCTTATTTATCATCATCTTCATTAAGGATTTCTTGGATGAAGAATGGAAATTTAATTCTTCTCCCCAACTCTTTCGTATTTGCAGAATGTGGTGACGGTTTTAAACTGGAAAATGGCACCTGTGTTCCGTAAGTTTTCTCTAAACACTTCAGAGTCACAACAGAAACTTCATTTCCATGTCTCACCTGCTGTTCTGCTGATGTTCCAGGTGCATGTTTGGATTTGGGGGATTCAACTGTGAAAATTGTGAGTAGAGGCCCAAACGCATAGCCGGGGCTGGGGGCTGTGCTGTTTGTCGATAACGTTTAACGTTTAAACATGGCATTGATACTTTTGATATTTGTAAAATAATCGGTAACACTTTACATTAACTGCACCTTCATGATGCCTTTATAATGCATTCATAAACAGGGTGTGAGTATACCCTAATATCCTAACATACCTTATAACAGTTTTAATATACATTAATAACCAACATTATGTGATTATGTTTGTTATTATGTATATTAAAGCTGTGAAGGTACAATAGGATGTTAAGAAATACATGCTGCTTATGAATGTTCTATGAATGCATTATAAAGGCTTTACGTAGGTGCAGTTAATGTAAAGCATTATGAGGTATCCTTCTGGTGGGTAACGCAGCAGCATAGCGACTAACACCTGGAGCCATGAGCGACGCTCTCTGCTGGGCTAGCATGACGCTGAAGCGGCCCTCCTTTTTCAGTTTACAAGCTGATCGCGGTGGTGGTGTCCCCAGCCGGTGGGGGCGTGCTGCTCATCTTGGTCATCGCTCTCATCGTCACCTGCTGCAGGTACATGCTCATGCTGGGTAGTATAATCATTCAGCTCGGGGAGCTCAGTACACCTGCACTTTACGGCGGTACCAGGTGGCACTGTCCGGTCAGGCTGGTATCTCATATCATAATTTACCCCCTTTTACTGTATTACATATTATTAAACACGAAGTGAATTCCTGAATCCGTCTCATCCATCCATCCATCCATCCATCAAACCATACAGACATTTTTTCCATTCGTCCATCTTTAATGCACTCGTTATCCATCAGACCTGGTGAAACAGACAGTAAGCGGTCTGTCTGGTTTTTTGTGGTCTTCAGGAAGGACAAAAATGACATCAATAAGATCATTTTCAAGAGCGGGGACCTGCAGATGTGCTCCTACCCCGAGTACCCGAAAGGCAACCGGGTGTCCGTGGAGTGGGGCAGGGAAGCCATCGAGATGCAGGAGAACGGGAGCACAAAGAATCTCCTGCAGATGACTGACATTTACTACACCGTACGTTGCCCTGGCCCCCGTGTCACCCCCACCATCTGTTTGTCTGGCTGGGGGGGGGGTGGGGGGGGGCTGGGGTTGCATTTCTGTTATGCATCAGTAAACATGCAGCCATAGGGATGACCCCCCCCCCCAGCACATCTGTGTGGGCTTATATGGCTCCTCTTCCTTTAGGCATTTGAGACAAATATGTTACCCTGAGAAAATGCAACTTAAATTCCTTCTTTGTGATTTGCATTTCACTCTGTATGTTGCCTGTGTGTGACCCGTATGTTACACGTGTTACGTTGTGTGTTATTCCGTGCATTATGCACTTTCTACACTGAGTGCTATAGTATGTCACTCATGTTACACTGTCATTTTTGTGTTACCTGTTACATTGTGTCACTCTGCATGTTATACTGCATCACTGTGTGGTGTTCCTAATGTTACCTGTTTGTTAAGTGGGGACACTCCTGTGACCATTCCCTAAGGGCGAATCTTTACAGCTCAGGGACAGTAGCTATGGGACAGCCGGTATAGTGGTTGAAGCTTCACACTTGCAACCAAGTCCAGGTTATTGGTTCAAGTCCCGGGATGGGATCTGCTGTTGTAGCCTAAAGACAGTAGCTTAGCAACTGTAGATTTTATGGGTAAAGCAGTTGACAGGTGACTACCACTAAAGATACCTTGGATGGCTGTATTGGCTTGTAACGTTCGTCTGGATGTGTGTGTCTCTCACAGGCTCCCCTGAGGCACCCGGAGTGGCCGTCCCGCCAGTCCTGCATTTACCCGGCGCAATGGAACCCCTCCTTCATCAGCGACGACACACGCAGGCGGGACTACTTCTGAAAGGGCCGGGGCGACGATCAGACCGCTACGAACGGCATAAACCTGAGTGCCAGTCATAAATGTTCCCATGGTTCGGCAGCCTGCGTTTGTAAAGCAGTGGATTTTTAAAAGGAGTCATCATTTTGCGTAGCAGAGCATAGCTGGACCTAGCGGGGGCGTGGACGGCCACTGTGAGTTGCCGTGGTGTCTCACGCTGTGCCTCTGTTGTGACAGCTGCCACAAGCCATGTGGTCAAACCCTTTAAAAGGTGTACTGCCCTTTAATGCCCCTCTAGTGCGTTGCAGCAGAAACGGACCATGTATCTGGGGTAAATAATCACTTCTCAATGATTCAAAAAGACATTTTATTCGATATACTTCCTAAGCTACGTGGTGAGTGGTTGTGGCGAATCGGACTTAAACCACCTTGACATTGGGTCCAAGCCCGCCCACGCCCAGGGGGCTCCTAATTGCTGCTTCCGGTGAACGTCACTGACTCCTCTCCGTGTTTCTTGCTCACGCTGATCCTGAAGGAGCAGGTCCTCCCCTCCTGCTCGGGTTACTCCTGTTGTAACCACATGGCACCTAGCATGACCGGCTCGTCCCGGTCTCTGTGCCCGCGTACCGCACTATAAGGAACATATTTCTAAGGTGTATTATATTTGTACCTGGTCATATATTTTAGCTGGAGAGTCTTTTTATAATTATTTTGACCCTTGAAATATGAATTGTCTTATTTCTGGCGTTGTAGTCAGACCTGCATATTTAGACAATTAAAATGAAAACGCTATTGTTGCAGCTGATTGATTCAAGTTGCTCTTTCGAAAAAGAAGCAGATGCACTGTTATATTCACTGAAGGGGTGGATGGCGGAGGATGAAGCCCAGAATGATTTGTTTAGCTCAGATGTTTTGATAAGCATACTCTCGGTTTGGGAGTTGGAGATGTCTCTTGGATGTCTTAAGAACAGCGCTCCCGGTGGTAAGAAATGTAATTTTCACTCGCAACCCCTTTTTCCATCATTTTATATATGTCTTGTAGTTCAGTGATGGTGGGTGTCCCAGTGGTTAGCACTTTTGCCTCAGACCTCTGGGACCAGAGTTTGAACCTCTCCCATGGCTCTGCGTGTAGAATTTGCATGTTTTCCCCATGTTGTCATGGAGCTTCCACGGGGGTACTGTGGTCCCCCACCCCGTCCAAAAACATGGCGAGATTAATTGGAGTTGCTAAACTGCCCTTAGGTGTGCGTGTGTGACAAAATGGTGTGCGATGGGATCCTGGGTTGTTCCCTGTCTTGCACCCAGACCCCCCCCCCAACCATCAACAGGACAAGTGGTTTCAGAAAATGGTTATAGGTCAGTAAAGTTCTGCCTCAGTGCTGTTAACCAGGAGCTGGGAAACCAGAGAACTCACAGCTGTTAAATCAGCTATTAGGTTTTAATAAAGTCACTACCTTTCAAAAAAAACAAGATTAAAAAACATTTATTTAGATATATCTTTAGATATAATTTGTTTTATATATTTTAACATATATATGACATAGATATATAGATCTTTATTAAATACTCAGCACATAGAAATGGGGACAAAGTATACCCATAAACGTTATCTAATGTTTTACAGATGGGCACCCAGACTGAACCAGATTGCAAAGGAGCATGACTTATGTATGTTTACATACACACACACTGCTCTTTTGTATTAAATGCCATTTAGAAAATGGACCCAGATCAAGCTATTTTAGGTCTGTAGTCTCCTGGGTCCACTCTGGGTTCATGGTCTGGCCAACCCTGCGAGAAAAATTTAATAAATTCACAGATGAACTAGATAACACCATAACAGACGAAACATCTCACAAGAATATAGTATAATCAGCACTTCTGAGGTAAAAATCAGTTCTGATTGCCTGGCAGAGAGATGGCTGTTTCCTGTTCACTTTCCCATTTTTCTAAACAAGTCACGCTTAGAGCAAAATAGCACATATTTCTCCTACCATGGAAATGCTAAGAAGAGAAGCACACACGACGTGTACACAGACACGTTCCACAGTACCTTGACAACGGAGCACCACGTCGCATTAAAATTCTACGTCGCGTCAGGGCTGCGATTTCAGCGGCAAACACTGACACAGACCCCTAAGAAACGGTAACACTCGAAGCGAAAGGGTTGCTGAAGATGAGAGAGCAGAAGCGATCACAAAAACTGGTCACAGTGCAGTGGTATAGCATTAAGGCCTGCTCTACAGAGACCATTCTGCAACAACGACATCCAAGAAAAGCATTGTTTGCGTTCAATCTAAATATTTTACCTTTATAATGTGGATACAAATATACCAATGAGAGCAAAACAAACTAAGGCAGGAATATACAATTAAAAACATCTGCCGTCGGCCAAAACGCCACAAACTCAGCACAGATGCAGCAGGTATGTATTCCTTCAAAAATCAGCCTGCTCTCTCAGTGGGTCCAATAACAAGTATGATTTTGGCGTGATATGGACTATGGGGAAGGTGACAGTGACCAGGGTAGATTGTTTAGTTTGGTATCTTCCCACTGTTGCAGTTTAAGGCTTTGTGGGGTAGAGAGGTAAGACAGTGACTGAGGAGGATGAGGTGCAGTATAAAATACCCCCAGTAAACGGAAGGGGCTTTAAATTGGGAGTCTGTGGTCAGCAGCATCAACTGACACGTTCATCCAGCTTCAGAAATAGACGGATTCTTGGTGTATGTCACTGACACCGAAAGAGGAAATCGCAGTTGACCGGCACAATATCACGCATGGAGGGTGAAGGGAGAAAGTTAATTTTTCATAGAGGGGAGAGGACTGCATTCAAGTTCTTAATTATATTAAAGGACAAGAAGGGCAGGAGCTTCTCAGGGATGCTGAGGCCAGCTACCCTGGCAGCTCAAATACCTAACCTCACAGTTCCTGGGATCCGACTCCCATAACTACGAAGTCTCCCATAGCTACAATGGTTCCCATAGCTACAAGATCTCTCATAGCTATGAAGTCTCTATTAGCTTCAACAGATCCCATAGCTACAATGTCTCCCATAGCTACGAAGTCTCCTGTAGCTATGTCGCTCTCATAACTACAGTCTTCAATAGCTACGACAGTTCCCATACCTGCATCGTCTCCCATACCTACGACAGTTCCCATAGCTACAATGTCTCCCATAGCTATGAGAGTTCCCATAGCTACAACATCTCCCGTAGTTACAAGGTCTCCCATAGCTATGTCGGCTCTCATAACTACAGAGTCTTCGATAGCTACAACAGTTCCCATAGCTACAACATCTCCCATAGCTACAACATCTCCCATAGTTACGAGGTCTCCCACAGCTATGTCGGCTCTCATAACTACAGAGTCTTCGATAGCTACAACAGTTCCCATAGCTACAACATCTCCCATAGTTACGAGGTCTCCCATAGCTATGTCACCTCTCATAGTTATGTCAGTTGCCATTCCTACAAAGTCTAAGACAGGTCCCATAGCTACAACTGCTGGGTTTCAGTACCCAGTCACAGTGGTCAGCCATCTTTCTGCGTTGCTCTCCTGATGTCCTTCAAGTTTAAACATGGGAAAAAATACCTGATTCCCAACATTTCATTCTCATTGCACATAGGTACCAACATTATTTAAGTATAATATTATTACAGACAAACAATTAGTTACTTCTATAAATCATCTATGATTTATCTTTATGCATATGGGTGTATTTGTTATATACACATTCATTATATAGTCAAGAAAATATCAAGATTATATAGATATTCCATCTATTACAATATATAAACATTCATCTTTCTGAAGACCTGAAAATAACTAATATACTATATTCATCTGAAATATCATTTCTAAACAAGAGCGCTGTAAAGCTCATCAACTAGATTATTATAGCATAGTTTGGTATTTGGTCAATACAAACTAGAGAGAGTTAACCCAGTAACCACCTTACTTAAGAGCAAAGCGCTTGTGCGTTCAAACAGCCCGTCCCGCAGTACTGCGGGTCCTCCAGCAGGGCCGTGGTACTGAGCTGCCCTTCAAAACCAGGCACACTAACTGCTATCAGTTCATTGCAGTTATTCGACATTGTGCTGCACTCACACCGATAACTGTCAGCACTGCAGAACAAGAAAGTTTTTAAGCTGCACCCAAACTTCATCAGCTAAATGGCCAGCACCCCCCCCCCCCACCCCCGGGTGCTTGGGGGGTGCGTCACTCCAGTCTCTAATGGCTAACGGGAGCACACAGCACAATGGCCATATATGTTTGCATTGCAGGAACAATTAATCTAGCCGGTCATACTTGGTAAAAATGTATTGTCATGGAGTACTACAAACATTTACCCTGGCGTATGTTTTAAACATAAACCCAAGGACAAGCGGTCATCACCATGAGGCTGGAGGGGGCAGCCCTGCTGGGAGACGCCATACACCCGAGTTCTGAAGGGCGGCTTTGGGGGTCGGGGCGCATGACCGAGGGAGGGACGGGGTGAAGGTGACGGTTGCAGCGAGGGACAGCGCTGAGGGGGACTCAGACATGCGACTCGTCCAGATCCAAGTCCACGGGGGACAGCAGCTGGGGAGACCTGCGGGGGGACAGTAAGGGGGCCAGGAGAGGGTTCTCGGTGCCGCTGTCCTCGCTGATGTGCAGGACCGTGTCCGAGTGCTGGAGCAGCACTGAGGTCTCTTCGTCCTCAGGACTCTCGGGCACCAGGTCGGCGGGCAGTGGGCGGGCTGGCGTCTCCAGGACAGGGAGCGGGGGGAGGAAGGGGGAAGAGGAGGGCGGCGTGGGGGTCGACCGAGGGGAGGGGGACAGGGTGCCCCAGAGTGCTCTCGGCTCCTTCTCCCTGCTGTCAGGGGTAGCAGAGAGCTGGAACAAAGAAACAGAGAAATCATATTAGAACTGAATCAAAGACGACATCCCGTTCACTTTACATCCCGTTCACTTTACATCCCGTTCACTTTACATCCCGATCACTTAACATCCCGTTCACTTTACATCCCGTTCACTTTACATCCCGATCACTTTACATCCCGTTCACTTTACATCCCGTTCACTTAACATCCCGTTCACTTAACATTCCGTTCACTTTACATCCCAATCACTTTACATCCCAATCACTTTACATCACGTTCACTTTATGTACATTGTCTGTCTGTAAATAACATGTCTGTTACATTGTATTTAATCTGTACTGTTTTGTTCTATTGTATTGTAATGTACCGGAGAAACACCTTCAAACTGCCAGAAACAAATTCCTTGTTTCTGGCAGTTTGGCCAATAAACATGATTCTGACACTCCACCCGGATGCCCAGGTAAATAGCAAAACCCCACACATCCTCTGACCCATCCTCCTGGTCAGGGTGGCTGGGAACCTGCCCCATGCAGCACCAAACATACAGCTGGGACATACGCTGGGCAGGATGCCACGCTATCGCCGCTTACACCCACACGATCATACACTCTGGGCAAATTACAGACACCAATTAGCGTCATTTCATGTCTTTGGACTGCGAGAGGAAAGCAGAGGAATCCACATTACGGGGAGAACATGCTAAGTCTACAAGCACCGCATGGAGGCGGGAATCGAACCCGTGTCCCAGGGGTGTGAGCCAGCGAAAGTTACAAAGTTATACATATTCTATAGATGTACCCATTGTCCTCTAGCTACTGATAGCGTTTTACATCTAATTGACCAATGAAAAGATGTTTTATGAAGTCATCTATTTAACTAGCATTTATGTTTGTGCTAGTAGACATTTGTATTCATGATTGTGAATTTTAACAATTTAACATTGATAGCTAGATAGCTATCTAGCGTCACTGCTAAATGTGAATAATAAGTGAGATAACTTTTTTTTGTTGACATTGACATATTTGCCTTGCTGAGAACAATCCACATAAGTCAATTTCTAACATTAAACCGCTCACACTCGTGAAATGGATTTTTGGAGATGCACGTTTCTCATTGGACAGCGATGACCTCATTGGACAGCAATGATCTCATTGGACAGCGATGATACACTGTGAAAGATGCAGCAATGTGGGTGTTTCTCTAAGGCTACCCGGACCTACCGGGCCTCGGGCAGGGCTGCGTGAGTCTGCGGCGATGGGTGCCAAGGAGGATCTGGCAGGGGAGGGCACGTTCAGCTTCTTGACCTCACCCGGACCCTCGTCGCCAGTTGCCGACGTCACGGTGACGTTGGGCTGGGTCTCCGTGAAGGTCACTGACCTCTTCTGTTCAGTTTGTGCTGAGGGGAGATGTAGCAGCAACCACATTTAGAATGGCGCCCCCTAGTGCCACGTACGCCTGACCACATACCACACTGCCACTGAGACTAGGGTTATGCAAGACAGACATGCAGAGCGCCAACTCAGGAGGCAAGAGGAAGGACAGGGGTCTCACCTTCACAGTCCAATAAAGTTTCTTTTTGAAAACGAGACACAAACAGAACAGAGTGACACAGTCAGTGATCGAGGCCTAGGGTGACCGGGCTCTTCTTAGAGCAGACGCACATATATAGTACATATATACAGCACATGTACGGCACACACAGACATAAACAGCTGCTTGTGGGCGAGGGGCTGTCGTCAGTACAGGCCTGTTCATGTTAGCATAGCACACTGGCATTTCACACAGCACAGGAACAGGAAGTTAACCTGAGAGATTCACTGTAAATGAATCATTATTCACACGGGTCAGCAGTTCCCATGATTACTAGGGATAAGATTACATTACAATAAAATTAAATTTAAAATATTAGGAAAACCCTGATACACGGATTTAGGGCCAGTAACAAGAAAAACTGTTCATAACTGGGAACCCATGATGCGACAATATTAAATACTAAATGCTTAACAGATTTAGTTTATTTTAATGTGATTAATCATATCACTAAATTGCTATATAAAGCAAAGTATCATGTATCGACACCAAGCCAATTGCAATTCACGTATAGCAATTACAGGGTCTTCTAAAATTAAATTGGTCATAGAACAAAAAATGTTTTTTTATGAATACCTTCTGACCCCCCCTCCACACACACACACACACACATGCTACCCAGAGGCTTGTTTTTGGGCTGGATGCTTCTCCGCGTGGTGGACAGACGAGCTCCAGTCCGTCCTCGTGGCTCATTCTGGATCTTCTGCATGGACAGCAGGGGGCGCCGCAGCTGAAGGGAATAAGCAAGGATGCCTGTTTCACTCACAGTTTTGCCTGACCTCTAACTGTCAGGTCCACCATGCAGCTTGAACTGTGGCTGTGGATTGGTGTGCAAATCTCACAATAGTAGCAACGAACAGTAACTGGAACTGGAAGCACAGAAAACAGCAAATATACAACATAGTAATAATAAATAATGTGCAACTTCAGAAAAAAGAAAATTGAGTTCGGAGCAGCCACAGCCTTTGCCATGTAATTTAATGTAAAATAAAGATGTCCTCCGAAGAGGGGGGGTGGTGGTGGGCAATAAAAAAAAGAAAAAAAGAAAATACAATAAATGTAATGGACAGCGATACAGCATTTCTCCGTGCCTAGGTTAGCATTATAAGATGGTTCTACCTGTCCTGGTTATTACTGTGATATTACTGTAATATGTGTCAGGGAGTCTGCTTGGCACCAGTCCCCAATTCACCTGTCTCAGGCCTCTTTTTCGGCCTAGTGGCGGCTGTATGAGCAGGTTCTGCTGGCCCGGCTCACTCTGCACACTGGCCACCCTTCAGACCCAGCCCAGCCGCCAAGGTCACATGGAGAGACACACAGAGAGACATACAGGCTGCCATCAGAACAGAGTACGCTGCAAGAGCGTCGAGAGCTGCACAACAACCCCTCCCAGCAATATCAAACTGGTGCAGGTAGAACAACAGCTAGTTCACTATGCCCTTCATGGACACAGAAACTACAGCGAGACATGGACCAGCCATAGAGCCATGGTCTACCATGTTGGACATCAAAATCAGCAGGGGATTGTGGGAAATGGAGAGGCAACTTGGAGCAGTTTCACAGGCTCGTGCAGAGGGGGATGCTAGAGGGGCCTGGGCCACCTACTTGATTTGCCCAAACTATTGAAAGTGTGTCCCATTAAAGGTACCCAGTGCCCCTTTAATGAATGTGTCAAAAGCTTTGAGCACCCGCCCCTCAAAAAATCTCCGCACAGTGCTGACATCAGCAATGCCGACTGTCATTGGTTGGACCGTGAGGGTTGGGTTCACTAACATAAGTCAGAAATAGCACAACATTCAGTGTAAGGCTCTCAACTGCCACGTTGAGGGTTTAATCCGACTCCTTAGTCATTCATGAAGACCACCCACAACCACTCAAGAAGACACCTGGAAATGTTGCCCATCCATGACCCACTTCCCCAGACTGCCTCCTGTTATTTATTTTAGTAGCAAAAGCCTGGACACATGTATGAACACCATGGCGGCATGAGGTTGACCGTGATGACACATGAGGCAGACAGGGGGAGGCGCCACGTGGACGGGCCTCCCCAGGAGAGCTGCCGCTCGCAAAGATTTAGAGACACAGTGGATGGTTTGAGATGGGGTCAGTCTGGTGCTCGGGGGAGAGAGAGAGAGAGAGAGAGAGAGGGAGAGAGAGAGACGTCACACTCGACCCACAAAGAGGAGGGAGCAGAAGGACCACGGCAAGCAGCTTGGCTGAATGCGATGAGCGAGGAAGAGTAGTAAAAGGTGGCCGCCCAGGCCGAGATACGGCACACACGTAAAAGAGACACAGGGCTGAGACACTGTACCTAGACAGGTTACCCTCTTCCAGCATCCCTTGGGACTCATCTAGCACATTGGGTTCGCTGCAGAGGGGGCACGGAAAAGGGTTTAGCAAGACAGGAAGCACCCCCGGTGAAGCTCGGGCTGTTCAGCCCAGGTGGAGCCCTTCGGTCAACCGACGGCACATGAACACAAAGGGCGCCCTCTGCTGTTCACCTACGGAATTAACTGCTACTCAACCACTTTCAACTAATAGCCCGCAACAAATCCCAGAGCTCCCAGATGCTCAGACTTCATTCTATGACAGCCCTGAGGCCCAATGGAGCTGGGAAGCACTGACGTGACTCCAAACTGAAATCGCTGAGAGGTGTAGGGTTATTCAGACCAGGAAAACACAGTCCACCTGCTCAGAAGAAAATCACACACAGCGCTCAAGTCAGGAGATGAAAGCAGGAACTACTGACAGCAGCACCAGACATCCTCAATGTTGTCTGAATGTTAAATGGCTGTATCGATCAGAGGTGGGGCGCATGGCAATGGGGGCCAAACTGATGGATGGAGATCAAAGGTAAGTGTGTAATTACATCAGGTTCTATGATGCGTGACATGGCACCGTCCTTGACCGGACTGTTAGTGACATCATTTCATTTATAGCCACCCGACTCACTATGACATCTGCAAAGGAACACCATTAAACAGGCAGAGCTGCTGAAAACCAAAACACATGGAAATGGAACAGGTTCCGGCTCGAAGGAACTGGACTCCGTGCTTTGACGGTTTGGCTTGGTTTAGATGAATAAATTCCCCATATCTGGAGTATAGGAAATGCAGGACACACACAGTAAACCTCGATTTACAAGTGGTGGTATTAAAACACATTCACATTCATTTAAGAAGAACATATAGAACAATAATATATACATAATACTGTACTCTTATGCATGATACCAAATAGAAAGGTTATTCAAGTTAGTACTGCATGGTTTCAGGCAGTGAGGACCAAATGAAGCTTCATGAACCATTTTCTGTATTTATCAACCCCACTAGATGGCGCTTTTGGTTTGCATTGGGGCATGCATTGAGTCATTTTTTGAATAGAGAGCACCATCTAGTGGTGTCAGAACATATAGCAGATGGTTCATGAAGCTTCATTTGGCCATCACTAGTTTCAGGCTCGGCAGATACTGTACAGTGTTGTGAATTTCCTCAGGTAGCACAGTGACTGTAACGTTGTTGCTGTATCTGAAGGGCCGCCGCGGCTCTTGGAGACCCATGTGGGGCCTGGCAAAATGACGGAACGCGCGTACCTGTGACTCGGGAGCATGGTGCTCATGCCAGGTTCCGGCTGGGGGGTGGAAACCCCGGGGGCGTGGCTGGAGAAGCGACGCTGCGTGATGACGTGGGGCAAGAAGGCCTCGTGGTCACTCACCACGCTGGGAATGCTCACCGAGTCGTCTGGGGCACGTGGAGCAGACAAGGGGCGGAGGAGATGGTGGTGGTGGGAGGGGGTAATCACAGCAGGAGCAAGAGCAGGGAGATCAAAGAAGGGGGACAGAACCAGGGACATGTGGGTGGATAGCAGGGACCACGTGGTGTAGAAAGAGGAGACAAAACAAGGTCTATGAGTAAGTACTTGTGTGCTGTAAGAACCTTCATCTTATGTGGCATATTTAGGGTGACCACCTAATCCATGTCAGGAGGGACGCTATGAGCTACAACAGGATTTGTAAACTACCATTTCATCCAT
>JAODLC010000038.1:16706572-16718038 GCA_026781145.1 Hippopotamyrus pictus | reverse complement strand
AGTTCTCCCCAAACGAGCTTGATGGGCCGAATGGCCTCCTCTCGTTTGTAAATTTCTTATGTTCTTATGTTCTTACTCACCGCTGGGTAACAGGAATCAATAGGAGTATCTCAAGGACAGCAAGTTACTGCTAGTTACCAATGTCTGTGACCGTGTCCCTGCTCTGGGACAGCAGGCCCTCCTCGTTTTCCGACTCCGAATCCTGCCGGGACAGCTTGGTGCTCTTGAGGCTGCCGGCCCGGCGGATGGAGGAGAGGGAGCCGCCCTTCTTCACCCGGAAGCTACGGGCCCCCTTGATCTGCAGCAGGCGGGAGCCCCCGATGCGGATCTTCCTGATGGGAGCTGTGGTGTGCAGGGGCCGGAGCGGCCACAAGGGGGCAGAGTAACGCATCTCAGAGGTCAAGGTGCATCAGAGCTCATTAGTAATAAGGGAACTGTCCTTGCTAATGCGCTCAACCTACTCTGGCCATGAGCGCCGCACATGGGGAACACGATCCTGCAGCTGAATGTTATTCTGTATTCAGAATGTTCACTATATAGTGAATCAGCTATTTTGTACTATTGTTCAAACCGCCAGCTGTATTTTTCATTCACTATATACTGCACTACAAAATTGCCATGAGTCACATCAAAATATAGTGTTCAGAAGCTGTACTCTACATCGGGAACTGTACCCTACTCAGACCATTGTGCAATGCTGGCTATCACATAAATTTCGGAAGCATATCTGCGAAACGTCGCTCAGTCTGAACAGTAACTGCTAGCCGTTGTTAAGTAGCGTGCTTATGAAATACTTGAACATGAGCTATAACAGCAGTGGGGGGGGGTCCACCGCTGCTTTAAAAACAAAATGTTACTTTAACGTATTTGAACGCTTTGTATGGGTAACGTTAACTCATAGTTAATACAGCATGTTGAAGATTAGTATATAATACCATAGTTACAGATACAGTCTGCATCATGCTTACGTAGGTGGGTACATTACAGTAAACAGTCACGTGTGCACAGATCTGTGTGTCCGAAACAGATCGACCCCTGTCCGCCCTCATACCCTACTGAGTGTTTTATATAGTGAACATTATATAGTGAGTGAGTGGACAAGTGGACATCCCAAACACTGCCCATAGTCATCTAGCTCTTATGTGAAAGTGCATCATGCAGTGAGTCAGCGTCAGTGTACTGAACGCGACCGTTCGGGTTCGATCTGTAACCTCACCTAGGGGCTCTTGGGTCTTCTTGTCATCGCAGGCTGTGTCAGACTTGAGCGTGTGGCTGCTGCTGTTCAGTGAGTCGTGGCCGTCCTCGTCGTCCAGGATCCCCGCAAAGCTGATCTTCCTCTCGTAGCGGTGCCGGCCCAGCTCAGGGTCCAGGCGCAGTCGACAGCTCTCCAGGTCCTGAAGGACCGGTCGGGATAAAGGCAGGTGAGATATCACAGCCTTCAGTGTGTGGAGCAAAAAGAGAGAATGAGAAGGTCAACAAACAAATGGCAAAGCAGACTGTGAGGACAGTAACCCGGAGAGACACTGGAAAGGGAACTCCATGATGGGCTTTCATCCTGAACTCTTACAGTGTTCACTCCTATACACCAGTGGTTCTCAAGATAAGATGCCCTCTAGTGGTAAGATAATTTTACTGTCACCCCCAAACCACTGGTTTTGGCTTTTACTGTTCTCATGAGTGCTTTAATTCACAGGTTTATCTGGGCTAATGCTCAGGGGCCCATGCTAACCAGGGCCTCAGCTATCCTGTGATGGCTGCTCTACCAGCCACACAGTGTCAAAGCTTAGGCTCTCAGTTACAGGGCGCTGCTTGTAAAGTCGCTAAGCGCTTTTTTACTTGTCACTTTTTCAACATTTAGTGCACTTTACATTTAGCTAGAAATAAACAGTGTTAAAGATCATCACAACTTTTTGCCATGTATGATATTTGAAAAATTACTATATGTAAACATAAATAATATTTTTAGATGTAAATATAAATGTAACATAAATGTTAAATGTAAATGTGAATGTAAATATAAATGTTAAACCTAAACGTAAATGTTAAATGTGGACTCTAAATGTTGAGAATTGTGTACATTAGCCACGCCTCTCTGACTTGTTTATATGGAAACGGGCAGAAACGATGGAAGCGCGCTGAGTGGTGATGGAGGACAACATGGCGAATTCCGCCCCTAGAGGCGATAGAACGTGCGGTTTTGGCCGGTGTTCGTGCTGCACCGTGGAGCGGAATTTGTGTCACTTTCGTACCATTTGTTTGAACTTAAGTTTACTTTTGTTGTGTTCTTTTTGTAAATGTCTTTAACAAAAACATCTTTTCCTTTAAAAACGGCCCTGTGCCTTTGAGCCTGTTTGGTCCCTCACACACAAACATTTGAATTCCCCCCCCTCCACAACAAAGTCTGAACTACTGATATAGACCAGGGGTGGCCAATCTTATCCAGATAGGGCCGATTTCACCGGGTTTTCACTGCAAGTCCCTAATTAGGTTACTAATTAAAGGATTGATGGACTGAAGAGTTCTCACACCTGGGCTTGAACAGCTGACTTAATGGTCATGCCAAAAACCTGCATACACACCAGCCCTTTGTGGATAATATTGCCCGTCCCTGCGGTAGACTTTTTATAACTACTGAAGAAAGTTTTCAGTCCAGACAAGACACCAACCACCAGGGGCTCAGCGCGGGGCCGTGGGAGACAGGGGAAAGTCTCCCTCAGGAAGGTTGTGACCTCCAGTAGCAGCTGACAGGCGGCCATCTTCAGGGCAAAGGGGCAGCAGCATTTAGTCGGGTTGACCGTGTCTGCAGGACGAGACCATTAGTGTCGCAGTGGTGTAGACCACCAGAGCCGATGTGAGAGGTCAGCGACACCGGGCTCACTGTCGTCTAGGAAGTCCTCCTCCTCATCCTCCTTCCGCATGCGCCGTTTGCTCTCCTCGTCGTAGATGAAGCCCAGGATGTTGGCGGGACTCTCACTGTCCGAGTGGCAGAGCTCACTCAGGCGAGTACCGATTGCCTAGGACAGGGGCAACAAAAATACATACACACATACACATCAAGGGGGTTTCTAAGATAAAGCACAAAAAATAATTCAGGACATAAGAGTGTAGCACCCTAGACCCTGTATTGGATAATGGTTGGGAGACAGATGCATAGGAAGAGCACATATTTACTGAGGAAAGCCAGTTTTGTGTTGAACAAAAACCTTAGTACTCCAAACTAGTGAGGTGCTGGTCACATGACCAGGCCTGGCACCCCTGGGAGCTGTGTGCAGACCACCATGGGGCAGCAGTGAGAGCGTAAGCACTGGGAGGGGTGGGCCGTAACCACTGGCCGACTCACGTCGGCCCACTGGCAGAAGGACTTGGCCGCATTCCACTGAAGCTTCTGGTTCCTCTTGTTGCCCACCACTGGGGAGCGGCCTCGAGAGAGGCCTCGCTTGGTGATGTTCACGTGATGGCCCTTCATCCACTCCGGCCAGTTGCCGCGGTTGCAGCGGTGGACGAAACGGGCACACTCAAGGAAGAGGGAGGCCCGTGCCACCACAGGAGCTTCCTGTCAGGGCAGAAAGACGCTCACATCCCCACCCAGGGCCACACGAGCGTTCATGAGAGTTTTACTTATACAAACATGTTCTGAGGGGAGAAGGAAACATGATTGGTTCAGAGAGATAACCAATCAGATTGTAGAGGAGGCAGGTCCGTGCAACTACAGGAGGTGGGACCAAGCAATCAAATGTCTTGGAAATCAGATGTCATAGAAAGCTGCATCAGCCAAAATCTTCCACTCTCATTCAGACGTTTACCAGGTTCACATGAAGTACACAGTACAAAGAAATACTTGGAAAGCCTTATAAATGGATAATATTAATAATATTATTAATAACAAATTCTTTTGGATTTTATAATCAAAAAAAACCCTTCAAGCAAATGGCCGATAGTGTGCTTGCAATCTCGGACAAAAACTCCCATGCCGCAGGCACAGCCGTAGGACTGACGGGGGCGCTGCAGAGTCACGTGGGCCCCTCACCAGGTCCAGGGCGGCCGCCAGAATGGAGGCGTCTGGGATGGTGCCTGGCTCACAGCAGTTCAGCAGGAACTGGAAGCGCTTCATGCCCTGCCGGATGGCGCCCAGGTTCACCACGTTCTTGTTCTTCATAACCTCCTGACTGGCAGCCAGACGCTCCTGGAAGCCATGACACCCTGGCAGAAAGTCACGGAAGAGAGTGTCTCTCACTGCCCGGCTGCGGCCGCTGCAAGCCTGCGAGAGGAGAGCATCTCCAGAGCCTCTGCTTCTGACACCATGGTTGTGGAGCTCTGCAAAGCCAGCGTCATTGGGGCTAATGATGAAACATGCACTCTCGTGGGAGTTTTACTTACACAAAGATGTTCTGAGGGCAGAAGGAAAAATGATTGGTTCAGAGTGATAACCAATCAGATTGTAGAGGAGATGGGTCCAAGCAAATATAAGAGGTGGGACCAAGATATCTGATTGGTTGGTCCTGCTTCCTCTAGTTCCTTGGACCCACCTTCTCTACAATCTGATTGGCTATCTCTCTAAACCAATCATTTAGGGGGCAGCGTGTGGCTCAGTGGGCTGTGCCTGTAATCAGAAGGTCACCGGGTCAAACCCAGCTTCAGCACGTCTGCGGGTCCTTGAGCAACGTCCTTAACCCCCAGCTCCCTGGGCGCTGCCACAGGTGACTGCCCTTCACGGACAACTTACTCTACAAAGAGCAAGTTGAGGGAGGCGTAAAGACAATTTCCCCACAGGGATCAATGAAGTATCTATTGTTATTTTCCCTTTTGCACTCAGAAGATTTTTGTATAAGTAAAACTCCCATGAGCAACATGTACTGTGTGCTAGTGCCCGTTATAGACTGATGTACATCCATCCACCCCTCCATTCCATTACCGATTAACCTGGGGGAAGGTGGGCTGGAGCTTATGCCAGGGAACACAGGGCACAAGGCTGAAGTTAACCCTAGAAAGGATGCCAGTCAAAAGTGCCTATGGCTAGCTATCAAGAATGAAATAAACTATTTAAAACTGAAGATTAAAGAGGTATAGAGTAACTTTGCGCTCTTAGGGTTATTAAGACAAATTTACAACCAGCAGAAGACCAGGACCCTTCACATTGAGAAAGTGTCGTCACACAACGGGGATGTTGACAAAGAAGACAGGATTCGATAGCTGAGTCTCAGATTAAGACATTCAATTACTACAGCAGAGGGCCTGATCTCCTACTGGCCCACCTTCGGCACCTACTGCATGGACGTAGCAGTGCTTCATCTTCTCGCAAAGAAACAAATCTCAAGAACTCGAGGCAAAACAGCCATGAAAGACACAGATGTAGAGCGGGAATAGTTGAAACAGATACAGAAACGGCCAACAAAAGCAGGAGTGAACACAAACACAATGCCACGCCAAAATGCACGGAAGCATCCAGAAACGAGACGCATGAAATCGCAGGAGGGGTGAGGGACAAGTTAAAAGACAGACAGCAATACCACTAATAGCCACAGATGTGACCAGATGGATTCCATAAACTTCTGCATTCTAATCCCCCAACCCAAAATGGGAATGCAGTAAATCACCCCTGACCTATTAATCTGTCTGGTGCAGAATGTGTATCTTTATGTAATTCTGCACTCTCGCTACTTAATGTCACAGATCGTATATGAGACAGGGTATTCAAGAGCAGCGTCTTTAATTTCCTTTAATGGTTCTAATGGTCGTCAACAGCACCAGGACCTGCTTTGTAAGATAAACACTGGCAAGACAGAAAGGCTGAATGCAAGACGTTTAGCTTTGAGAGACTTATTATAATAAAAATAATCTATTTTTAGGGTCACAGGCAGCCGGCCCAGATCAGGACGGGAGCCAATGAGCAGCTGAGCCAGAAGCAGGCTGGGGGGATTCTCTGACAAGGATAAATTTGTGCAGTCAGACCTCAAATCTTTTGCTGATACTTTCAGCATTTTTTCTCTCTGCGCTAACTGCAGTGAAGATCCTCACCTGATTATTTTGGCTACTTGGGGCAGTAGGACAGAGCATGAGCGAACCTCTCACAAGGTGCTGGCACGCCCCCTGCTGGATGCAGCGAGCAGCGACGGTCACAGACACATGGATGATGGCTGGAGACTCACGACGGGACTGAGCACGGACACGCACACACAGAGCGGGCGGACGGGGTGGGGGGCCTGCCCCCAGGGGGTCTACCATCTTTTTCCTCGGGGTGGTGGAGCTTGGACGGGTTCCGCCGGCCAGACCGCCATTTACCGAGCCGCTTGAAGAAGTTCTCCTCCTCGTCCCTGCTGTACTCCACCGCACTGCCTTCTGACAGCTTCACCGCACTGGTGAACTTCACCTGTAGGGGGCGACAGAGCTCACTCACACCATGGGTTCCCACTGAGGTATTCAAACTGTGGGACGTGCCCCCTGGTGAAGCATGCAGGAATTGCGGGGGGGAGGGGAGCAGGTGAGTGGAAAAAACACAGACAGTACTTTGTGGGCGGGGTTTGAGCTGGGGGCAGATCTATTTCGAAATTGCAATCTTCGGAAATATTAAAAATAACACATTATATGCCTCTGCACATTATGTGATGCTAACAAATTACAATAATTAAAATAAAGGCACCATGTATTGAAAGCATCAACTACTAGTAATGTGACGAAGTTAACAGAGGGAACGTTGCTCCGTTAATGCTTACATACTTGGAGGAACCATGGAGAAACTTCTAGCCGGTAAAAGCATTAAAAGAAAATGTGATGGAAAGCAAAACCTAAAACAAGTAGAAGCAGAAAACATGACGATGCATATTATTTTGTGTGTCTGCGTCTGGGTGGAGGGGGCAAGACAAATATATCAGTCCTAGGGGGGCCCCATCAAAAAAAATTCTGAATACCGCTGCACTAAAGAAATGTGTCTATAGCACAAGCCACCATGTTTTTCTGCTTGTAGTTAATAACTCATAAACCTGACTTTCATATCTGCGGTTCCTGCTTTGAATCGATGCCACACTGAGGCCGCCAGACCTTGGAGCTCTGCCGGATGAAGGAGAGCCTGTCCACAGAGCTGATGTCCAGCAAGTCCTCCACGCCGTCCGTCAGGCCCGACAGAGATGAGCGCTTGAGCCAGTTTCCTGCACAGAGACGGCGGTGAGAGGAGAGGGGATGGAGCACACAGATGTCTGGCAGAGCACGCACACACCGAGCGGGGAGACACGCACATAAGCTTTTGCACGCTTTTGCGGAACCACACGTGACCACGGGCACGCACGGACACGCAGAGGCGCCATCAAGACACTCCGACGTACACGCACACACGCGCCGAGGCAGAGCGCGCGCACACAGACGAACACGCAGGCCACAGACGCACATACGTAACACAGAGAGGGTGAGTGGAAGGCGGACAGTCCTGTGGCATGCTGGGTACAGAAGGAAAACAAGACAGAAAGATACACAAGAGATAAATTTCACGCTTCTTCCTAATAAAGGGCTGGCTGCTCGAACACTATAAGATCAAAATATGGATGTGACTCTGAGAGAGGACTCCAGAAGAGGGTGACATTACCCTCCGGCACGTCCGTAGGCCTGGCTCGGCTTGGAAATCATAACTTCCTTCATTTCAACAGATTTAATGGCGTGTTCGAGTTCTGAGCTGGACAATCTGCACATACTACAGCTACTGGACAACATCCTGCAATGGGTGTAATCAGTAACTGCATTACACCCCTCCGCCCACAAGGGGGCGCCCCTACGCACCGATGGGCAGCTTGAGCTTCTTGCGCAGCGAGATGCGACGAGAGCGTGAGCGCGAGCGCCGGTCTGTGGTGGTGCCCGAGTGGGCTGTCGTGCACTCCGAGGTGTCCTGCTCCGACTGGCTGCTGGTGTCGCTCGCCGCGCTCTGCGACTTGAACATCTTCCTCCAGAAGTCCTTTCGACCCAGCAATGCTCCGGGAACCTGTTCCTCGCTGACACACATGGGATCGGGGTAAAGACTGGGCCAAGATGGCTAGAGCAGTGTTTCTCAAACCAGACCTTGGGTATCCCCAGATGGTCCGTTTGCTCCCTCCCAGGTCTCAGGGGATTGAGAGGGAGCAGAAACGTGATCCATCAAGGGGGCCCCGACGACTGATTTGGGAAACACTGGGCTAGAGGAGATCGTCAGGTCTTAGTCACATGATGAAAGGAACTACGAGCCTGTGGACAGCAGCCTCTGCAGAGAAGCTCAGGGAATTCACATACAGCACTGTGTCCCAATGTGGTCCTCGGGGACCCACGGCCGGTCCACATTTTTGCTCCCTCTGCGCTCCCTGCTAGACAGTCCACATTTTTGCTCCCTCCCAGCTCCCTACCAAAAACGTGGACTGTCTGTGGGTCCCCGAGGACCAGGTTGGGAAACACTGATGTACAGGATGCTGAGCGTTCAGATGAGTGCACTTATCTCCACAGCGTGATTTCTGATGGTCTAAATCAGCACAGCTCTTAAAAGAACAGCGGCACCCAGACTCCACAGCAGGACGTGTGAGTCTCTCAGGAGGTGCTCAGCTCAGTGACCACGGCGCAGGGCGGGGTACACTCACTGCTCGGGGGTCTGGGGGGGTCTGCTAGAGATCAGACTGCGGCACTCGTCGGCTGTAGTGGAGGGCTGTCCCTTCTCCCCTGGTTCGGACCTAGGCATGCACACGCAGAAGCACACACACACACACACACACACACGCACACACACAAACACACGCACACAGAAGCACACACACACACACACACAGTCAACAATGCTAATAGATCATCATTCCTGCAGGAGCTGCCACTCCATCACCAGCCTTATCTAACTAACCCATAAAATGCTACCTAATAAAACTGACCTGTCTTATTTGCCGTAGTTGTTCCTCCGCAGAACAATACCCTGCTTCTCATAAGACTGACCCAGAGCGACAGACACCCGCCTCCCCACCTGAAAGCGTCACTTGGCCTGAAGCCAGAAGACTTTCGATAGTACTGTGTCACCGCTGACCCAATTAACCGAGCCACAGGATGCCACTTATACTCTCGTGTAGAGGCACACGGCTCGGGGCAGACTCCTGACGGGGACATGGACTGCGGCTGCACGGACAGGTGGTCTCTACAGATTCACCTCCAAACATCACAGGCACAAGGGTCCAGCTGTGTTACTTTTAAGCTGTGTGAATCACTTAGATAGAGAGTTCTGTGCAAAGATGCATGATGAGGGTATAATAAGGAGATGATGAGGATGTGATGGGAGGGTAATAAAGGTATAATGACTGTGTGAAGTAGGAGTAATAAGGGAGTAATGAGGGTGCAATGTGGGAGTAATGTTGGTATGACGCAGGTCTAATGACGAAGTGATGGGATGTAATGAGGGTTGATGGGAGTGTAATGTAGGTGTAACGAGAGAGTATTGAAGGAGTAATGAGGATGCAAGGTGGGAGACGGTGAAATCTCAGTGTAAAGAGGGAGTAATGAGGGTGCAATGAAGGTGTGATGGCAGTGTAATGTAGGTGTAATGTCAAGGTAATGAGGGTGTGATGGAAGTGCAATGTAGGTGTAATGTCAGCGTAATGAGAGTGTGATGGCAGTGTAATATTAGTGTAATGGCAATGTACTGAGGGTGTAATGAAGGTGTGATGGAAGTGTAATGTAGGTGTAATGTCAATATAATGAGGGCGTAATGAGGGTGTGATGGGAGTGTAATGTACGTGTAATGTCAGTGTAATAAAGGAGCAATGAGGGTGTGATGGGAGTGTAATGTAGGTGTAATGTCAATATAATGAGGGTGTAATGAGGGTGTGATGGGAGTGTAATGTAGGTATAATGTCAGTGTAATAAGGGAGCAATGAGGGTGTGATGGGAGTGTAATGCAGGTGTAATGTCAGTGTAATAAGGGAGCAATGAGGGTGTGATGGGAGTGTAATGTACGTGTAATAAGGGACTAATGAGGGTGTGATGGGAGTGTGCTGTAATTGTAATGTCAGTATTATGTAGGTGTAATGAAGTACACCTTCTGGTCCCAGTCTGCTTGGGCTCCTCCTTTTCCTCAGGCTTCTTTGTTGTGGTGAGCTTCTCAGCGCTGTCCAGGAGCGCACTCAGTGCTACTCGCCGGAACACATTCCCATGGGATTCCTTGATGAACTGGACCAGCTGACGAATGTCACAGTAGAGACCCTGTGTGTGATGGGGGTGTGTAGAGACATAAACATGGAGAGAAGACAAAGAAAAATGATTTTCTCTGCTTTTCACCAAATATAAAAGCATCTGAAGTGCAATAAATGGATGTCCACCAGGGGGCATCTCAGCCTTTCCCGACCCACTACACAGTGAGAACAAAAGTAATAATAATAATCATCAATACTTCATTGATTCCAATGGGCAAATTGTCTTTACGCCTCCCTCAACTTGCTCTCTGTAGAGTAAGCTGCCCGCAAAGGGCTGCTACCCGTAACAGCACTCAGGGAGCTGGGGGTTAAGGGTCTTGCCCAAGGACCTACAGACATGCTGAAGCTGGGTTTGAACCGCTAACCTTCTGATTACAGGCACACAGGATTGGCCCACTGAGCCATACATATTGAGAGGCAACTAACGACTGACAGCTTGCTGATATAACAGTAATGGCATTCCAGAGATGCTGTTAATCCCCCATCTCCCACCAGCTTCCAGAAGAAAAGTGCTCCCCCTATAGGTCAAAAAACACTGCACACCATGGGGCTTGAATCAGTCAACATATTTCCACATGCCATGAGTATATATCATACATATTCATTCACCCATTCATCCATCATGCAACAGCATATTCAGTATAGACACCATGATGGTATTGCAAAAGGTATATTTCTATAATAATACTGGTGTAACTGGGTTAACATCTGAACAGTGAAGAAGCAGGAAGACCCAGACAGAAGACAGGATATTCTGGTGAACCAATGTCTATATGGGGAGCAGGAGTCAACATGGACTTGACAGTGCCTGATAATAGTAACTAGGCTAAACGCACTGGACGTAAGTGACACTATCGTCACTGTGGACACTGGGTCAGTTCTGAAGGCACAAGCTTGTACTTAGCCACGCCTGTAACTGCAGCAGAACTCGTGATTTCAGCTGTATCGTTTCTCTTCTGTAATAAAAGAAGAACGTCTTTCACAATGTCTGGGCTCATAAAAAGATTATTAGAGTACTTATACAGGACACAGTCATGGATTACATCAGAAGGTCAACATTATACAGCCTTAGATCTGCACACTTAACCTAAGGGCCCCTTGCTGTACTCTACCACACCCTTTATACGCCCTCGGGCCCTTGCTGTACACTACTACACCCTTTATACACCCTCAGGCCCCTTGCTGTACTCTACCACACCCTTTATACGCCCTCAGGCCCTTGCTGTACACTACTACACCCTTTATACACCCTCAGGCCCCTTGCTGTACTCTACCACACCCTTTATACGCC
>JAODLC010000038.1:16693494-16706472 GCA_026781145.1 Hippopotamyrus pictus | reverse complement strand
GGCCCCTTGCTGTACTCTACCACACCCTTTATACGCCCTCGGGCCCTTGCTGTACTCTACCACACTCTTTATACGCCCTCGGGCCCTTGCTGTACTCTACCACACCCTTTATACACCCTCGGGCCCTTGCTGTATTCTACCACACCCTTTATACACCCTCAGGCCCCTTGCTGTACTCTACTGCACCCTTTATACACCCTCAGGCCCCTTGCTGTACTCTACTACACCCTTTATATGCCCCCGGCCCCCTTGCTGTACTCCACTACACCCTTTATATGCCCTCAGGCCCATTTCTGTACTCTACTACACCCTTTATATGCCCTCAGGCCCCTTGCTGTACTCTACTACACCCTTTATACACCCTCAGGCCCCTTGCTGTACTCTACCACACCCTTTATATGCCCACGGGCCCCTTGTTGTACTTTGACTGGAGTTCAGCTGGTCACTTATTGCCCCTGTTGCTGTGTGAGTGAACACGTGTGTTGAAGAGTATCCTGGTCTTGAGTAGTATTTCACAATTGATCAGGTCAGGGTCTCTCCTTATCTTGAGAAGATGCCAGACCTGAGTGACCCTGATCGTGGCTCGATGGGTGTCCATTTGCTGATGGCTGTGAAATCTCACCAGATTCTCTGGGCTGTGCAGCTCGTGGGTGGTGGAAGCACAGCGTGTTATCAGGGACTTGAACATGCAGCCCACGACCACCGTCTCCATGCTCTGTGCTACAGACTTGCTGTCCCCTGTAGTAAAGTTGTTTCCAAAGCCGGCCTTGTCTGGGAGCAAAGAGACAGGACAGACCACTCATTACATTGACAGGGGTGGGTTCAGGTCAGACCCACACATTACGTGATGCAGGGGAACCCAAATCCCATGACTCAAGCACAGGTGAGAAGCAAATGAAGAGAGCCTGGGGTGTAAATTATGTATACATATCCTACTGAAATACATAACCTGCTCCAAAGATTAAAGTTTTCAAAATGGGGTAAGACCTTTAAATATAGCTGTTAGGTATTTCATTTCAGATGGATTGCGATGTTTTTTTTCTGGGTCAAATCTAGAGTGTGCAAACGAGGACATTCCCTAGACTGTGGGCACCAGAAGGGACATGATGCCTGAGGAAGCCTTTTTAGCTTTCAGCAATAATGTGTCTATCCAGGATTATTTTTCCACCTTCCAGGACCTTCTCACCTGCTCTGATGGACTCTGCAGTAGAAGAGATTTGGGCACAGTTGGTGTCAGACCAGCACAGACAAACCCACTGAGAAAGGAAACGGAGCCACAAACCAAACTACCTCTCAACTCTGCCTCTATTTCACAGGCACAAACAGACAGACTCCTCTGGGGTTCTTTATCAAAGTTCTTATCTGCAGTAGAACTTTCCCATTACCGGAAGAGAAGCTACTAAAGCCAGTTGCTCCCTGTCTATTTAACCTTATTGTCAAGGTCACTGTTGCCAGTAGCTATTGCATAGCTGTAAGAATGAAGTGGGCATAGAGGTTTTGCCTGGAAACATCTTTAATCCTTCAGGTGCAGAGGGGAATGGCTGGAGGGGTGATGGATGACAGGCTCAATCGATGAAGGATCCAACTGGAAGTCCAACACAGACCTGGGGCATGCATAGCTGGAAACTGACATGGGAGTGGTGGAATATCTGTGTACTAGCTGCAGAATATGCAGAACTTGCCTACATGTGACAATGCATTTTGTTCCACTAAGGGGTGCTAATGTACAGTAGACCAGTTCCCTGTCCCTCGGTCACTTTGGTTCCTCTTGGGGTAAAAATCCACAATACTGCTCTTCAGGGTCAATCCTATGATCTGACCCTTAGTGAGGCTCAGCCCTCAGTAGGGTTGCAACGTTCAATCCAAAGAAATGCAGGACGGCAATTTTTTGGGGGGACTAAGACAAAAAATAGGGTGGGTGATGTCCTCTTAAATAAGGTCTAGAATTGCCTGAGCTTAGTTTTATCCTCTACAGTCTGCCCAGTGTACACTACTCACTGTCTGTGTTCATTATCTGACCAAAGCATGGAAACGTAAACTGCCATTTTATATCAAAATGTAAAACATGAGCACAGAATGGCATGTATCACGGAGGACATCAGTTCTCCAGCCAGTGGTGCTGAAGACCAGTTACAGATGTAACTGGGTCTGCTGGGCTCTGCCACTAATGTCCCGAATGACTTTTGGAAACTCATGATAAGCAGCCAGATATTACAAAAAACTGCCTTCAGAGCCAGCTCAGCCTCAACCTACAAGCAGCAACGTTTTTAATGTCAGCTACTGGCTCCATCCATCCATCCATCCATCCATCCATCTTCTCTATTCGCATATCCAGCACAGAATCAACTGCTAAATTCTTTCATTATAAATTCTGTGGAATATAAAGTGCCTTGTTTCAGTATGTTTTTAAGACATTTATTTTTCAGAATTTTTTTCCGGCTAAACTAAAACACTGAATCTCGTATTGCTTAAAATATTTCATTAAGGAATTATACATATAAGGCATTATCTCTAAAACAGCAGTCACATGTTCAGCAGCGCTACATGTTGGTATGACACACCCATCCCCTTACTGTCTGTGATAGGCTCCATGCAGAAGCCCAGCAGAGCATGTAGGAAGTCCACCACGTTGTTGAGAGAGTCCTTGGTGACGTATTCCCTCATGGTCTGCCGGAACTGCATCTTGTCCAACTTGTAGAGCCGGGTTAGGCAACTCTGGGCCTGAAATGGTTGGAAGAGTAGTTACTAGTGAAAGGAGAGAGTTTTCAAAGCAGCGAACCATAAAAAGAATGTAGTATAAAGATTATATCTCTACCACACCCATAGTATATCATCTATACTCCACACTCACAACACATCATGTATACTCCATTTTATATACTCCACACCCATGACACATCATGTATACTCCATCTTGTATACTCCACACCCACACACTATGTAACTCCATCAACTATACTTTGTACCCACAGTACATCATGTATACTCCATCATCTATACTCCACACCAGCACATCATGCATACTCCATACCTACAGTGCATTACGTAAACCACATCATCTATACTCCACAGTCATACCACATCATCTATACCCCACAGCTATACTCCACTGCCGTCCTCCACACCTAGCATCTCACCTGCATCCTCAGCCGGTCTCCTGAGAGCCCCCGATGGCCTTCACCGCAGCCGTATGCGCAGCCCAGAGACTTCACAATCTTGATGAGCATGGTGAGGGCCAGCCGGTGTGTGCTCAGTGGGGGGGCACCCTCCTGAAAGTACGGGGGGAGGTGAAAACTCTTACTCTGGTAGAAATTTGAGTCTAGAGGTACAATATGCTCTGTCCATCTGATGATGCTGTTGTATAGGCAGTCCCCCGGTTATGAATGAGATCTGCTCCCCGGAAAAATAACTATATAGTACATAATAATAATAATAATTATACAGTAACAATAAAAGTAACTACATGTGGTGCTGTACTGAACCGCTGAAGCCATGCAATGTTTTCATGAGCATTACAAAGTAATGCATGTGTTTGTCATTATGATCCATTATATTTAACCCAAATGTTTAATTTAATAGTCTTTACAGCAGTCTGTTCCTCTGTATGAGTTGTCCATAAGTCAGACTTTCTTAACTCGGGACCTGCCTATGTTCAGTTCAGCTTGAAACCCTGCAGAGAAGATCCTGATGGTAAAGTGGCCTGATCGACAGAACTAAAAAAAAAACAAGCATATTTTTTGGCCTTTAAAGCTTGTGTAAAACATCCATCTTCCAGCTACCTGTCTAATACAGGGTCACGTGATGGGGGCTGGGGGGAGAGGTGAAGCCATTTCAAACAGAAAAGGGCAGAAGGTGGGAGAGCACCCTGGATGGATAGCCAGTTCATAACAAGCAGCTGCTGCATATTGAAATCAATACTACAATCGTTTGTATTAAAAGGTGCTTTGATTTTCAGATCAGATTACATCGTCCTGGCAGAGAACATACACCACATAAATAAAACACGGAAAGACAATAGATGTTGAACAGAAACATTAAGGCTGTCATCTTTACTGATAGGGGCTCTTTGTTTTTAATGCATACACACTAGGATACTTATCTATCCCTTCTTATCAGTCCCTCGTCCTACTCGCAGCTGTTTCTGCACACTTTGCCAGGCGAGATGATCCAGTCTGTGTGCAGCGGCATTTGACGCAGCCCGATCATGTGCATATTGGCTGCGGCTATTTTCGGGGCCACTGACAGGTGATTAAGGGGCGTAACGCAGCTCCACACTGCAGATTTAATGAGGGCTGAAGGAAACACCCACCTTGCTCCCTTTCTCTTTGTTGCTCTTAGCCTCATCTTCACTGCCTCCCCCGCCTCCTCCTCCGCCGCCTCCTCCGCTTCCGCCGCCGTCCCCGCCCCCGCCACCCCCCGCGGGTGCACCCGCAGCGGCCCCGGGCACGCCCCACGGGGAGGTGGTGGCGGTTTGGCTGACGGTCTCCTTGGTGCGCGTCTCGTGATTCTCCTTGTCTTCCGTGTGGCTGGACCTGCTCCTGGCGTTGGGGACCACGCCCAGCTGGAGCAGGCATTCGATGATGTTGAGGGCCACGTCGCAGATGCGCGAGCTGATATCATGGGTCAATACCGCGTAGAGCGCGTGCATCACGGCCTGCAAGAACGACCAAACCAAGGAGACAGGCTAGTTTGGAGAGTACAGTAGGGGCTAACATGTTAGGTTTGTACCCAATACCACACAAAACACAGATGACCACTAAGTAGTTCTAAGCAGAGGTGGAAATTTCAGGTCCAGAAAGTACAAATCCAGACCATGATTTAGTTTCAACCAACCAGTTGAGCATAAAGAGTCACAGTTACAGAGTACTCCACCGGTTGGTTGAAACAAAATCCTGATTTGGATTTGTACTTTCTGGACCTGAAATTTCCACCTCTGGTTCTAAGTAGTTAAGATCTGAGACTGCCCTTGCTGGGGTCTCACTCACGGTCAGGTCCAGCATGCCGTTCTTCAGGATGAAGTTGTTCGTGCCGTCGATGTTGTCGCCCTCCTCCAGGCAGGAGTAGTTGATGCAGGAGTCAGTCAGACTGCGGGGGAGGTTGGCACATGCCAGAGGCTCACTGACCAGCTCAGCCGCTGGTACCGGGTTGCACAACTTCTTCACATGCTCCGTGAAGAAGTCGGCATAGCCCACGTTGAAAGAGGCCACCGTGGTGTTGAACGTTGCCATGGTGATGGTGGAGATCTGGGAACGCACTGGAGGATGGAGGAGATGGGGGTTGAGGGGGGGGGGGAGTCGCCAGTAGGCCTGCGCTGTCCTGATATGTCAGCCTGAGCTCGACCTAAGCCCACGGCACTCAGGCTCGACCTGATCCGAGTCCGAATATTATCCGGAGCCTAAGCCCAACTGAAATCTGACACCAACCTTTACAATGTGATGTCATACACTGTCATACATTCAAATGCAATGTTTCAAAAACACAACTAGGCAAGGAGCCCGAGTCTGACCCAAACCCGATCGATGCACGAAAAAATCAGCATGAGTTTGGCTTGAATTTGTTGGTGAGCTTGGGCTGCATTGGGCCCCGTTGGGCTTGCAGGCAGCGTCCTGCTGAGCTGCCTTCAGCCTGACTTATCAATTCGTCATCCTGTTTAAAGGTTTCAGTGGATGGAAAAAGCACAGAGCTGTACTCTAGCTTTGATCTTGTCTCCACATCCAGCTCAGCCTTGATATGTCTGTTTAAATAGTCAGTATATATTGGGGCCATAGAAACCCAACGAAATCAGGCTGCTTCAGATGCTAACTGAAAATACTCAGAGGATATAAGAACTGCTATTTTGCTTTACGGTGCTCCAGTTGACGCAGAGAGCTGCCTCTCTCGTCACGGCGCCCCCTTACCTTCCTTGACGGTGTTGTCGCTGTGGCTGTTGGAGTGGTCGGGCATGTCCCTCAGCAGAGTGTGGTGGGAGTGCGAGTGCTTGGCGCCCAAACTGTCCATGTCTCCAGCCGTATCCGTGCTGCCCCGCCTTGTGAATTTCCCTAGAGCGCACAAGCAGAAACAGGGACCATTCAGGACGTTCATAGGCCAGAGGTAGGCAACTGGTAGGCAAAGGATCCAAAAGAAAACCAGTTTCTAATCCATTGACCCATCTAGCCTATAACCTCTTAAACCCTTAACTATTAAAGGGTGCTGGGGGGTTATGGGGGTGGAGCCCATCCCAGGCAGCATAGAGCACAAGACTGAAGAAGTACATCTCAACTCAGTCCTCTGGGACCCCCGGGCAGTCTGCATTTTTGCTCCTTCTCAGCTCCCAGCTAATCAAGGACGCCTAATACCTGTTTGCGATTGCCTGGGAGCTTGGATGGAGCAAAAATGTGGACAGTCTCAGGGTATCCGAGAACTGGGTAGTGAAACGTTGGATGGAGGTACACCCTGGATGGGTTGCTAGTCCACCACAGGAAACACATGCATGCACACACAATCATGCGTTATGGGTGACCTATAGATGCTTTGAACTATGGGAGAAAACCAGAATGAAATCCCAGCAACAAGGGAAGAACATGTAAACTCCACACGCACACAGAAAGTGTGGAATTCAAACCCCCCAAACATGAGGAAACAGAGCTGAACCACCGGCGTCTGAATCCCTTCTCTCAAAGCGAACTCACGTAAACATACCAGCCTTGAGAACGTTTATTTGAATTTGGCATGTTTCTATATGCCCATCAGGTTGAATCAGAGCTGTGATGGTCCTACGGTGCTACTCTCACAATGGACTGACCTACTTTTCACGCTGACTCACCGAGTTATCTAACAGGTACCAAGGCAACCGGAGACAAACAAGGCGAAGCCAGCTGGCTGATTAGAAAAACCCACCCCTCCCCTTCCCTTTTAATAAGTTGCTAAGCCTCAGAGCTACAGGGAGAGGTGAGCGTAGGCCTTTTATTTTGATTTGACTTGTAAGTGAATGAGCTTTCAGGCACGCAGGCTTCCTTACCCCCAAGAGCCAATGGGCCTTAACGATTACACCTTACTGCTGGCACTTGACCATACCCATTATGGTAGCCTGCCAGCCGCTCCGGTCCAGGCCCCTGCGATCATCCCCCAGGCCCGAGAAGCTGCCGAAGGAGAAGGTGCTGCGTGTGGGTGAGACGTCCAGGTGGTCCTCGTGCAGCAGGAAGGGCACGCCCATACGGCGCTGTCGCTTCTTGCCCGCGTGGTGGAAAGGGATGGAGCCCTTGCGTTCCCGGTCCTCACGCCGATTCTTAAACTGGGGGAGGGGAGGAGATTGAGCCGACCTTTGGTAGGCACCTCAGGAGACAAGCCTGGCTTTAAACTGAGGAGGAAGATCAGCTACTCAATGCAACAAGCACCCAGCACAATTGAGTGGGGATAACCGGCATGGACCAGTGAAACAATTCTTCTCCTTCGGAGTCCTCACAGACTGAAAGCAAAAAAGTCCGCTCTATGATCTTTCCAGGTTCCATGAGCTCCAGGACTAATATCCAGGTGGAACTGTGTGAGAAGGTACCACATTCATACCTTCTTGAAGATGTTCATGCCCAGGTCAGAGGCGAGGTCAGGGACGGCCTGTCTCCGGAGGTTGGTCATGGATACTTTAGAGAAGGTTTCAGAGCTCAAAGATTTCTCCTCTTCATTGCACTTCTGGGTCATGTCCTGGGTGAGGGGGTGGAGAGAAGAGGAGTCGATGTCCCACACCCAAAATTTACCATCGTTTTATAGTTATTTCTTTAATTTTGCTTATTTATTGACATTTTACTAAGTTTATTTGCTTATTTACTTTTATCCTCAGATTCTCATTCCTTCTTCCAGCACTTTCTTCAACTTAATTGCATATTTTATACAGCTTCGTTGTCTTTGGTTCTTATTTTAATCCCATATACGAAGACGTTTAAGCTGCATTTTATGTATGAAAAATGGTATATAAATAAAGTTTTTCATTATTGTTGTTCTTATTGTTATTTAAAACTGCCCACAACAAATTTTAACGACCGATCAGTGACTGGGTGGATTCAGAAAGAAACGATAAAATTGTGTGTAGCGTGAAACCAGAGCGCCTGGCTGTAGAAGCCCCGTGTCTCCCTGACCCCACATCGCTCCCGTTACCTGTGTCTTGTGGGTGTTGACGAGGGAGGGGGCAGCGGCCACCATGGAGCTGCTACGTGGGCGGGGCAGGGGCGTGGCATGCAGTTCAGCCGGCCTCTCCGACTTCTCCTCCAGGATCTGCCGGAGACGCTGCAGGTAGAAGGTAAGAGCCCAGTGCACGCCCTCCTCCGTCCAGTGAGGCTGAAGCAGACAGCGAAGCACGGCCACGTCGAAGTAGGTGGCGTAACGGGAGCGCTGCATCATGGGAAGGCCGCCGTGGGACCTGTGGGCCGATGCATGAAGCTGCCTTGAGCCAGTCTCCAATCCTGAACCTGATTATTGCCATGATGTTGTTCCTTCTCCAACACTCTCAGAAGCAGATATATATGGGAGACTTGCACAACAAGTTTATTGTCAATGTGAAAACACGGCAAATTGTGCCATATGGACTCTGATCCAGCTGAATCGCACAAAACAAAGCAGATTTTGAAATCCACACACTCTGCCATTAATGCTTGTCATCAACAACAAAAAAGTCCAATTCACCAGTCCAATACCAGTACTTCTTCACAAGTATCCTTACAATATTATGAAACAATAAATGAGAAATTTGATGGCAACATCATATTTTTGACAATTCATTGAGCTGACATATGTGGTACATCACTGTGAAGGTCCTCAGTTAATAATATAATAATGTTTCTGGAAGAGAAACACGAAGGCAGCTCAGACGGGAATGGGAATTAGAGCGGCCTGAACATGCTTGGAGATTCTGTTGCAGGATTTGCGGCATTGCCAGAGACTGCGAGACCGTGGTGCAGGAATGAAGGTCACGCTGTCAGACCGCGGCCGTGTTCAGCATATCTGAGCAGAGAGCCCGATGCCTCTGCACTTCAGATGGAGAGGAGGCTGCATGCTGTGAAAAACGCGCTCCGCCCCCACTCCAGTGTACGTGTCTGCGCATTTTGAATGATGTCAGGTGTCCTGCTGTAGCCAGGTTGCCGTGGCGACCACACCAGCGTCATCGGCTTGCCAGTGATGACGGCTTCAGATCTGCAGTGCTGTGCTGTCAGTGCGTGCTGCATTAATCAGGGAAGCAGGAAAAGCCAGTCTGCCTCACACAGCCCCACCTTACCCTGCCTGTCTGTCTGCCTCACACAGCCCCACCTTACCCTGCCTGTCTGTCTGCCATGCACAGCTCCAACTTTCCCTGTCTGTCTGCCATGCACAGCCCCATCTTACCCTGTCTGTCTGCCTCACACAGCCCCACCTTACCCTGCCTGTCTGTCTGCCTCACACAGCCCCACCTTACCCTGCCTCTCTGTTTGCCATGCACAGCTCCAACTTACCTTGTCTGTCTGCCTCACACAGCCCCACCTTACCCTGCCTGTCTGTCTGCCTCACAAAGCCCCACCTTACCCTGCCTGTCTGTCTGCTGCGCACACCCCCATCTTACCCTGTCTGTCTGCCTCACACAGCCCCACCTTACCCTGCCAGTCTGTCTGCCTCACACAGCCCCACCTTACCCTGCCTGCCTGTCTGCCACGCACACCGCCATCTTACCCTATCTGTCTGCCTTCCACAACCCCATCTTACCCAGTCTGTCTGCCTCACACAGCCCCACCTTACCCTGCCTGTCTGCCTGCCTCACATAGCCCAGCTTACTGTACCTGTCTGTCTGCCTCACACAGCCACACTTTACCCTGCCTGTCTGTCTGCCACGCATAACCCCACCTTACCCTGTCTGTCTGCCTCACACAACCCCACCTTACCCTGCCAATCTCTCTACCTCAAATAACTCCACCTTACCCTGTCTGTCTGCCTCACACAGCCCAACCTTACTCTGCCTATCTCTCTGCCTCAAATAGCTTCACCTTACCCTACTTGTCTCAGTTTCACCTTACCCTGCCTGTCCGTCCTATTCACACAGACCCACCCTACTTTGCCTACCTGTCTACCTCACACGGCCTCACTTTACCCTGCCTGTCTATCTGCTTCACACAGCCTCACCTTACCCTGCCCGTCTGTCTTCTTCCCTAATCAGCTCTACAGAACTGTTGTTCTGCACTAACAATAAGAAAAATCTAGGCCTTAATAATAAAGGAAAAAGAAGGCCATCATATTAAAAGACAGATGAAGGCTTTAATTCTAGTCCATGCAGCCCTTCCGCTCCTTGGAGCTGCATTTCTCAGCATTAATATTTCAGCTCCTTCCCAACCCTCTCCCATATCTTCGGTGTGATTACATTTGACTCCTGTTCCTCCAAAGTCATTAACAAATTCAGCCTGTCTGAAGAGACCTGCTGTCCCCTGGGTCCCGGGACTTCCAAGGAAGAAGCCCTTTAGCAGAGAGAAGCAGTCAGCCTCTCCTTTCACTCCACTAATGAGCAGTGTTTCTGTGCTCATCTCTTTCCTCTGATTGGTGGAAACCGAGAAGGTGTAGGAGGGGCTTAGTCATGATGACGTTATGGTATTGGTTCCCGCTCTGAGCTTATTAGGATTCGTTTTTCTGTGGACCCCAGAGACAGCCCCGATTTACTGCAAGCAGGCCAGAATGAATGGCTCGGTGACTTTGAACTGGTTCCGTTTCTGTTCTAGTCTCATCCTCACTTCCGAACACGGCGGCTACACAGCAAGCCGCAGACGTGACCTCTAACTTTACAGCAGAGACAAAGCACGCAGACTTTACAAGATGAGACCGGGCGTCAGACATCTTTAACTGCTGTCTGATGGGATTAGGAAGTGGAATCAGCCCAGTTCATCTGCCATCACAAATAAATGGATTTGAGAAAAGGCTTATCGAAGGCCCTCGAGGCAGAACTGACACAAGTTCCCATCGTACCATGTGCTTTTTATACTTAATCTGCAACAGAAATGCATGTGGTACTTTACCATACTTGCGAGTCCGGTCATAAATGATGCAATATCTGCGGAGAGCAGGAGCCAAGCGCTAAGCCGTGTTAGATTCCTGCTCCGCTAAGCTCTCAACGCCAAAAGCGGGCAAGAAAACAAGCCCGATTACTTCCGTGCGATTATCTCGCCGGTAAAACCGGTGTGGGTCCCGTTATCGGCGCCTGGGGCGTGTGGAGTCACACTCGGGAGTGCGGAGGCCAACGTCGCCAGCAAGCTGAACATGCACGGGCCCCTCCACCCTCACCCGTACGGCACAAGCAGCCAGACACCAGGAAGCCAGGGGCTTGGAGGTAGCCTGGGTCCTCCTCTTACTCAGGAATCGATTTGAAATGAAAGGCCTGACACACATAGAATCGAATGAACAAGCGGCTTAGATGGAGACCAGTCTTCTACTCGGCACACCCGGTTAGTGCGCCTTTTTCAGTGCTCATCAACATACTTCTTCTGCGCCACACCCCTTTCCCGGGGAAGCTGCTGCGAAGGCCCGCCTCCTTCCACAGAATTGCCGCGTCGACAGCTCTGCCTGCCCGTCAGAGCAGGGGAGAAATCCGATTGGCTGGTTTCGCACACCACCTGGAAACCCTGAGAAAACCGAAAGAGTTAATCAGCGGATAACGAACAATGCCTTAGAAAAACCCTCCCTGACCCCGTCCCCTTGAGAAAGCATCCCAGAGGAGATGGGTGATGGCACATAAGGCAGAGAGGCACGTACCATTGGACCAGGGTTGCTGGGACCACCAGGGCTGCACTGGTTATTGGGTGGCGAGTTCCTTTTGGCTGCAGGGGACGAACACAACAGGCTGAGATGGCTGGTGTCCACAATGGCAGGGCGCATACAAAACACCATTAAGCACTGACACACGAGCGGGTTTTAAGAGGGTTTCACACGCCTGTGTTCACTCGCCTCAACACCTTTCAGCTCCCCAGTGCAGATTTCACCCAACCGTGAGCCCAACATGTACCGGCCTCTAATTAAAATCACACACACCCCGCATCCCGCATACGCAGTCACGGCCCAACAGAACAATCTACAGCTCAGGGACAGAGCGGCGGGGGACGTCTCCAGCCGTGCCTCCTCCCGGGGCGGCCCACCTGTCACTATGTTCCTCACGGGCTTGATGAGCGCGGAGAAGGCCGGCACGTCAGGCTGCCGGTGCTCCCACATGGCCTGCCAGATCACCAGCCCGCTGGTCAGCCGGAAGGTCAGGTCCGACTCCTGTGGGACACACCGTGGGGCCGTAAGGCACCCGAATGAGTTGGTGGCACAAACAGGCTGGCACTGCAACTCCACCTCCCTGAATGTGACGAGGCCCCATCTGCATCCTCTGGCACACGGCACAGAATTTCACGCCCAGACCCCATATTTTGGGAGCCCTCCTGTGGACGCTGTGTGGGCGACTGATCTAAAGGAATTCCTATCTCCCCTTGATGATTTGGGATAATGTTTAAGGGGCAGGAGGTAGCTAGCACCATCCATCCGTCATCATGCATAAACCGACTCCCCCAGGCATCACCATTTTATACGGGAATCTGACACTGCCAGTTAGTGGGAGAAGTGGGACCCAGATCGATTTCTCTACCACGAGACCATTCAGCCCCATCCACACAGATCAATACCAGGCGGTCCCCAGGGATGGAACAGGGGGGCGGGACCTTGATGCGGTTGACAAGCGGCGCGAAGAGGAAGACGAAGAGCTCCACGGTGGCCATGCTCTTATGGAAGAGCTTGGCGCGGGCATGCTCGTCCTCGTCCAGCGAGCCGCTGCAGCGGGGGGCACCTCCCGGGGAGCCCTGGTTCCCCAGCGGCTGCAGGAACGCACTGCTTCCACTGCCCGACCAGCCATGGCCCAGGCCTGCGTCCTGGTGGCACTCCTGGGCAGCCTCCAGCAGCATCCAGTGCAGGGTGTGCAGCAGCTTGGTCTCCGCCACACCCAGCTTGTCCTGGTGCCCTGGGGGTGGG
>JAODLC010000038.1:16637166-16658560 GCA_026781145.1 Hippopotamyrus pictus | reverse complement strand
ATTAATCCTGATTAATCCACTGAAAATTCTGATTAATCTGATTAAAAATTTTAATCATTTGACAGCCCTAATATATACATACACACACAGACACAGTCGTGTAATCATATCTTTTTGGGGACCGCTCATTCATTCACACACACACACACACACACACACACACACACTGGCCTAATCCCTAAGTGGCTGGTCAGCTCCCACCCACAGAAAACTCATGACCCAAGACTTTCGCTCCCTAGTTCACTCGTTCTAATGATGTGACAATAAAAGTGATTTGATATGATTTGATTAGATTATTGTTGCCGTGCCTCTGATGCGGCGACTTACAGAAGGACGTTGCTGTGTAATGTAAGCTGTGACATGCAGCTCAGGTTCCGTGAGGAGCAGCTGCACCCGACAGCCCAGTGAGTGCAGCCTTTCTGACAGGGAGGAAGGACTTCCCCAAGCGTGACGGATGGGAACAGCCATTAACGCTGCATGGTTTGTCTCCCTGACCAAGAATGCCACACCGGCCTGGGAGTGGGCATGTAAGAGTTTGGACGTGATGTCAAAGGCCAGCATCATAATGAAGTGCGATGCAGCCATACATAACACCCGAAAAATCTGAAAGGGAGCAGCAGGAGTAATCGCACTGCCATATACTGTATATATGTGGGGACATGTGGAAGCTGCATTTCAGTGAGATTTACTACATGAGTAATAATAGCAGAGGGCCGAGGCCGGCGCCAGGCACAGCTCCGCTCGCTTTAATTCTTACGGCACTCCGGCTTTCATGTTTGACTCAACTTCTGCTCCGGCAGTAGCCCCGCCCCCTGCTCCGCCCCTCCCGGCCCTGGCTGGCTCTACCGCTGCAGTGAAGAGCATCTCTGGGCCCATAAACACACCCGCATAACCAGTGATCTTCACTCATTCCAGTGAAAAGGCTCCCCCCTGCTACCACGCGGGGGACATTCCCTCGGAACAGGCCACACCAGCCCCCCTCCCCTGCCGTGCGCACCAGCGTACCTGGTGGCCGTTTGATTCCACTGAACCGTCTGTTTTTAGCTTTACGATTAGCAGCCAACGCTTCGAGGCTTGGATCTCTGCACAGTCTGCTGCCCCCCCCCCCACACTTTCCTGCTTCCAGAAAGCCAGCATCAGCAGGCCAGTCCGTCTGAGGAAGGGGGGGACTCAGCCTGTCCTGGGGCTCTCTGACTCATGGTACTGTGACGTGGGTGGGGGTGCTCGCATGCCTGCTACCCTGCTGTCCTTACTCCTGCCCAGAGCTGAAATGTACTGATGGGGGCGTGGGGGGGTCTGTAAATAGAGATGGGGGTCCCAGTCTGCCAAAGACCCAAACATGAACCACACGCCACAATGACTCAGCTTGGCCACAATGACTCAGCTCCTTGGCCATTTGACCATCATTGTCTCCACATATGTACCACGGTACAAGGGTCACACAGGCCAATTAGTAGCCTGCTGCAGTGGAGGAACCTCATACTGCTCTTAGGGAACGAGGAACCTCATACCGCTCTAAGGGAACGAGGAACCTTATACCGCTCTTAGGGAACGAGGAACCTCATACCGCTCTTAGGGAACGAGGAACCTCATACCGCTCTTAGGGAACAAGGAACCTCATACTGCTCTGGAACGCTGGATGGATGTCAGATACCCGGCCCAGTCAGCACCTACTCTAAAAGGTGCTTTCAACCACTATGGCGGTCGGCAAACCGTTTATCTTTCAAGAAATGTGGTCAGGTTGACTGATCTGGCCTGGAGTGGTGACATCACAACCAAGAGGACTCATGTTACCTGGTAAACTGTAAAGTTTGTTAAGATGAGGAATGTATTGCTGGCTTGCACAGTTATAAAATTACCAGTTTTGAGCAGTTAAAACCGAATGGTAGTACAGTTGGGTGGTATTAGCTGACCTTCTGGCTGGTGTACAAACAAGCCACCATGTTTTTATAGGAATAAAGAGCTTTTGTCTATCTGCCATGTAAAATGGTTAAACACTAAATCAGCAGTTTATTACTGAACTGTATTGGCCACCATTGGACCAGACTGCTTTGGAAAAGATGTATCAGTGAGTCGGGCACCATTACATGGAAATGCTTTTTTTCGACAATATAGCAAAATAATCGGTTAAAAAACGCCTCATTACCAAATCTTGAGATCCCAAGAGACTACTGGTGTCAACCTGGCACCCGCAAGACAAACATTTTAGGTCTACAAAGATACATTTAAAAGCATCATTTCTAAACAAAATAAACAAACCAGATCTATAAAAGAACCGGTATGCTATTCACCCACATGTGCAATTAATCTTAAGGCTGACTCTCCAGCACGTACACTATTCAGATCTGCGGACAGGGTCACTGGGCACGTAGCGTCACCTGACGACGTGGGCGGGGCTCCTGGTGCTTAGCAGTGAGTCCCGAAACTTCTCCTGGAGGATTCTGGGCTCAGAGGGGAACGAGCCGAAGATAGCCTCCAATTCACACCTGCGAGAGAGCAAGCAAGAGAGGCAGCTGTGAAGATCATGCTCTCACATCCACCATAGGCAGGTTTCAGTCTTAGTCAATAAAGCAGAAATCATTCTTCTTCTGGACCTGTGGCTCTATGCATTTTATAGCAGGAATGCTGCTGTGTCATGCTAGCTCACTGCTTGCGGGAGTTTCACTTACACAAAAATGTTCCAGATGATGGCTGAACAAAAGAAATGATTGGTTCAGAGAGATAACCAATCAGATTGCAGACATCAGATTGGTTGGTCCCGCCTCCTCTAGATGCTTGGACCCACCTCTTCTATAATCTGATTGGTTATCCCTCTGAACCAATCATTTTTCGTTCTGCCCTCGGAACATTTCTGTTTAAGTAAAGCTTCCATGAGCTAACCCGCTCCATCAGCAAGTCTGAATTATACAAATCATTCAAATCCACATCATGTACAGAGCATGCTGACACAGACCATCCCAACTCCTCCACGAGGCGTCAAGGAAACATTTATCTGCACGGGCTGCATTTCATATCATGACTTGAGTGGACGTGGCAGACAGAAATTGTTGTGCGACCCTAAAATGCCATCATCAATAGGTCAGCCAACATCTCACTCTGCAGGAGGCTGGACATGGGATCACACAGCAACTGCCGGTCAGTCCTTACACACCCAGAGGTTTGCTCCGCGATTTAGCGGTACCATCTACTAACGCGGAGACCGACAGCCATACCAATGCACGTATGGCTAAAGCGCAGTCAGATCAGAGGCTCTGCTAATATCTGGCTACCACAGGAATTAGGGTTAGGGTTCAAGAGTCACTGAGACTGCAGGCAGAAGGCAAACACCCACTCAGAAGTGGCAATACATGGACCCAACTGGAGACACACACAGCCACTACAGAGAAAATAACAACATAAAACATGCAGTTAGCTCATAATTTCCTTCGTATTCTCAATGCAAATTTTGTATGAAACCATTTGTCTCTGTAAACATCCTTTACTGGTCTTGACAGATCCCCCTGCCATAGAATCATTTGGCAGGAGAGAAAATAAAAAGCTAATTTATACATTTATAGACTGTGAGAATGGGGGACAAAGGAACCTGGCTAACCCTGATCATGTGAACCCTGCTAGATAACGGCGGCCATGCTCCCCTTCTCAATGTTAACATCCTGTAATGAAGCACATGGGTCTCCTGTGTCCTGTTTGGTGGCAGGTGCAATTTGTTAAGAGTGAAATCTGATGAAGTGCAGTCAGTTAAAATGCCTTCTGACACAAACTGAGAGCCCATTGATACACAGCTCCAACCCAGAGCCCCGTAACACACAGCTCCTATCGAGAGCCCCATAACACACAGATCCTACCCAGAGCCCCGTAACACACAGCTCCTACCCAGAGCCCCGTAACACACAGCTCCTACCCAGAGCCCCGTAACACACAGCTCCTAACCAGAGCCCCGTAACACACAGCTCCTACCCAGAGCCCCGTAACACACAGCTCCGGCCAACAGTTTCAGTAATCCTCATTAGGAAAGTGGTATGACTGCTCTCTAACACAGTTTTGAAATGTAGCAGAACCAGGTGAAAACTGGAAGCGTGCTAACATCTTCAACAGCCAAACAGTTTAGAAGATGCTAAATAGGAATTTTCATAGGAAAAACTGTTCAGAAACAATAATTGGTTAAAAAACATATTTCAACTGGCGCAACTACATATTCTATGTGATGGCATTTTCTACATGGAAAACATGGCTTAGTGTGAAGCAGACTCAGGGTGATGGTGCCTGTGCACTCAAATCGCAGCCAGATTCTTCCAGACATTAATGGCGAGACAAGACAGGCAGCCAGAGGCAGATCCCCCTGCCCCCACTTCTGTAAGACAAAAGGTCACCCCAGAGAGGGGGCAGCCATCACTTTTCAGAACAGAGCAGACGCACAAATCCAGCAGGCCTGCAGCCGTCCGCTCGCTGAGGAAGCTCAGCCAAGATTATCCAAGAGAGTCAGCGATGCTTTTGGCTACTGGCCTACATACATTACCTGGGCAAAAGTCCTAGGCAGTCACAGGAAATGTTTGAAGCTATTTATCTGGGTACTAAGTGTATATTTTCTGAGACGGAAAAACACCATTTAGTAATAGAACATATGCAAATCATGAGCAAAACAATAAAATCTAACAGGAATTTCTTACATTCCCCAACCTCGCAGGGGTACCCCAACCATTCAGTGTCTTTGTTAAGTTTCACCACCAGCTCGCTTAATTCATTAATGAAACTAGTTTTAAAAATTCACTCAGACATTGATTATCTATATTAGCTGGTGGTCGAGACAAAAAATACATAGGTGTGTTGGATGGTGCAAATACTGGCGTGACCTTAGGAGAGGTTTTGAAATGGTTAAGGGCCAACATAGTTTGACAGACATAATATCATAGTTCTATACCAACATGAAGATCATTTAAACAATATTCTGTTACTGTCTAAGACTTTTACACAGTACTGTACATGAATATCAGCTTTATTCTTAATAGAGAGTACAACTCCTTTAGCTTCCAAACACCTCCGCACCTTGGGCGTTGAGCTAGTGAAGGACAGTTATGGATCCCTAACACTGCACTTCTATTCCACCAAACCTCCATTCACTTCCCCTCTCAGTGGGACCAGTATTCCGGCCCCTCCCTGGCCATTCCAACGTGGCACTATACGCCACCTGAGATGGGGGCAGCTGCCAACGCTGTCCATGCAAGAACTCCAGGGGCTAGTAATTTATTTTTTTTTAAAGAGGAAGTTCGCTTGAAGGTACTGGACAGGAGCACATCCATAATTCAGCCCCCTGCCCCTGTGGAGTCGCCCTAATCTCCCAGCAGGCCTGTAAGCTCATGTTTAATGCATCAGAGAAGTGGGTAAGGTCTCACATACATTCAGCTTCCAAAACTCAATGACTGGACACGTTTGGCAGCAGGGACGAGCCATATCGATGACATTGCTGAGCCCCAAACCCCCTCCCACACACACACACACACACACAGACACACACACATACATGATGCCAGAACCTCACACCGACAAGCCTTCTGTAGGGGTGGGGTGTGCAAATATGGACTGGTCTGTTGGCTTGTGGTCATTACACAGTCGGAATGGATTTCACTTAAAACCTTGAGTAAAGATCCAAAACTCAGAAGAGACCACAAACCTCTCTCCAGAACACTCTGCTACATTTATATATAGACCTTCCTAATGTAGGTCCTACAGATTAAATGACTCTGCTGTAGAGCTTCTACTTCCTTACAGATGATCACCGAGCCATCGATTTAGTCGTCAAGGTTCGGAGAAGAATGCATTTAAAACTGAAGTTCCCCAGAGAGGATAATTAAATCTTCTGCTTACATTGGAATTTTTGAGGAACCCTGGTCTACAGCTCTGTCCAACAGGTCAGACTCTGGACCGGAAATGCTTTTAATGATAGTTGCTCAAGACAGCATTCAGATAGACCAATTCAGTCATTCACAGCAATTACTCTAAGGATTCCGCATCTGGCATGTAAGTAGATATCGGCAGGTAAAAAAAACAGAAAACTTTGCAGGTTAGGATTAATAACCCAGAATTAATTTTGATACCAAATAAACACATAACAATATTTAATAATTATTTTTAATATTTTTTTGAGATATGGCTACTGGGGTACCCCATGACCAGATGAGTGGGGGGCCTGGAGGACATTTCCACACCATGGATGCAGGATTTCGCTATAAATCTCCAAGCTTTATTTTGGCACCTAGTTTAATGGGGGCCATGTATGATTCCAGTTAACTCTATTCTAGAAAATAGAAATTGACCAATGAGGGTGAAATGAACCGATATTTTTGGTCAACCCATTGAAATGTTGACTTTAATTTCATTACATTTCTTTTAAAGAAATAATGACAAGCAGGGCTTTAGATAATGGGCAAACCAACGTATTTACATCCAGAAAAATGTCTGGATCCTGGCATTTCTGTACTATATGGTCATTTACATAAGCCACAAATCGATAAGTAGTTTAGCAATACGCCTAAAATATTATAGAGAGGGGTATTGTGATGCCCAGAAGTTAGTAATCTGGCCAGCAGATCGATCTTCTGTTTTCTACAGAATAAAAAACGATGTAACGACGCAAGTTTCAGCACCGGCACTGGTAATATTAGACAAAGTAATATCAGTTATCGATAAAAAATTCCAATGTTGAAATAAGGAGACGCAAAAAAAAGTATTCATTAATGTAACTGAGGTACAAAAATAATAATAATAATAATTATTATTATTATTATTCATAATAATAATAATAATAATAACAATAATAATAATAATAATAATAAATAATAGTCCCAGTACTTCTAATTAGGCAGTCACTAGGAAATTTGGGAATACACATATTTGCAAATTACCGGCTGATTTTGGAAGTACTGTACTTCTTAACCAAAAAAGTTATGTAAATCCCTGGAAAAGCATAGATTGGGGAAAAGAGGAAATAAAATTAAATCTGAAATTTCTGCAAAGAGAAATGATATGTTGAATCTGAAGAGTTTTGGCCCAGCAGTTGATGTGCTTACTTGCCGTTACCTAATGCGAGGGCTGCCTAGTGGGAATGATAGACACAGACCCCGCATTTCCCTGCTACAGCGCCTCCGCATGGAGAGGGAATAAGCTTAATGTGTTCAGGCAGGCGCCCTCACTCGCTGGGGCACGGAAAGACGTCCTTCAAGGGGTCGGAAAGCCCTGATGCAGCCACAGAACTCAAGCTAGAAGGTTGTTGTCCAAATGTTTCATGAGTTCCTCAAGGCCAGAAGCTTATCTGAGTGAAAGGGAGGAAAACCCAAGTGAATAAACAAAGAGCTGAATAGTGCCCCCTGGAGACTGTAGCAGCATTGCGGGAAACACCGGCAGGATAGAAGGGCCCAGTCTGACACCAGGAGGACCTGTAGCCCTGTAACTGACCGAGGGGAAAATCAGTGAAGAGGGGAGTACGGACCAAAGACCGTATAGCCCCCCCAGCCCCCCCAGACATACACTGCCCAAATAATGAAGATGCTTTGGGGCACAATATTTATATATTGCACATTCAAATCCAGAGGACATGCCCCCCCCCCACGTCTGCTGGATAATGACTACCCCTGCTGTATCTATCACTTACCCAGCACAACTTCACAGTATCTAAAGGCCATATACACCTCCACCCATTATCTCCCCTCCTACACTTTTTTTCTAAATGTAAGACGTAAGAGCACTAGCAACATTCTGTAGAGTCCTATTAGTTACACAAAAGCAGTTAAACAGTAAACCGGTCGAACAGAACGCTAATTGCGTCAGGAGATGGGAGAAGGAGAGAGAGCGGATACTGGCAAGTAAAAATCCATTATGGCGTCACAAATGACCAACTGTCCTGCCACTGTATTTTAGACACACCAAGCGAGACCCCAAACCCCAAACCAAACCCTAATTCCAGCACTAACCATGAACTGGATTTTAATCCCGATCAGTTGGTTTAATTGGTAACACTTCACTTAAAGCTGTCATCTATTATGCATTATAGATACTTTCATAATGAATTTCAATTGTTAGTCTATGAATCAATAAAGCATTATAGCATCTTCTATTTACAGTCATAAGACATTATAGCGTTGATTATAATACTTCATAAACTCCATGAAGCTGTCATCTATAACGCACTATAGATACCTTAATGCACTACAATGGTCAGTATAAGAATTAAGGATGCTTTGTACTGCATTATGAAGGTATCTATAGTGCATTATAGATGACAGCTTCATAAGGCAGTCACAATGTATACTAAACATGGTTATAATATGTTGTGCCTTTTTATAAATATTTATAGCCATGTTTATAATGTGTTATGAATGTGCTCATAGACATGGCACTGATAGAAAGTATTACCATGTAATCCTTACCAGAAGAGTCCAAATTTCTAGCACCAATGAACCGTTTTTACTTGAATTAAACTCACTATTTAAGTCAAACACTTTGATGTGTTCAACAGCCAATTTGTTGAATAATTATTATAATTATTCCAGATCGCACATTATTTTGTAATAATATACCGCAATGGCATTACTAACACCATTACAGGCCAGCAACTGTAAAATGCCTTGACTGATAATGACATGTGTGCCAGTAATCCAGCACTGCTGATCATAAGGCAGCATACAAAGACGTGAACTTCCAGAGGAGGCCACCCTGTGGTCATAGCATCACTCATGAAGCACCTGCCTTGATGTTGGTCTTGAATCACCTCCCCTCATTCTCTGCATCGTTTTGTGCTCGAGATCCCATCAGCTCGGGTAGCGCCGTCCGAACCCGTTATCTTCCGCATCACAAAACAAACAGTTCTTCGATGTCAGCAGGGAACCAGGAGGAAGCATTGCTGAAGGGCCAGTCAGCCTGTGATGCGATGCTTATAGCCTTGGGTTGGCATGTCGATAGTTACCATGGAGTCCCCAGCTGTCTATGAACAGCACGGTGGTAGTCTGCCTCCACACAGCCCTGCCCCCTTTGGCCCCTCCGTGACCGGGGTATACGATGGCTCCCAGAGACCGCTGTCCATTCCAGCTGGCCACGCAAGCGAGGAGTACCGAGATGTTTATCAGGTCACGAAATCTCCACAGCACTGCCTAAGTCACAATACGACACTTATATTTTTCACATCAGGGTGACTCATACACTGTCTTTTTTGTACGAGGAGACATTTACAGGAAGTTCAGCCCCGCAGTTCATGTAAGGGTACAACAATTGCCCCTTTGTGGGACGGTGGTCTGGTAGCTGTTTGGTAACCAGACAAGTGCCCTGCCTTTTTCCTGCCCTGACCGCTGTGCCCGTTTGAGCTGGGCATCCTTAAACCCCTTCAACGGCAGCCACAGGGACTCAAGCCATGAGAATGGGCGGTCTTCTTACGAAATCTGAAATAACAAGCCTGGCGCCCTCATTCACTGTACCTGTAACATGGGCTTTCCTGCATAGCACTGGTCCGTTTCCACTGCCTAACACAGGAAACACAGAACCGGCATTTTAAGCATCTGCCCAGAGGGGTGGTTAGGAAGCGGCGTGCGGCACAGTGCCAGACGGCTGCCGAAGCGAAGGTCTAATCATGTCAACAGGGAGCTGGGCTGGTCTGGTATTGAACGCAACCATTTCCTCCCCTAATAAAAGGCCTACTTGTAAATTAAAAGGCTTTCAGCAGAGATCGGACTGGCATTTAGCACAATACCATGACCCATATGCACGGCTGTCTCGAGGTTCGGGGGCGAGCAGCCCGGGTAGAGAGGAGCTCTCTGAAGGATCTGCATGGAGACACATCCCAGGACAGCCCCCCCCCCCTTCCAACACCTCCACCACAGATCAGCACAGGGATGGTGTCAGACTCGACAGAATCACAGTTATGCAGCCCTGCAAAATCACAGCCAAAGCTGGGCAGTTGACTCTCCTAGAAAATTAGGGGGAACCAGACAGAGAGACACGCCCACAGACCCAGACCGTCTCTGAGGCTCCTGTGCAGCTGTGATGGCTGGCGAACAGTTATGCCAGCTGAATAATCAATGCTGTCTAGACACTCCCTGAAAACCCCCTAGTACGGATGCCGGAGGGCTGCAGAAGCCCTATCAGGCACGTCAAAGACGACCCCCGAGAGACCTCAGGACCCCAAGTGAGAAGCATCAATCAACCGATTACCTGCCAAAGCCTGGCAGGCACAGCCAGCTAAGCTTTGTGCTTCGTGTCTCTCGGTGACAGCCCTCCATGAACAAAGACACACACATTCACGCACACAGGACAGGACTGCCGGTGGCAGGAGAGGGGTGGCATATGCCACAGCTGATCCAGTAAGCCAGTAGCCAAAGCTCCACCACAATGGCAGTAGAGATAGATAGGCAAGAGGGAGAAAGGCTGGGGGGATGGGATAAAAAAAAAAAACAGAAATAAGCTAGTGCTCACTGGAGGCAGGCTGGTAAAGCCAGGAAAGAGGCAGCAGATCCAAAGCCAGAGCAGACGGAAGGCGGAGAGGCCGGCGGGAGCCCTACCTGGAGATGGGGGGCACAGGAGCTGAGAGAGAAACCGCTTAGAAACAGGCAGAATTGGTCCAAACACCTGCAACGAGAGAGAGAGAGAGAGACAGAGAGAGAGACAGAGAGAGAGAGGGAGAGAGAGGGCGGGTGAGGACAAGGAAACGAGAGGCTGTCAACTGCAGAGGTCTGGTGGGAGTGGCAAGGGAGGGGGGGGCTGCTTCAGTGAAGGCGCTCAGTCATGGCAGACAGCGGCACTGCCATCGGGCGGAGTGGCACCTTCAGATCCCAGCGTCTGGTGCAGCCCGGGGAGGGGGAGGGGCTCTGTGCGCCTGTGTGCGCGCGCACACACACACACACACACACACACACACACACACACACACACACACCCACACACACAACGGGGCAATATAATAATGAGGGAGGCAACAGAAGAAACCCTCTAGGACAGAATTCAATGAAAGAGAGAGAGACGCAGGCCGAGCGAGGGGGAATCGGCGTAGGGAAATTTCTAGAAGCCGGAGGCCCAACTGCTGTACAGTTTTCTAGGAAAAATCGGGGGTAGATGACATGCTCTCTTTTTCTTTGTCCTTCTGACTCCCTCGGCCCTTTCAGGAGCGGCGGGAGCGGCAGGATTGCCGAGTTTGGGCCGCGTGACACCAGCTGACGGGGACGAGCCAGGATTTCCCACTGCCCCCCAGACCTGCAGCACGCTCACAGGAACACCTCCCACTAAACCTTGTACATTGTACGGGTGAGACTCCGACCCAATATGCAGGTTTGCAACAACAGCCGGCTGTCAGCGGGGGGGGGGGCTTTCTCACGCCGCCTTTCTCAGCATATTAGCATGCAGGAGCACCACTGAGCAGGACTGCAGAACTGCTGACACTGACCTTCTTCACTCCCCGTGCGGTGGGAGGGGCTGATCCATCTCGTACAACATGGCAATGAGACAACTGGAGATCCACCACAGAACTGGTGTTTCACTAACAAAGGAACATGAGACTAACAAAGAGCCCAAGGCTCGTGAAGAAGATTGAGGCTCAGGAAGGAGCTTGAGGCTCACAAAGGGGTTCAAAATCAGCAAGGAGCTTCAAGATCAGCAAGGAACTTCATGCTTATGAAGAAGCTTCAAGGTCAGGAAGGAGCTTCATGTGCAGGATGGAGCTTCAAGATCAGGAAGCAGCTTCTAACTCAGGAAAGAGTTTAATGCTCAAGACGGAGCTTCATGCTCAAGACGGAACTTGAGGTTCACAAACCCCTGAAAAACTACCTTGAATGTACCTTTAATCTCCCTGCAGTCCTGCTGCTACCAGATGAACGTTCATTCAGAAGCCATTCGTGACACCAGAGGTTTCCTGTGTATGTCCATCGTTCTCAGCATTTCACGCCATACATTAATGTCGGTAGCGTCAACTTCACTTACCTCAAATATACGGTCAGCTAGCAGTAAGATTCAGTCAGATTTTGCTTAGAAGAAACCCGATGACATCTGTGGCCCTGTCAGGCCCCTGGCACATCAGTTGACCAAATAATTATTGGAGGTAGAGGTTCATCCAAAAGAACAAATACAGCAGAAGGAGCTTCAGAAAGGGTAATAGTTCACTATACAGCTTGTTGTCTAGGGGATGATTCTTTATGGATTACCATCACACCTAAACCAGGCAACGCTGCTCATTTCTGAAGGAATCACTCTCACATTAAAATTCTAACAGCTGCTTCTACAATCAGAATATTCTGCAAACTGTGCATTTCTGCCAGTCTTCCATCTTCCATAGCTGCTCACCCAATGCAGGCTCCAGCTTTGGTACGCTTGATGTTTTCCACTGGATGTCACACATTAGTCTGTTTCAGCTTTATCATAATGAGGCAAGGAAGCCTGGGTTGATATTCTGATAGACTTCCTGCACAACAAGCACCGCCCCTCCACATATTCACTGATTTGTCATTTGTTTTTGAGGCACGGCGCAGCGCTGCTGTGATTATTAATCAAAACACGGCATTGCTGTGCACCATGGCGAGGAGCAGGCTAGCCTGTGCCTCCATGCCGTTGTCTCCATGGGCACCGCTTCCCGGTTCTCCGAGCGGAGGTGTGTGCGCGGGCGTAGGCTGTCGTGAGTGACTGTAAATGTATGAGCGCGTGGGCGAACGCATGTGGGAAAGCTGACTCACGCGGTCAGAACAGGTCGGAGCGGAAGTGAACCCGAATGGAGATGTCACGGCCGAAGGGGCTTCAGTCCGATGGCCTTGCCGTTAAACAAGACGCGGAAGAATCCAGAAAGAAAGCATGAAAACTGAGGAATCATCATTTCAGCAACTAGCCGATCAGGGCTTCACAGAAGGGTCATGATACACAGATGCGATGCTATTACACAGACCGACAGCAGATCGCACCCTGAACCTGGCCCTCTCTGGATTAGAAATGCTGATTAGTGCATGTCACTAGTAATCCAAAGGGGTGGGAGGGGCTTGTATGACACAGGGGGAGGAGTCATCTCTGATTCGCTGAATGGTCCCTTCAGCTCGGCCTGGGTTAAAGAAACTAGCCTGCTAATCCTACCCCAGTACGCTAATCTTTTAACTCCCGCCCCACAGTAGGTCCACACCCTGCAAATGCAGCCAACATCCGTACAGCGAACGCATGGACGTAGCCTGTAATTTACCACCACCTACTGCCATTTCACCATGTTTTAAATCCAGAAGCCCCTAGAAAATTAGCAGCGGCTGAATGCATTAGGTGACGCATTACATCAGCCGTGGAAGGAAAATTGTTTCATAATTATTATGTGCCGCAAAATGTCAGCATAGATAGAGGCAAAAAAAGCAGTGTTCTCAGAATGCACTCTGTAATTCAGACTGTGTGTTCAACTGCAAGCACACAGCATGTGTAGTACACTGCTAGGCAATCAAAGATTAAGACATGAAATGCGCATTTACACCTTAGTAATTCATTGTACCACTTCACTTATATGAATTGTCTTATTTTTAAGTTTCAAAACACCCAGAACTGATGTATAAAGATGAATGGATGGAAACACTAGATAGTCACAGAATGTTGCAGATCATCAAGCTAAATGCTAACAATACACTAACTGCCCTGAAATTGGCTAAAATTAATGTATCTTTTAGTTTTTCATTTTTGTTAGACTGTCTTTGGCAGTATGTGGACATGATAGATTGACTAAATATGGTAATAAACCCAGGTGTGGGTGTTTCTTTGGGTGTGTCTCTGTGCTCCTGGTCCCGCCCACTATTACAACCCATCACTCTCCATTCTGATAGGCTGGTTTATATTTCATCATTTTCTAAATAAGGCCTGCCTAGAAAATGAGAAGTGGGCCATTATTTTACAGTCCTACACAAAAATGTTTTTTAACACCTCTCCTAAAGTGACCCTAGTATTTGCGGCAATCATCCAATACACCCATGTATTTTTTTATCTTACCCTCCAGCACAAAACTTGTTTGGCTAGCCAATACCTCATTAGTTATTTAAACAATTAAGTCCATTGATTAAGAGAGCTGGTGGTGAAATTTAACGAAGACATGGAATGGCTGAGTTGACCCTGAGGAGAGGTTTGGGATCTGAAGCCACGTTCATCTAGACATTAAACAAGATATCAGTAACTTTTTGGAGATCAGAGAATTACAGAGAATCTCATTACTTTTTACTGTGTTAATGGTAATTACAGACCAAGCACTGTAGGTGAGAAGCACCCATTGTAATCTGCATATGTTCTTATGTTAAATTGTGTTTTTTCTCCTAAGCAAATATATACCTACTGCCAAGATAAATAGCTTTAAACATTTCTTTTGACTTTTTCACAGTGCTGTATAGTATAATAAAAAAATCTCATTGTATAATCTCGCCTACACTTAAACAGTTCCATCGCCCAATGACATTTCGTGAGAGGGGAGCGGCCTATCATTTTCAAGGGTGTGAAACAGCCTGAGGACAGCAATTAGAGAATGACACATGGGACAGCGTGCACACTGCTCTGTCCTGTACACCGAGCAAAGGACAGACCTTCAGACCCTGTCAGGAGGTGTCCTGCTTCTCCAGGTCTTTCCCGGACTTTCCCGTAGGGCACAGAACACCCTGTTAAAAAGGGTCCATGTCCATCTAGAAATCAAGCTCAAAACATCAGTCAAGAGTCCATTCACTGGAGGGGGTCACCCATAACAATGGGGGTTTCACATATACTATTAATCTCTTTAGATTTGTGATTTCCAGCCCCCAGTGATGCTCAGCTTTCCCTAGAGAAACAGCACAGTAAACACAAAGAAGAAAGCTGAGAAAGCTTCTGGACAGATTTTCCTCATTCTAACATAGGCCTCAGACAGTCCGCTCTGGGTGCGATTAGGTCTTACCTAAACTGTCTACTCAAGCATACCAGAACTGTCAGGGAAGAATTGGATAAGATTTATTGGTTAAGACATCGATAATCAAGGAGCCTCACGGCACCTTGCTGGGTTAATGACTACCGAGAAATAGCTATGTGTCAAAATTGAATGTTTTTTGCCTTGCTGCATGTCAGTGATTTGGGAATGGCTTGATTGTATTTGAACCTGCTTTGATTAAGAGACCTCCTCCACTCAGTTCATATTGGTATAGACCGCACTCTTCACTCTTCACCATGTTGTTGTTTATGCTTTGGCCAATCTAGATGACATCATGGTGTAGTGCAGGGATTAGCTGTGGTATTTCTGGTACTTTAGGGATATCCCACAGTTTCTGAGTCTCACAACCAGCCTTTCAGACAGCAGTGTGTGGCTTGAGGTTCTTCCTGGGTCGCTGACAGATTTGAGCTCAATAAAATAGCAGTAATCAACTCCAAGCTGCAAAACAGCTAGTTCTTCCCAATATTGGTTTCTTTATTTCACGTTTACCATTCCAGCAGTGTTGCTCTTTATTAGTCGCAGTTACTCCGGAAAAAAAAACAACTCCTTACTCAACCCGCTGTCTCTTTGCTCTGGTTCCTCCCCCCCTTCCAGACCAGGGTCAGGTCCACATGCTAAATCGCACCATTTGCTCTTTTGTGTCCTTACAACATAAGTACAGATTCCACTAAATTTTATTTTTTTCTTAATCATAATGACAAACAGATATTGAGAGCAAAAAAAATGCTATATGAATGAACTCCAAGCAAGAGTTACATTATTAAAATTTCATGTAGATTTGCATTTGATAACTTTATATCTTTAATCCAAAAATCATAAAACATAATGCTAATAAGACATCAGTGAAAATCCTGAGCAGAGCCAGTCTAAGTAGGGCTGCTCAAGTGTGGAAAAATCAGAATCATGATTAATTTGATCAAAAAATAACACAATTTCTCATTGAGTTTGGAAATATCGTGCACTTATTGAACTTGTTAAAAAACTCGTCTTTTCAAGAGTATATTTCCTGGAACTCTAAATTTAATTCAGCTAAGAAACAAATAAAAAGGGGCTGGAAATGGGGAGCAGGATTTGTGATACAAAACAAATCGGGAACATCATTGCAAAATGAACATCACTGCAAAATGAACATCACTGCACAATGAACACTGCAAAATGAACATCACTGCAAAATGACATGCGGCACAATAACTTTTATCTTGATGATTTTGTGTTGATAAGCGCTGGAAGCCAAAATCGTAACTGAAAGTGAAATTTGATTAATTGCGCAGCCCTATAGTCTGAGAGAAATGTTACTTGACCAGTGACCAGTCTGAGAATTTGAGAAGTGTGAAATTTTCTCCTGTCATAAGACAATATCGCAGACACTCAGATGTTGATGTTGATTAAGATGTCCATGTCATCTTCTGACTTTGTACCCTTTACTGTGACTTTGTTTTCTGTGTCTAATCAAGCTGCAGTGAGCATCAAGCTGATAGACTTCCTTCGCAAAATCACATTCCTCTGTTAGGTCACATGGTCTCCGTGCTATCTAACAGGGCCAGCTCGATAGGAGGATTTCGCTCACATCTTCATCGGTCACAAAACATATCAAGACCAATGTGAACCGCTACAGCGCAGCTAATTACAATACACAGTTATTCGGCAAAAGCAAACTGGAGGAAATTTTGAGTCATGTGGAACTTTGGACATGTCAAACAGGCCTGACCTGGGAACAGTAAATATTTTATGACCTGGCAATCCCTGGGTATTACTCCAGCCCCCACACGCAGAACAGCAGTAAAAGTGCGGTAATGAAGTCCCAGTCTGACAAGCATCGATCCACCCCAATGCAGTCTCCCGCTCAAATCTATGGCCTCAAGACTGAGTCCTGGTGGGTGTTTCATCTTTGTGGGACTTGAGCTGCTGCTTTAACAGGTGCAAATGGATATGCAGCCTCATGTATTGCAGTGTAAACAAACGACTTAATCCTCATTAAATCATGCTCACTGGCAGAGTGTGACCAGGAGTCACTGCACACAGGGAGCCCAAACAGCATTACAGCCGATTTCCACAAATCCTTCAGTGTTACCCTACTCAGCACTGTAGGGGGCGCTGTTCCGACTGCACCCGACTGAAACCCGAAAAAGGAAAAGGAGCGCAGAAGCCCAATCTTAGCAGATTCTTTTATATTTTTTTGGGGTTTGTCTAGGGGAACCTGAACTACACAGAACCTACAAAAAAAACTACAAACCACAAAAAAAACTCCTCATTCCTTACTCCTCTGCCTCAGTCAGATGTAAGGTACACATAATTCACGGTTCAGCATAATCCCCGGTTTTGGGTTCATGGGTCTGCAATTTCGGTACAGCAGGTAACAGTATCTGTTTTGAAATTATTTATTATTAAAACTGCAAACAATAGTGAAAGCAATAGTGGCTCATATCACTACGTGCTTTACACCCCTGATTAATTACAGCTGTGAACCAAAGGCAATGCGTCTGAATAACAAAATCTAAGAGGCACTTATTTGCACATTGTAAAAATGAATATGGAAATAAAGTTTTAAAAAAATACGTAACATCATAACAATGATAATGAACTGCATCCCATTTAAATGTCCTGTTCTCTACTACAGAGCACGATTGCATATCTGTAGCGATAAACACCCCTGCAGCCATAATTATTTTTCTGCCGGGTTTGAATTCCTTACATGCCACAGGGAGACAAACTTGCAGAAGTGGTTTCTGCCTTGCTGTGGTCGTACGAACACTCCGACGATGTCATCTCAAATGAGTATGAGAACATAACCGAGTTTGATATAACAGAGCCTCGATCTTATCACGTTCTCTCAAGTGCTGGTCCAGTCCATTTTATTGGGAAACTGAAATGTTTGCAAACAACCAATTATGACCGACTGCAATCAGCATTATCCATAACCAAATCACTGCCACGCTCACCATATACTTTTGAATTTATGTTATATCCTTATCAATAAATGTGTACCTAATCAAAAATGATGTACCAAATAGCATACAATGAATATGTATAACGTTACAGCTGTAATATCTACAAATAAGAGAACATACTGATAATCACATATTTTGCTGAATAATTGACCTAATAAACACACACATATACTCCATCCATCCATTTTCCAAATCACTTACCCTTCTCGGTCACAGGGGGTCCAGAGCCTATCCCAGAAGCTAAAGGCACGAGGCAGGGAATTTGTTTTTGTACACGTATGTACAGAGGCGTGGTAATATAATGATGGCGTTGCTCACAATGCAGTCACTGAATTAAAGCAGCAGGCTGGCTTTGTGAGGTTTAGTGATGGGGGCGGTTCTGCGTTAAGGTATCGGTCCTGTGGTGCCTCCGCTTGTGTATGAGAAGGACAATGGTGGCGACCCGTTCATTAACTGACATGTTTAATCACTATCTGTGTTCAGTCATCAGTGCAGAGAGGTGAGGTGACTAATAACTGAGAGATGCATTAAGGTTCGGGATAATTCAGATAGATTAGGACTTAATTAAAAAAGGAGACACGCCTGAATCAGCAGTGGGTACAATAAGGGGACAAGCAGAGGAGATGGGGGGGGAGGTGAATCGCAGACATTAGCAGGTATGAGAAGAGGGACAGGAACCTATACACGTAGCGGCACAAAATCCTGCATAAGGAGAAAATGCACCTTGTCACGTCCCAAAAACTGCCTCAGTGCACACTAATACAAAAGGAACCAGCAACTAGTTCAAAACAGGCTTAATGTTGCACATTAACTGCATGAACGTCATACCCAAACGAATGAAGCGTTCACCAAACAGAAAATACTCTTTCTGCAACATTGGGACACAGTGGGCAGTGTCTGGTTCATTGGATATCTACACTGTAGGGGTGCGGACAGGGGTTTGTTCATTTAACACTATTGCGTGAACCTTCTTGGTGGATGTCAAACTTCTCGGAAAACCTCATCCCGGATCTACTGCATAGCTCCGATCAGACTCTGTCCTTCACTCTGTTGAGCTCCTCTACAATATCAGGCCAACCAGGTTTTGCCTGACCCTCACGGAAATACCAACTATTCTGGTAGGTTTGACTTTTTCGTTATAAATATTAACATTGCAGTTCATCCATCCACCTGTCAACGCATCCATTATTTTACGGCTCATCCGGGAACTTGCAGAGTGGTGGTTCTGAGGCTAGGAATCTGTGCCGGCACACCCAAGGTTGCCGGTTCAAATCGTGTGAATGCCAGGAGTCATACCTTTTGGCCCTTGAGGAAGGGCTTTAACCTGAAATTGCTCCATCCTGGGTAAGCAGGTCCTCCAACTTCCTGGGAAAATTTGGTGGTTGCTGGCAGGACTGGCACTCCAGCCACTGAGACAAAACCTCACATTGTCCTGTTCCATTCCATTCAAACTAGTGTAGAGGCATCACCTGCCACAAGGCTGCCCTCGGGATCTCATCCCTGAGGTGGTTCATTGTGTGGTGGTGTGGGGGGGGGCGGGGTGTGTGCTCCTTACCTCTCTCCCTCCAGCTCAGGGGCCTGGGTTACCACTGCAGTGTGATCAGGCAGTCTGTGTTCCTCTGATACAGACCCAAAGCCATAGGACTGCACGAGTGCTAAGGAGGGCCTATATACCTCATCTGTGACCCTGCAAGGTCCAATAACATTCAGAAGGGAGTCATTCACTGCCCTCTTCATTCCCACAGCAGAGTTAATAACAGTACTCTGGCTCCAACGATCTGCCACCATATGGGGGAGAGGCAGCTGAACTTCCTGCTGGGGGTATGTGTACAAACCCATTGGGGGGGCTCAGAGCACTGGGGGATTTTGAGATATTACGAGGAGTTGACGACTGTCCATCTCACCAAGGCTAGAATCACTATCATCCCTGTATCCATTAGGGCAGGCCAAGGCCCACCACGACTCATTCGCGCACGGGGGGGATGGGGGGGGGCTTTGCTGGGACACAGCTGGAGAATCCCTCCAGCCTCTCCCCCACACTCCCACCTCATCCTCGCTCCCATCATGAAAAGCACAGGAAATTCCTGACATGGAAAATATGTTTCCCACGGGTCAGTTTCGAAGTGGAGTGGCTGTGTGTGAGAGAGAGGAAGCCAGAGAGAACAAGAAGCGACTATCTGTCAGCAGCTACTAAACTGCTGTTTTGCACCCAAGAGGCTGGCAGTGTGTGGAGGGTCCCCACAAAGATCTGTGAATGTAATCAAAAAAACTAAAAACGTCAAAAGTCGTGTGATTGCCTGTGGTGATGGTTAGGGCTGGGTCGGGGTTAGAGTTGTCATAATTGGGTTATGCCCATAGAAATTTATGGAAAGTCCTCACAAAGATATAGATACCTAACCTGTGCGTGTGTATGAGCGTGTGCGTGTGTCTGTGCCCATCATGCCAGGGAGTCACGCCGCCGTGCCTGAATACGTTACCCGCGTCTCCTCCCACATCACAGGGCCGTAAAGCCCCAGACCTGATATCATACCCATAACAACGGAAGGAGCAACTGATCCCAGAGCTGCTGGTGTCCCTGTTTACCCAAAGCATGAAAAAGTGCCCAGATCAAACAAGGAGTTACGGCTGAAAGATCTTTAACTGAAAGCGAGGACGTCCAGTGCCTAGGGAACAAAGGACCATCTGGTCTGGGGGGAGGAGATAAGCTCTCCAGGTGGGAACTGTACCTGTATGCAGGGACTTGCCAGAAAGGTGTCCTCCACCCTGCAGCCTCCCCCAACTGCAACACCCCCAGAAGGTCCTGAGACTGGCTCACACAGCCGATCACACATGAGTTCAAGATGTCTCCAACAATAAAAGCAATGTACTGTTGAAAGAATGTTATAGAATATGAAGCTGACGATTAGTACAACCGAAGGGCCACAATCAACGCAGTGGAGTCCTAACATGAGAGAACGTGAGAAGGTCCTGGTCCTTCATGCTGTATCACTGATGACCTCATGCCCTTGATAAAAGCACCATGTGGAGAGAGTGAAACAATCTGACCAGTTCCACGGTGAAATCACACAGAAATCTATCTAGCTACATCATCTGATTGACTTGGGGTCAATAAGACACTTTCTAGGCTATTGTGTGGATTTCTCGACCCATAACTAAAGAGAGAATATCCAAAACTCTCTCAGGCCACGGGATATGTTTTCTAAGATTTCTGTGAACTTAGTGAGTTTTTAAAATTTAACAAAAGTTGGATTACATGACGACTGAGTGAGCTTTGGTCGCAATTACTGTAGCACATGATGAGGAAACCTTACTGTTTGTCATCAGCGGTCTCATCTCAAAAACAAAAAAAAATGGATTGACTGAGTTATGGAAATTTTCTCTTCAGTTGTGAGAGTGAACTGTGAACCCCCCCCCCCAACCACCACCAAACAACAAAAGTGTTATACTAGCATCTATTTGCAGCCACACAGGGAAAAACAAACCCCCACACAAGGGGCAGCCCCCCCCCCCCCCCCCCCCC
>JAODLC010000038.1:16612211-16637066 GCA_026781145.1 Hippopotamyrus pictus | reverse complement strand
CGCCCCCCCCCCCCCCCCCCCGCGGACACTGGGCCTCCTCACTACTGAATAGCTGGCTTTGGGTCACCTCCACTGCCCCCCAGCCCCCATAGTAGTGGGTGGGAGCTAGTATGTTGGGTTCGGGGGGGGGGGCTGATACAAGATGGGCAAATATTAAACGTCACGCCCGCTCAAAGCTCTAAAGCTGGAAACCGGGTAGGTCGTCCCCACCCCAGTTCCCAGTACCATTAGCGTGCGACGGAGAACCTGCACAAGGTCCCGGCGGTTCCGTACCCAGCACAGCAGCGGTGCAGAGGGCCTGTAGGGACGGGATGGTGTAGCTGGGGGCCGGCGGATTACATAACGGCGAGCTCTACATAAGCCGGGAGCGCCGTGCATTGCCACCCACGTCTGTGCTGCTCCTCGGCGTTAGCGTAGCCGCCGAACCACTTCCCCGATTTATCACAGGATCTCCATGATACTGTTATTCAGACCGTGTGACACCGCCAGCCGCTTTTATCCTCGCCTTAACGGTTAATATTCTCTACCTGACCTCTGACCTCCGTACAGCGCGAGACGCTTCTCCGCCAGGAATTACAGGCGCGTCGGCTTCTGATGGCTGCGCAGTGAGATTGATGGAGCAGACAGTGGACCAGACACGCACAGTTAAAGAGCCCGCTGGGTTAGCGGTTTTACAAACAATAAGCATTAAGAGAAGCAGAGTGAATAAATGCTAATTATGCTGTAAATTCACCATCACAGTTCTGGCAGTGAGTCATCTGTGATTCAGTGAGATAGCAGAGCTCAATTTACGAATGTTAAAAACAACATCGACTGGTTTAGGGGGCAGAGACAAAACCACCCCAACCACCCCCCCCCCATAAAAAAAGGCAGAAATCAAAACTGTCCAACTGTGTTAATGTCCATTTCTGTTAATATACCATCACAGACAACTGTCAATTAATCCAACAACAAATCAAAAGCAGTTTGTTTGTTGCAACAGAACCTGTGTGTCAAGCATGAATTAAACTGCCTATGTTTTTAAATATATTTACCAGGATATATTTTTAATAGAATGAGACCCAAAAACAGAAAGATCCCGGAATGCCGGTCACATGCACGGGGACGGCCAGCTCTGATTGGCCGTCTTCACCATTTCTCTGACACTCTTTCTTCACCCTCAGCGTATCAGCCTGCAGAAGTCACTCCCTGTTGCTCTGTTTGCTGTATGGCAGCCAAGTGCGGACGCTGTGGGACGATTCAGATGCTCCTCACTCCTGTTCATCTCAGACATTCACACAGTGCAGCAGAAGCGGGGATTTTCTGTCACGTCTGCGCGTGAGATTCTGCAGGTGTGTTCCAGGTCGGGCCGAACGTGTCACCGAGATGCAGGGAACGCGTCACAATTATGTGCACTGTTACTGCGCGCTACACATCAGACCATGAAGCCTACAACTCTGTCTCAACAAACAGTCATTAGATGAAATGGCCCACAGAAACACAGAGGGCAAAGTAATACCAAATTTCGTCACTCTGAATATCAGGAGTACTGACTGAAAACCTCCGAAGATTCAGTACAAACTGGAGAAGTTATAGATCATGTACAATTAAGAGTAAAGATGACTGCTGTAAGGCTCGCTGCGGAAGCCGTCCCGGCTGGAGAACATTTCTGAATAAAGGAGTTCTTGGAAGGCTTGGGAGATGCCAGTGAAGTCCTTTGGTGTTAAGCTGCTTCTAAAGCAGAATCCCTCCCGTGCTGCTCTAAAGGCTCAGCACTGCTAACGCGATGCATAGTAGCCTCACGAAGAAGACGTCCCGCTCCACTCATAATGCACAGAAGATCAGCTTCCGCCCCCCCTATGCGGGGCCCTCCGCGTCATTCAGGAAATTCGGACCACAACGGCGCCGCATTCCAGCTGCAGCCCAGCCTTCAGAAAACGTCGCTCTCGTGCCGGTTGGACACCCCCGGGCGAATGAAAAGGATGCGTAAACAACGTATTTTGGCTTCACTTTGACTTTCTTTCTCGGCGTGCTCCCCGTGAAGCCCTGCTACAGAGAGCGGCCGTCCCCTTACACCATAAAGCAAACGGCCGTTGAAGTCACACACGTCCCAGAAGAGGGCCGACAGCAGCTTCCCCCATAAAAACTCAAACACCAAAGAGGAGGCGTCCATGACAACACGACCCCCGGCCGGACTGTAACTTACACTGGAGCATCCACATCTGAGTGACAGGAGTAACACTTTTAATCACATGCAATTTACAACTTCAGTTACTGAATCTGTTTTTCTTAACACATGTGCTCTGATTGCATTACACCCATTAATATAACAAAATCATAATCAAAAATCAGCCATGAAAGACTTACAGGTAAGAGGAGACTGGCCAGGCTCATTAAAGTTGATAGGAAGACGTCAAATGCAAAAATGACAGCTCAGTACTGTAGCTGTTCTCTTCTTTGAAAGCTCGACGGAAGTGGTTCTGGATGCAAAACAGAGTGCTGCCTGGTGCTAGCAGAGAGTATAAAGTGGACATTTGGTGTGTAATAAAGACACAACAGCATCAGAAACAACAACAGCAAACATGTTGCTAGGGGGAGAGTCCCTGCTTTTGGGCAGATAGATGGGTACTGACCTAAAACAGCAGAAAGCCTTGCCTCCGGACAGCCACTTTACTCCTGTCTCCAATAGGCTGCGTCCTTCTGAAATCACCGTATTTTATCAAAGAGACCAGACACAAGATCTACTACCTCACACACCTCAGAGCTAATTAAATACCACCCTGAGGGCTAACGCGCAGGTGCTGTTAGCTTAGACAGTGGTTATGTGTTACTAGGCATGGATGAAGCACATCTCAACACCGTGACCGACCCGTATGGCACGATAAACCCCAGCGTCACCTGTAAGGACTGCGGCTGGGCGACCGAGAAGCGGAGATGCTCATCTGGAGAGCTGTGGGAGGCCTGTCATGAAGGTGCACAGACTCCGTTTCCATGGCCACATTCACAGAGCTGGTCTCCATGGTGATAAGAAGCATTTATCAGCAAGGCATGCTAGCAAAAACTGATAAATGATGACAAAAGATGTCATCATACGGGAAAAGGGTGGAGGTTTCCAATGGCCAAGAATGAGTGGCAGGCGGAGGACATTGGGGACAAGCCTGCTGTCATCTGCATCCTATCCTCATCCACCCATCAAAGCACCGCTGGCTTCCTGGTACCTTTACATTGTTTTCCAGTAACCCTCACGCTCCATAACCCTCCGCATCAGCAGCCAGACAACAATATCTGCACTAATGTACAGTACCAGTCAAAAGTCTGGACACACCTAAGTATTGTATTACCTTGTGAACAAGGACAGACACGCAGTGCTGTGACAGATTACCTGGCCCCCCACGATCCCCCCCAACTAAACCCTATAGAGCAGGTTTGGGATGAGTTGAATCGAAGCGTAAGAGTAGGATAGCCAACTTGTGCCCAGACCTTGTGGAACCTCCTTCAGGACTGTAGGAAAAGCTTTCCAGGTGGCTACATCTTAGATTCAGACTTAGAGTTAGCAGAACACATTTATGGTTCACTTCCTTAAAATGGTTTATTTTAAAGATGAACTTGTACTAAACCCTTACTAAATTAGCATTTGTAGAAGAATGGAATGTCTTAATTATTGTCAGGAACATTTCTGCCTCGACCCAATTCTGCTCTGCCAAGCCGGACAATTTCCTTGGCTCTGCAGAGTGTCATTGTAATCCACGGAGACACTGTTTGTCCATGATTGGTGGATGGCAAGTTGCTATGGAGACCATACAATTACAGACTGGAGAAAATGAACTCTGGGGGGACTGTTGTGGGCCCTGATGTGTTTCAATCAGAAAGCAATAGATGAAAAAGATATATGACGACACACACACCCACAATTAATGCATCCCCCCCACCCTATCCGCAATCCGTCCAAGCAAACCTGAGAGGTTTGAAGTAAATGTGCGTTTCCAAGGCAACCTCCAGCATGCATGGTAACATGTGCCCTAATGGGGATCTGAAAATGCACAGGGACGAAAATGAAGCAAAAATCCATCTATCTTAGCTTGCTTCAACATAATCCAACTGAAGATGGCCCCAACAATTTAAAAAGGTACCTGAAAACACAGTAAAAAAACACCTAAACACCTCTTTAGGCTTGTGCATGGTCACAGTCGTAACTGATTAGCCCACCAAGGTAGCAGGAGAGGCCAACCGGCAAGAATGACCGACGCACCCCCCACAAAGTCTCCCACCCCAGGTGCAACAGAGGGAGAACAAGAAAGAGGCCAGCCCCCCCCTTGGGTGTAGAAAGGGCGAGGGGGGCCCTCAAGAAGCCTGGAAACCAACCTCGTGGACAGATGGCTTACGATTAGCATGTGAATGGCTAACGCTGACGAGAGGAAACTGGATCGGGGACATCTATGGGAGCAGTTAGGAGCTGCCGGGCCAGTCCTCCCAGGGCCTCCTCACAAAGGGGGGGGGCCACATGGCCCAGTGGGGGCCGGGGAACATATCTGACGGCTCAAGCTGGCGATCCCGGCTCTAAGGGGTCCCTGCTTATACAACACTAGTGGCTGCTCACTACGATCAGCAAAAAGCTCAACAAGCATCCCACTACTGAAAGCGACGGAAAGCGAGATACGGTTTCACCCCGTGTGAGAACATACTGCATGATCAGGTTGAGCTTCGCGAATGTGCTTATGGAATTCACAGTGGACAAACTGGCCAACTGAGAGCAATGATCCATCATCGATAGAATTTCATTCTGGGAGGAAAGCAAATGACAATAAAGCCAGCTCAGGAGCGATGGTCTGAAATAAGCATCTCCAGGGCTGTGATGGAACAGAAATCTCTAGACAAGGGTTTCTAGGACACGAATTAGTCACCTTTGTCTGAGCATCCGGCTATTAAAAACATGCATTCGGGTGAAGCTTTAGCACCATAATAAATGCTCACATAAATATGAATATACAGAAACCATACATTGTGAGCTGGAAGTAGGTAGAGTAATTACACAGTTCTAGATAAGGATGAACTCGATGTTACCATAGTAATTGATCACTGGTCCCCTGCTTACAGATGCCTCAGGTAATGAAGCCTGGGTCACTCTGACTGGACGGATCGCCTTGTTAGGCAGAGGGAAGCGATGGCATGTGGAGGGAGAGGTACTCCAGTAGAGAGCTCCATGGAATTGTGTGGTGGCTTCTCAGGGCTCGCTGAGGCTTTTCTGATTAAGTTCTTGCCCCTTTCCTGTCAGTTCCTATAGCGGATCTCCAGCCTCACCCTGCTTCCGCACCATATAGATTCAGATATTAGCCGGATGCGTTGTAGGTTTGTTTCATAACCTGACCGGGGGCTTTGGTTATATGGAAGCTGTGGATTCTTTTTGATGGGGATTTCAGTGCCATGGAAACCAGAGAGAGAGAGAGAGAGAGAGAGAGAGAACTGTATGCTAGTTTACCTGTATTAGGTCTTCAGCTGCAGATGATAGGTCTCTGAAAAGCAAGTTTATATTCCAAGAAGAGCAATCAAAGATACTGGAAACAGACGTGTAGCTCAGCCACTGACTGATCCTGTCTAACTGAAGTTTTGGAACACTTGGAATTTGGACATTCAAAATTATTATAGATGAGGTCATTTGGAGAAAAAAAAATTCCAGAACGACGCAAAGGATTACTGGTTTTAGGTGATAAAGGGGCAACAATATTATCTTTATTTAACTTGGTGAAGAGGAGGCTTATCTACTTATTGATGGTATCTAACATAGCAGAAAAAGTCAGTCATGGTCTAACACGGTGTTTCCCAACCCAGTCCTCGGGGACCCCAGACAGTCCACGTTTTTGTGGGACCTGAGAGGGAGCATAAATCTGTACTGTCTGGGGGTCCCCAAGGACTGGGTTGGGAAACACTGGTTTAACAAGTTTACCTTCTGAGGTAGAGTAAAAACAGCAACCAAAAAGTGCTTCCCCAACCAAATCAATGCACATCAACGTCATGTTGCCATCATCAGTCCCCTCAAGACGTCTCACTGATAACCAAAACAAAGGCAGTGCTGAGAACCTTGAATACTGCCTGGCTGATCAGCTCCAAGCGTGTCTGGCTACCAAATTCAGCCACAGAACTGTGTCAGCATCTAGATCGGACCTGAGCAAGAGCCAGGTGCACAATTCATGCTGGGCTGCAGAATCATTAACATGGAAAAAAACAGATGGAGCTTTATGTTCAAATCTATGAAGATTCTTGCTCACAAATCTTCCTTAATTAATACACATGAGCTAAACATGAAGAATGTACTAGTTCTACTGATTTCTATATGTATTTCCAAAAAAGGGAAAAGTAAAATCTAACAAGTTAATCATTGTAAGTTTCCTGTGACACAAAAAGGGTCATTAAAAATGGCCCCTGCTGACATGAGGAAGCTCAGGTTTGCCCCCCTCCACAGAAAATAATTGCCCAGGCCTGATTTAGATGATGTTCAAGGTTCAAAATATTTTTTTTTGTCATGTGTACTCTGTACAATGACATTCTCACTTACAATGCCAGACAAGTACAGAAAAGTACAGGACGAATGAAAAATAAAAAATAAAAAATGAAACACGAAAAGTACAGCTGCCAAAAACACGCAACAGAAATGGACACGACCACAGACGAAATAAGCACATATCTAGGGAACAAAGTGACGGCGTGTTGACTGGCGGCGTTTGCGGTGCCATTAGCATTCGCTGTTGAGCCTAACTACATGTCCGCCGAGGTTCGGCCCTCGTACACAGCACATCATCTCCAGGAAATCGGGAATCCACAGTTCTGTGCCTGTCACTTTATCAGATGTAGCTGTTTCAAATCCCTTCCAACAGCTCGGCGTGACGATGCCCTCAAACGGACGTGTGCGACAGAACCCTCGTTTGAGAACATTCTCCCATTTGTACGCCACTTCGGACAAAAGCGTCTGCCCAATAAAGCAAACGTAACCGTAAATGAGGGTAAGAGCCGTCCCTGTATCTCGAGGTCCGAGCGAATGTCATCACGTACCCTCCGCCAGAATGCAGGAGGCAGAAAAGAGGCTGTCCAGGGTGACTGAAGTCCTGTGATGTGATGTTCAGCTCCTGAGCCGAACGGGAGCCGTGTAACGCTAACGCTAACGCTCTGGATGCTCTTCACCACCCTCTGCGGTGTTGTATGGCCCCTGCGTCGAGCAGCTGCTGTAGCAAGAGATTACGCAAGTGATGAGAATAGACTCCACGGTGCACCTGTAAAAATCAGTTAGCTCCACCGCCGGCCCTCAGACCGAACGTCACGCGAAGCTGCTGACACAGTAACTGAAGCGTTGGGTGCAGTTCGCTAGGATTTTATCTTTATCTGTTGTCCGGTCTATTGTGTATATAAAGCTTCCCTTAGATCACGGACAGAAGCTTGCAGCAGTCAAGGTCTGGCCCTCGCACATAGACCATCTTCTGATGGAAACTGAAAATCTTTGCCTGTCGCTTTATCAGTCGTAGCTTTTCGAATCCCTCCCAACAGTACAGCGTGACACCGAAAGTCCTGAGACTGAGATGTGTGACAGATCATCCCATCATCCTCCTAAGTCGTAGAGACAGCCGTACACATAACGTAGCTGACGCAGTTCAATTGAGCACCGGACCTTTTGCAAGCTTTACACAACAAAACGAAAGTGAGTCCAAGTGCTGAAGATGTACAGATAAGTGACTTGGAGGCTGCTGTACTGATCAGGCTGGTCTGCTTAGGGCAAACAGCCTCTCAGAGCAGCCCCAACAAAAAAAAAAAAAATTTAAATCATGTCCGCAAAGTGCTGATTTCCTGTGAGGCCCAGCTGACCGTCCGTGCCAGATGTTAGCGGCATCTCAAAATGCCCCGGGGGGCAAATAAAACACTAAACTTCCTGCCTGCAACAGCCGCGGTCATCCGTCACTCTTCTACCGGAGCGCGACTATAGAGATGGTACCGCCTGAGAGGAGAGCGAGGCCCACTCGGTGTTAGAGCAGAGCCCGGAGTTCCAGTGACTGTAAAAAAGGACCGAGCACCTATTAACGCTCGGTGCTCACATCTGGCAACCGTGAGCACACACACTCTGCCTCCCTGGGGATGCCTCTCTCCTTTCTATGCATGGCTAATAGGGGCTACAGGCTCCAAGCAGAGGCCTGGCTAATGGATTAAAGACCTGGCTGAAAATCAACCTTGGGCTGGAAGCCATTATCGCAGCCGGCGCTTACAATGGCACCGGGTGCCAAGCCAAATGACCCTGCACCTCCAGTGCTGGGAGCCGTCACACACCCAGACGGCCATGCTTTCACCACGACGGACACCAGGACCTCGCTCTGTGGGCGGGGACACTGGCGAGCCTCGCCGTCAGGCCTCACACCTGCAATGCACCGGCGGACCTGCATCAGTCATCATTATCTGGCAGATTCACTCACCCCTGCTCATGTGACCCGCAGAAGAACCAGAACGCAAAGCAAACCTAAGAACCTTGATGCCTTTTTCTGAAAGTCATCGAAGCACATCTGACAGGCTGGAGACCACACCTACCACCCAATTACGCCCTGTGGTTAACCGGGTAAGGTGTTATCATCGCACACCTGCCCTGGAGGGTCGGCTGGACATCGGCCTTCACCCATGCTTCACGCTGAACTTCTGCAAGCCCAGCAAGCTTACGGTCTCGGTCACAAAGCCCTTGGCAGTGGACCTGCAACCTGACTCATGGTAGGATTACTCTCACAAAAGCACCGGGTGTTTTACATCGCTCACTTAAAGTAAGTGATACCAAGAGGGGAATGTAATTAATCATCCGCCGCTGCAGCCATAAACCTACACGGCGAATTTGTCTTTAATCAGTAAAACACAGATATTGCTGAGCTTCATTTATTTGGATCGACTTCACTCCGCCTGCGTTGTCCAAAATCCTCAACGCTCTCATGTGCTCGGCTGTCATGTGCCACCCAATTTCATGCAGAGATCCGGCTCGGAAGGAGCAGGTCACCTTGAGAATGGAGACAGCTAACGGACAGCCACAATACAGGCAGTCCCTGGGTTAAAAACATCCGACTTACAAACAGCTCGTACTTACGAACAGACTGCCATAAAGCCGATTATATTACAAAGTCAGCTTAAATACAACGGTTCGTAATACTAAACGTATGCACTACTTTGTGACAGCTGGAAACATGGCACAGCTTCAGTGGTTATTCAGCTCAAGGTATAGTACAGTACCTTATATAGTTATCTTTATTATTACTGTATAATTACAGTTATGTACTCCATTACTATTTTTCTGACTTACCTACGAATTCGACGTAACGACAGACTTAGGGATCAGATCTCTTTCGTAACCTGGGGACAGTCTGTCATTTACGAAGTGCACCCACATTTACATGGCTCCAAAGAGTTGTTTGTTCTGATACTGGGCTATCCCTATAACAAGCTATATTCCCAGTCACCTGTCCCCCCAAGTCATCTCTCCTGCTAAGCTGAGCGCACAGGAAGCTGACCACCACGCCATACTGGTGCACGTGCAAAATGAAAGTGGGGAATCTGGGCCTGATTTGGACCCTGAGATACTGCAAGATAACACTGTTACTCATCACCATGTCATATTTCTGACAAGCCTCTCAGCAGAGCGTGTTTCCAACGGTTTAGCGAGTCTGACATCTCAGGGAAAGTCTCACGACATGAACATTCGCTAATGGCCCGAAATGCCTGGATGCAGTTTCACGGCAAGAAAAGCAGGTGATCCTGAAGCTCAGACAAGTGCTGTTGCTTTGAAACACACCGCCTCGCATTCACAGCGATACACCTGTGCACCATACCTATAAAATTCCCAAGACAGTGTGGGCTAAACAGCAACAATTAGAGAGCGTTTAGTTTCACTTACTGAGGCAGCTAGGATCCACTGTTATCAGTCACCATTATTCACTAATCATTCATGTGATCAGCTTGTGCTTTTACCCAATAAAATTTACTTAAACCTCACAATGTAATATGTGCAGATTTTTAGGTAAATCCAGGGGAAGCAAAATGTCTCCGAGAACAGAAACACTCACAGTGGGACTCAAACCTGTCCTTTTTTGTTCATGAGTCAATGGTGAATGAATAAGAGACTCGACTGGCTAGGATATGGAGAGACCTCATCCATTAAGTTACAATGCATTAAGGGAATGACACATGAGATGTGAACGGCTGCATGCTAATCAGGCCGAGGTTAAGTGGGACGTGGAGAAGACTTTGATGCAACCTTGGAGAGGTGGCTCTGATGCCCCGCTTTGCTTCCTCCGAGCGCATTTCAATGTGGGGGAATCTGCAGCTCACTGTACCCTAAAACACGCTTGTGATAGCAGCCCTGCAGCAGCCCCGCATGCCCTGACTCTCAGGGTCTCCTCTATACTGATCTGGCCCAAACGCTGCAATGGCCTGCGGAAGGCTTACAATTCCAGGAGAATGGACCCATTTCCACGCGAAAGCACAAACGCACTCCCGAGTTTTTCTCAGGGCGCATCAGAGGACACGTCACCAGAGAATGATGTAGCATGATTCAGTCAGGCAGACCATACTGATGTACGAAGGGTGGACTATATAGAAATGTGTGGGAGGCAGCCGAGCATTCAATAAACTGGACCTTAGTCAAAAAGCATGGCGGTGGTGTTGAACCCTTAAGCGATGTATATTTTGTAAAATCAAAGGCCATAAAATGCTTTCTTGTAAGAATGTATAAAAATCTAGATCTGTGAGTCAAACTGGTCACTCTAGAAAGTTCTAGAAAGTCTCCACACCCCAGAAATAGGAGTACCACCCCCTGAATCCCTTAATGGCATTCAACGTTGCCACCTGCTCAGACAGGAAAACGAGCGTCTAAGGGGCGACCCCAGATGAGAAACTGCCTGTTTAACGGACAGGAGGTGACAGCTGTTCTAAAGCCTTTGAACAAAGAACACTCAGAAGGTCTGATTCAGCGGGAGCACATTCTATACCACCCCAGAATGGATCACGCAACTACATAGGCATGTGTGAGTCTATAAGATAAGACAGACTTTATTGATCCCATGGGAAAATTCATGCTGCTTTTATGCACAAGAATTTCACCCCTGCGTTCAATAAAGTTTATCTTATCTTACGGACTGAGAGCTCCGCTCGCACAGATGGACGGCAGCGGACTCGTAGACAGAGACACATACTGTACACACAAATGCCCTAACACACAGCTGGCTATTACCATTCACCTTTATTTACCATCTCGCTCCCCAGCACAAAGAAATGCTTGCACACCAGGCTTCCCGGAATCAAGGGAGTTTTGGTGGCATGAGCTTGCTGGCTGTAAGTGACAGAGGTGAGTGAAGAAACCTGCAATTCGGGGGGGGGGCAACCTGCTCCCTTACCCCTACAGCCAAAGTCTCCTGTGATCTTGTGACTGTGATCGATTCCAGATACTTGTCCCGATAATTACAACGACCTGAGGCCATGCTGACGTAAGGGTGCCCAACCTACCACCGACAGGCTGCGGGGGTGTGATACAAGCTTCTGCATTTCCCCTAACGCACGTTGCCCACCCCCGTTTGACTGATCTGCCTGACCGTGGGAGCTGCTCCTTCTCAAAGGCCGCGGCGAACACACTGGTTTACACGTCGCCTTATTCCAGGAGGGGGAACGTTTGCTGGCGGAGTGTTCCTCGCTGCTCCGCGCCAGATGTTCGCAGATCGTTCCGTAGCTTCGATTCCCCTGAAGAAAGTAGGACTGCAGATGGGCAGGCACGAGAAGGCGAATGCAGACCGAAGTGATTTCTGGGATGTTCTTGTTTTCCGACAAGGTGTGAGAAGAACCCGGAGGAGGTCCTTAACCTCCATCTACCATCCAGTCTGTTTACAGTTGCTACTCATCCTATCTCTATTGTTCATTTTTTCCTTAGATCCAGACCTGTTTGCTATTTTCACCCTTACCTGTTCACTGTGACTCTATAAATCAATGTTATCTATGTATCAGTGACACTTAGGTTGAAAACAGAAGAAAAAAATCAGGTATCCAGCTAAGCTGGAACTGACAAGCCCTGGGACATGTTACTAGCGGAGGAGGGTAGTACTATTCTGCTACGATGATTAACTACGAGTAACACTGCAGTATTTCTAATATTATTAATCAGAAGTAGCAAAACTTTTATTTATGCAATGTTCTCGAAATGTTCTCAGAACAGCACATTGGAGTGGTCTCAGAAGATACATTTTTAGGAAAATGAAGGTTCTAATTACTATTAATTCAATTTTTTTTCAGATGGAGTTTTCAGAGAAAAGCAAACCAGTTGGACCTACATTTAATACCAAGGTACACAGAGACATCTTAACGTAGACCCACTACAAGATTTTGCATAGTCAGACACCGGCACCAAAATGGGTCAGACTTTAAAGATTTCCGCAAGACTGAAAAATTCTGCCATGACGAATGGCTGCTTTTTATTATTATTATTATTATTATTATTATTATTATTATTATTATTATTATTATTATTATTATTATTTTTCGTAAGATTGCCCTTTTACGAAATGAGACCTAAACGCAAAGTTTATGCTCAGAAAGCGCCTCTTACGGCTGCAGCCCGGTGCGAGACGCTGCCTGTCCCTTTAAATATTCTGTCACGGCCTCGGTACCGGATCATATGCTTCAACATACCTATGAGCATCAATATGAAGGTGATCGACCAGCAGAAATCCCTGCCTTAACGTGAATCCCTGCCTTACCAGCTCATGAATAAGCTGCATTCGACGTCGGTCTGGATGAGCCGGGAAGCGCAAAGCCGCAGCCCGAGGCTTAAAGACGGAACGCAATGCAGGGTTCGGTGCCGGTCTTAAAGTGCCGGTCCATTTCGGTAACGCTTCAAAAGCACACACGGGCTTAAAGACCGACATGGGTTTTCTGGGCGATCGATTACTGGGGTGCCCCGGGGTTTCACTCACCAACCATCTTTAATCTCCTTTTTCTATTTAAAGATTAAGCGGGACTACATTGGTGAGATAAACACATTAGGGGGCGCTTCTCCGCAGGGGGGGAGGGGGGCTGCAGGGACGCGGCCAGCCTGCGTTTCAGCACCACGTCTGCTGGACCTGCGCTCCGAGCCTCCGACTGCACCGCGCCGGTGGGGGATAGATATGGCTGGACTGCGCCTTTCCACATCACACACATGCAAGCACCATGGACAACACACACATACACACACACACACACACACACACACCATATACATCAGACACATCACACCAACCAGACCCGTATATAGGCAATCCTATTAACGCAATAAAGTACATACTGGCACATGTTGCTCTGAGCCATGTTAAGGGCTGTTTTCGCCAGTAATGCAGGCAACCCATGCTTAGTACAGAGGAGCGATCACTGAACATATTTCCTCCGTGTGATGAACCTGCCAGCAGCACACAATGCGAGAGCATCTTTTCATTCTCGCTGCGCTTATCTACACGTTACAAATGAACATGCGTGACATTTCAATGATCCGCTGCACAGTCAGTCACTGTGGATTAAATGCGTCTTTTCCATTTAAAGGAATAACTTAGTCTCCTACCTGGTCGATGCCGCCGGTCCGTCTGAGAGCCCAGTCCCGGAGTGAAGCGCCAAGCTGGAGCGTAAGGAACGCCTTGCCCCCTCCCTCCACCGTTAGCTGCCGTAAATATACTAATACAGGGACAGAAGTCCTAGGCGTCACCTGTAGAAAAACCGTAGAAAAAGCTTCGCCGGTCTTTAACCATTAAACAGAAAATCAAATATCCGCTAATAATTACTGGATACTATAACGGCCACAACATTCATATAAAGGTTACAATACTTAGTGTTATCTGATATTTCTCTTTATAGTCTAACCTTTGGCGACAACATGGAAATTTCCAGAACAGATTTAGGCTACACACCACATTCACGAGTGAACTGCTATTCAGGGTGATACTGCAGAGACTATTTACCAATGTAAAGGTCTGTAAAATAAATTGAACATTGATTCAGTGACTCCTCTACAGAATTAAGGATATTTTGTAGCACAAATAAACCAAATAAATTATACCATTTGACCAAAAAACCTACTCAACTCCGATTTCGTTCCTGGGGCCAGGAATGAAACCACATTCCCTGGCCCCACATACCATGAAATGATGAATCTTTGAGTCTTCCTCCTGAATCTGCTCCTGCCATGTGCCTTGTTCTGCCTGTGAATAGCTCTAGTGCGTCTGGAGTTACATATTTTTACCCCCAGCTCTGTGTGTGCGTGCAGGTTTTCGCTGAGTTCCCACCCCCAGTCCCAAAATACGTGTATATATTGTATGTATCATTTCCTGTAATATGTACAGGAAAAACACCAGAGTTACTGGGACACACAACTCCAAGAGCCCACCATCATGCAAGCATGGTGAAGAAATAACACTGTAATACACAATTTGCATGACGTGGTGCCACCACTCTTTATTAAGACTTGGGGGGAAAAACATTCCTGTTAAGAAACATTCTTGTAAAGAGTTACACTGAGGTTACCACTCAATTGAAGGAAGTCACTCTTGAAAACAGCAAATACTGCTCTCAGACATCAATACCGACTTTCACTAGAAGCTGAAAGAAGTACCTACATAGGCAACTGATGATGTGGGAGGTCAGTTAGCCACATTTGCAGCATAGTTGCTTGTGTCAGCGTCACACCATATTGTCCTTCCAACCTCTTAATTTCTCTACAGTGCCACCTTGAGGTAAATTCCAAATGAACACTGAATTGCGAGTGCTGCTAGGCAGGTACCAACCCTTCTGGGGCACTCCTGAATAAGATAAAAGAGAACAGAGGGGCAGTCTGACAAATGGTGCATATGTGATTTGATCATGTCCCTGGTAATGTTTGGATGATGGTTTATTGGTAGATCAGGAGCTCGCACACAAGGTTGGAGCTCAACTTCCAGGACGTCGCCTGCAAGTCCCAAGTTATGAGCGGAAAACCTCAAGATGTCAAGAAGAATGGAGAATGGGGGAGGTGCTACTCCACTCCACACGTGAAGAGGCACTAGTGTTGCCATGGCTACCTGTATAGGCGTTTGGGATGGTGCAATGGCGGGTGCATGGCCACTGGTCCAGATCAGATTGCCAATTCCTCATACCCTCATCACTCCCCAGGCACTGGGCTACCAGTGACAGCTTAGTGTTGATGTTTACAGTGACCTGCTCCAGCTCACAAGGGAAGCAGTCAGTACAGCAGCCGACTCTCTGCTGAATATTTACTGGCCAGAAAACAGCAGGAACCTAATGTGCATTTTCAGTATAGTAGGGAACTGCTTTCTAATCATGAGCCTGTTTTACAGACCAAACCAGACCGAGAAAATTTACCTATAGAATTCGTATCTGTATCTATGTCGACCACATTAGTCAGTCTGGTGAGTCAGGGCAGCAAAGGGCAGATTTGTTTACAGAGGGGCTGCAAAATGGCCAAACAGTCTTGACAGAGGCTGTGGGGAATGAATGGGACATATGCGGGGTGGATTAGGAAAGTCACGTGACCACACAAGGGAATGACGGCAGGCAACACCAAGGTGCTGTCTGCAAGGGAGTTTACACATTTTAGGATGCTCAGATTTCACCCAGGGGGAGTTTAAATGCGACACCGCTCTTCCCCTGCCACCATTTAAACATTAATCTGCTGCAAATCCCCAAGGAGCCCCTCCTGCAGGTCTTGCAGCATGATGAGCAAGCCTGCCAGTTGGAGACACACTCTCACATTTTGGCCTTACTGTGCATTTTGTCACTTGTGTTCAGTCTCAGCACAGGGAAACGCCACAGCCTCAATGGGACCTCAAAGGCCTCCAGCCTCCATCCAAGCTCTGCTGGGCTGTGCCACACTGTAGGGTTGGGCACAGGCCTTTCCCACTGCTAGATCACCCTTAACTAGCAGCCAATGGTATCTGGCTTTCTCCAGGAGTCAGGGACTCAGAGCTGACCAGAGCTGAAGCACAATGCAGCTGAACCACCAGGGCCCAGGAACAAACACTGACACTGTGTCAAACATCAACAGCATGGAAAATAGGGAACATGTCACCCAACTCCCTGATACATGCCTCTATCTTCAATGCACGTTGATGCTGACATAAGCATATGCATGATTTCCCTTTTCTAAGCAGGCACATTTCTAGATATACATTTCCTCTGTCATCCTTAATAAAAATAAACGTCACTGTTCCACAATCCATCAATAAGAAAAAGGTCTCTGTTCTCTATGATGCATGCATCTCGATCATTATTTCGCAAAAGGTTGAGATTATTCATGGACCCAATTAAATGTCATTGTGGCTCATCAAACGGTGCACCCAAATGATGGTGAGCAGCAGGCTCTTGTCTTGCTCAGTCCAAGGACAAGGATGACAAACAGAGAGCCGTTGACAAAGAGTCTAAGAGAGCGGCAGCCATCTTGCAGGGGAGACTGCGATTTGGATTGTGGAACAGGCCGAGTCCTGAAGAGAGCCCTACTGTGAAAACATAAACAAAACAAAAATAGAGAGTCTGAAAAGGGAAGTCTATGGGGCCGATTGTACAACGCTTCAGTGTTTTTAAAGGTCGCTGTAGGTGCCTTAAGGGTTAAATCACTGGCCTAGTCTCCATGTAGGGGCTGGACACGTTGCCCTCAAAAAGGAAACCTTCTCAGAATTTGCCAGTAAATGAGGAGTGACATAAAGTTATTTTGAGCAAGTAGAAATGAAAATAATAAAAAAAAACAATTGCAGACCACAAACTGGGACCCTCTGATTCTGTTTAACGTAAAACAAATGTAACACAAAGGGTAACAGCTGAATAGAAGCTGAACACGGTGATTGACCCAGCATCATTAAAGGAACATGAGGTGCATGTGGACATTAAGATCAGAAACATGCTCTTTCGTATCAGTGCAAAATGTACTCTCCAGGGTGATTTTTTTCTTTTTCTTTTGGAGGAATAAATGAGGTATAAAATTGACTTAATATTAGAAACTGTATTGACATGCAGCTATTACACAACAGTGTCACCATCTGATCACATCTGGTACTGCAACAGGGCAGTGCGTCTGACCTCCTGCACACTTCCACAAATACAGCCATCATGTTACTGCTGTTTGAGAGTGAAATGCAGCCATTAGGGATGACATAAGCCGTATATCTATGACACAGTTCTATGATTATTTTAAATATGAAACACCATGTACACTTCATGGGCCTGAATTGATTCATGCAGAGTGAACTGCTGTAAATTATAACAGTAGTGCGAATAATGTAATACATAAAATATGATGTAATATACATGTACCTTATGGTGTGGCCTCAAAGCTGCAGGACCACGAGTTTGACAGGCACCTCCTGCTCTGTCCTCATGCTTGCGCAGGCTTCTTCCGACAGGCCAATAACCTGCACTGTGACAGTACGTGTCACACAATGGCCTGGCGTCCCTTGCTGGCCACCTCCCTGCCTTGTGCCGTTCTCATTGTTGTCCCTGAGCCATTTTTTAAAGAAATGTAATAAAGTGGCAGAACACATTGATACACATATTGCAGAAACAGACAGACAGACAGATTAACCCTGGTTTTATTTTTGCATTTCACATGCGCATGTTGATTTTGAGTTATATATCTGGTCCTCGTGTTGCTGGAAAGGCTCGGTTTCAGAGAGGCAAGCAAATTAGTGGTTATAAAGTTCTTTGTGGGATTCGTGTCACGGAGCCCCAGTACAACTGGCAGCCAAACAGCCCAGAAGTGGCAGAGACCCACCTCTATATGGTGTTTTATATTTATAACGCAGCCGTCTGACTTCGTGGGATGCTCCCCCTAACGCTGTCCTTGTGCTGCTTGCTAGTGTGGAGGCGGCACTTGTAATCTTTCTGCCTACCGCGCTAACAGTGCTTTAGTCGCTTATTTAACCGCTTATGGATTTTTGTACCCATCACCTGCTTTAAGTAGGTCAACCACTCTGTGCCTCTTTCTGATAGATTGATCACTTTCCCCATGTTGATGGATGACAAAATGATTTTCCACGTGTGTTACGTTATGTATCCCAGGGAAGAAATATGTAAAACCTGGGCTTATTCTGACATATTACTGTTAAAGTAAATGCACAACCACTCAGTATCATGTTAGTACCCAACCAGAGTCAGTCACTAAAGAATCTGTCTGTCAAAGGAGTGTAGGGGTGCTCAGTAAGAAGAACCAAGAATGCAGAGCGAACTGGTACATCACAGCTGCGAAACACCAGGCTGTTGCTGATCTTCTTACTGTGCTGCATGCTGGGAAAATGGCCAAAACAGGGCACGCTGTCACCGCACCCAGAGTGGCCAGCACTGCTGGTGAGCCTCCATTAGGGCTCAGGACCTCCTCTTCCTCTTGCATCTCCCAGAGGTACCACCTGACCGCAAAGTCACTGTGCACGGCACATATTGTGGATGCTGGGTAACAGGTTAGATAATAGGTTACATAACTATGTATTAATCTGCATTGAATAAGCTAACAAGCCTCAGGCAAAAAGACACAAGGGCAAAGGCAGACACAAACAAAACAAGAAGCAGATTCGCAGAAATCGCACACATAAACACGTAATGAAGCATGCTTACGTATGCTATGTCCACTCCTGAAGAATTATTTATTGCACGGTTGTAAAATAGGATGGGATGGAATAGGATAGGATAATGTATCCATATGAAGGACCTCAACCCACGACCTGAGTTAAAGGAAGCACACTTCACTAAGATGCGTGTTTTTGTTCTGATTGTCAGGCTCCACAAGGCTCAAAACGCTTAAGAAACGTAGTTAAAAGCAGTTGTAGCTCACAGACATACGTCATGACAGCAGCATGCTGCAGATGATGCTGACCCATAACCCAAAACAGCATGTTTCTCTTCACGCCACCCCAGCCAAGAGTTCTCTGTAATCAGGGTCAAATTTGCTGAAAATACACGCCAACTGAACCACCTACGTTGGACACGACACAATTGAAAGAACACCACAGGTGCATCTTTAGAAAAGTGTTTAATGTTCAGATTGTGGATCAAAGCTTTAAAAGCGAGAAACTGTCCAAAATCTAAAACAATTGTATAGAGTCTCGTCCGGCCATTAACAATTCATGCATCCAGTTTTGGCAGTTTGGTATCTTAGCATTACTTTTTGCAAATTTGTGATGTTTACACTGGCATCCTTCAGGGGGAGTCATGGCTGCTCAACATGAATTAGCAGCCATTCTGCCAGGAGGGAACTCGCCTGCCACCCCTAATACCATCATGGACAGCGGTGACGCCTGTAGCTGAAGCCGTCTGATGCCCTCCACATCATCTGCAGTCGCTGTCTGTCTGCGCAGACGGGTCACTCCGGGTCTTTCCGCTCCAGGCAGGACTGTCCCGACACGTCGGCGGTCATGCAGAAAGAACTGCAGGTAAACGTAAAACAAATGCAGGAGCCTCAGGACTCCTCTGCGCCCCCTAGAGGGGCCACCAGGTCAGCGGCTCCACAGAAGGTCAAAGGGCCAGATCCATGACTCATACTTGTACAGATTTACTGCCTGTAGTCACCTAAACTCCAAGATGACCAGGGCAACTACATACTACAATAACACCAATATGTGCAACAGAATATTTTTCCATCGAGTTTTAGGAAAACATTTTCTAAATAATGCTGAATGCTACTGATGAATTTTCTGATTGCGAACAGTAGTGCAGAATGGCCGTCAGTCATCAGGCCCCAGCCACCAATGAGAATACAGGACAAGCAGACAGAAAATAACTTTGTTTTACAGACAATGACAGTAGGGACTGAGTAAACAAAGTATGTATAACTATGAGCAGGAAGTGCTGATTCCTGCCAGAGACAATGAAAGTCCTCTTTAATTCGCACTCCTGTTAGGCACAAATAAAGCAGCTTGCGAATTAAGCGATGCTGAAATTCTTCACACGGAGCCCCGAGCGTGGGCGTGACGGAGGGTTTGGAAAACTCTCCAACTGCCATTATGTACAAATAACATAAAGGTTTTATTTTTGCACTGAGCATATTGAACACCCGACTTGGGCAGGACCAGGCTCATTTTCACTAAGAGGCCCGTAGCAGTGAGAACAGCTCCACATCTCGTACTGATCACACCAGCCGCTCCGATGGGGGATTCAAATCGGCCCTGCCCACCTGCCGCTCCGCCTCTGGCCCCGGCCGCACTCCCAGGAGGACCAACGGAGCCTCTCTGCGGCCTCGTATGGCCGATGTCTGCAGGCGAAGGCTTTGTCTGAGAGCGCCTCCATCTGGGAAAGGTAGCCAGAGACACCAGAATTGAAACGTGTCATAATGAGGGAAATTACACACATTTGTCATGAAAGACCGACTGTATTAAAGCATTAGAACCAGCAGACCTGTGTACTGTCACTATTGTCTTCTTAATCATCTACCTGCTTTAAAACTCTGGATGGCTGCCCCATTACAGAGACAGGTCGTCATAACATCTCCCCAGCAGAGAAAACGGCTACAACCTTACCCCTACAGGGGCTTCTTCTCCAGCATCTAGAGGCTCGATCTCAATGACACGCCAGCTGTTCGAGGCAGAGGTGCGGAAATTACTGAACGGACCAGCATCCTGGGTTAGATATTAGGCCCAATTTAAGTAATAATAAACCAGCCTGCTGACACGTAGATCATTGACAAGTACGCAAAAACACTGATCTGCTGAACCTTAGAAACCATGACAATGTATAATAAATATGCGTCCAAACAAGGCTCCTGTGCTGGAGTGCTGCAATAACACTAATATCTGGGACTGCGACCTTTATAAATGGGTGTCTTTATCTCTATGGTGGTACAGTGGCCACAGGTGAGAGTACCTGGGTGTGACGATATGCTTCTGCTGCAATTCCTCCCTCTTGGTTGCGGTTACCAGGGAAATGGGTATGATGACATCATTGATGTCAAATGAGAGCCCGCCATGTCGGCCCAAGCCTCCCCACCTCTGCATCACAAAGTTAAACAGTAAATATAAAGTAACAGTGAAAAGTTTGGACATGCCAAGCCACCTACAAAGGAGAGTGATAGTGTCACATCACATGATCCGCCCGACCAGACAGAGAAGGAAAAGCGGCCAATGAGTGCTCAGCATGTGTGGGACCTCATTCAGGATGCTGGAAAAGCATCCCAGCAGGCCACCTCATGGAACTGGCGTAGAGGAGACTGTAGGGTCAGCCGGTCCCTGGAGCAATCGGGGTTAAGGCCTTGCTCAAGGGCTCAATGATGGCATCACTCTGCTGACCATGGGATTTGAACCAGCAACCTTCTGAGTTCCAACCCATGGAGCTGCCCCCCCCCCAACAGATTATTTTTTTTTTTTGGTCAGTGCATAATTCCATATGTTATTTTCTAGTCTTGATATCTTTATAATTATTCTAAAATGTAGAGAATATTACAAATAAACCTTTCTATGGGTAGGTGCGTTCAAACTTCTGACTGTTACTGTACCTGCGCTTTCATGCGGTTAACGATCCCTAACCCCAGAGCACTGAATCACAGAAACAGTGTCAGGGCTGTAATTAGCCCTGGTAATCAAAGCAGATGTTTTCAGGCTCTGTGCCAAAAGGCTAAGCAACCCACCTGCTTGGAGGAGAGCGTCTGTGTCCGTGTGCCCTGGGGGACCGTGAGCTCCTCAGGGCTGTCCTCCGTGCCTGTGGAAGGGTTACTGAAGGGGTCTGCATCTGTGGGCACGCACCACACGGAAAGCACACGCAGGTCAGACCCTGTGCCCTATTAGCGTCAATGCCTTCGGGTTCCTTTGGTTGGATTCTAACATCTGTGAATAACTTAAGAACTAAGAGTATTGATGAACACCACATGCATGGATATCCACCATCCTACTCCTCCCTCTTCCATGATTGGCAGCCTCTCTCCCTACCCTCTGGGCTCCTGTTTGAGTGCCTCCGCTTCCTCCGCCCTCGTTGGGTGAAAGGAGACCCATCTCTGTGGGACGTCTGATGCTTCGGATTGGAGCCGAACACTAGGGGATGCAAGACACAGGGGATTCCACAGTGCATAGCCAAGACCCCACCTTACCATAAATCACAAAAAAAACCCCTAACCCTGCAGTCATTTAAGCACTTCTACAGGCTGGGCAGGATCTACCTTCCTGAGACGCGACTGGATGCTAAGAACAGCCCTCGGTGCCAGCCGGAGGCCAGACCGCACCACGCAGAGACAGTATGGCGCGGCTCTCACAGATAGCACAGAGTGTCCAGCCCAGATAAGCCAGGACAATACTAGAGTCATCAAACATCTTCATATCTCTGGCTGCAAAGCGGTAAACAAATCCAGACACAAGAACATGCCGCCAGAATTTGCATCAGTCTCTGTTCCTCCATTGCCTCTGTCTGGGGCAACTGGAGGCAATGATATGGATATGTATATGTGTATGTATAATAAATAATAATAATAATAATAATAATAATAATAATAATAAGCCAGACATGGAGAAGCAAAACACAAGGCAGCTCTTTTTAACGAAGCCCATACAGCAGTTAGGATGGAGATCACAGGCTCAACCCTGTAGGCTGGAGGTTTCTGGTTCCATCTGGTTCCAGTCCCAGAGACGCCCCTGCTGAAGAAACCTTGACCAGGACGAATCCTTTCAAAAACCGAAGGTTTGGGCAGCATTGAGAGAACTGGGCCATCACCGCATAATCTCACTGTTAGCTAAGCTGCGCCTTCGAGCTGGAAGTGCGGCAAGGTGCCATGGGCGACAGCGATGCGATGACAGCTGAAGATGGAAACTTCACCAACCTGTTGAAGATCCTTACCAAGCATAGGTGGGGTCCTAAATACCGCATCCTTAGATGGAGGGAGAAAACGTGGGCTTGACCTCTCTATCCGAACCAGGGCTGGCTGCCTGGCATCTCCACAGAAAGCACTTTGGAGGTAGAGGGAAAGTGGAGTCTCTGTAGATGAGACAGAATGTTTCAGGATCTAAAAATGAAACAGGACACCGCTTAAAGTGTGGAGAACAAGTGATTCTCATTTGGGGATCGCAGTCTGCCACAAAAGTTCTGCTCCCCTGGATACTGAGAAAGTATATTTACCTGAGGAGAGGGACAACACCGGGTGTGGCCTCATCAGCTCCGCCCACCTTCTCTCGTCCACTCCCACGGGGGCCCCTCTGGGGCGGGAGGACTCTGTGCTCACAGCTGTTGGACGGCAGAATTCACAGAGCGGGCAAGCGAGGCTGGGCTCCTGTTCAGGCAGAAAGGGCATCAACAGAGGGCAACAATGAATACCAGAGATGAGAATGACTGTAACAATTTAAATTAAATTAGCACTTCCACTACTATTAGTCAGCAGTGAATCAGTGAATATAATTAGTAAAGACGAAGTCAGCTTCTCTAAACATTTCACAGCAGAAAAAGATACCATCCCAAACCAGATTACTTGTCTAATAGTGAGAATTCACACAAATACACATCTAAGATTGAAATTCTGCCCTTTCATCCAAATAGAGCTGTATGTTTCAGACAGAACTCACTCAACGTGAAAGCATGATACTGCAGGCTACCACCCTCAAACATTCACCCCATAGCAGTCCGGCAGATTTCAATATCACAAAACACTAAATGCAGCTCCGTAAACTTAGCACAAATGAGGAGGCATCTATTTGTCAAGGACTCATTGTTTTAAGCTAAAGGTTAGTCTGCTTTCCCCACTTCTGGTGCTGGGCAATGAGTCAGGAGAACCATTTTGTAAGGCTAAGCCAAACAAAGCCATAAAAATACGGGGCTTGTTTGCCATTTGAGGATGACCTGGGATGACTCCCTTTTCCAGCTCGAGCCGCAGCTAAACCACAAGCAGCAGACTGGACGCTCCTCTCACTCCGGTCCAGTTCTTACCTGCTGCATGCGTGGACATCCTGGGTCAAAGGTGAAGAGGCGGCGCTTGCGGTAGGTGAGGAGGGGGCGTGTACGAGCTGATTGGCTGGACTTCCTGCAACGACTCTGGTGCTTCTTGAGATGAACTTGTCTGAAAAAGGGAGAGACACTCCAGTAGGACACATCAGGGAAACAGCAGGAGAAATACAAGCTCCTCCCACAACCTCTTCCTGGAAGATAGACGAAAAAAAAAAGATCCAAGGATCATTTTTGTATTACAAGGCCCTAAATTTAATATAAAACAAATATAACTAAAACACAAGTCTTATTACTGCCTTTACTTTCGTCTGGACGAAACTAACTAACTTAGTGTTTAATTCATTAGCTGCTAACTGGACTAATTTACTTTTCATATTACCTAAACATTAACTAAATTTCAACAAAAGGATTCATGTTTGCATGGAGAGTCATATGGTATAGAGTCCATCAGCAACCTATTGTGTCACTGTCACACATGACGTTACCTGAAATACCATCTACGATAGACGTGAGGAAGCCCTACTCAGTTAAAACTAAATCTATTTTGTACTTTAATTAACAATTTTGATGTTCTATCTTTTGTACATTATAGTCAGGGCCGCCCAGGTCTTTTCAGGGCCCTAAGCAACACTTGATTGACTTAGTTGTCTTCTGTCATCCTCCTTCCCATTCTGACAGGCTGGTCAGATGGAGAGACGCCCGGAGGCTACGTTCTTTGCTCAGGGAACCACTGACGACGCGAAGCACAGCTAACATTCGCAGAAGAACATTTAAACGACACATACCCCACCTCACCCTCCACCTTCATTGCTGCTAATCCAGTACAGGGTCACGGTGAACCTAGGGTTGTGGGCACAGGCTGCACAGGGCACAAGGCCGGGGACACCCTGAACACGATGCCTGGCCATCACAGGCCCGGGGACTCCCTGAACACGATGCCAGGCCATCACAGGCCCGGGGACTCCCTGA
>JAODLC010000038.1:16533012-16556077 GCA_026781145.1 Hippopotamyrus pictus | reverse complement strand
CCGCCCTCTCCCCCCCCATGCTCACGTGGAATAAGCCATCAACTGAAATCATCTCTGGAGGTGCGGAAAAGACACTTCAGCCCCTCTGGTTGCTAACGACAAGTGGGTCGTCAAGTGTAGCTGGAACCGTCCAGCTGTATGGGAAGTCTGATTGGCTCAGACTGCATCATGTGACATCTTGTGCCTTAAACCTCTGCAAGGTTCCTGTTTATAACATTTATACATAAATCAGCATTGATTGTGGCTATTTGGTTTGTCCACAGTTTTAAATTAACACTGCGTCATATCCTGTGGTAAAACCACCTCTTTTTTATTTTTTATTTACATATTTTGGTCACTTTTTTAGGTTCCTGGTGCGTCCTGTAGCACCAGCCGATAAAAGATGGTTGTCTGAAACGGGAGAATAAAAAATTCTCCTGGTTTGCATCTGACAATGTCACAGGAAAGTCGACGGATGAATAAATTGGTAACGGACGACCAGAGGCAGCAGAGAGCCCGGTCTAACCAAACACCTGCCCGAGAGAGAAAAAAATAAATGAAAATAAAACCAGATAATTCGCCGTGTGAAATTTTCTTGTGTTTTAAAGCTTGTGGTTTAAAATATCAATAAAAAATGTGCTTTTACTGGGTTTACTGGGCATCCCACTGTGGCGAGGGGGAAAAAAAATCGCCTGGGAACATTTATCCACGGCTGAGCAGGAGATCCACTGTGGTCTGTTTGCCTTCCTGTGACAGTAATTGAGGGAAGCTGCCTGGAACAGTGTGAGGACGGGGGGGGCGATAGAGGGAGGGGGCTGTGGGATGGAAAGCCATTCATCTAAAATCTATGGTAGTGGAACAGAATATTACGCGCTAATGTGTAATTAGACGGTTAAGGGAATAAGGTCAGACCGTCACTGCATTCTCGTTAAAACACTGCCATCTAGTGGCCGGTTCGCAGCAATGCATTTTTTTCCCCAAGCTGGCAGACAAATTAGGTTTCATTCAACGGTGAGCTCGCCGCGTTAACGCTTTTAGCTGCAAGAAATGATTATGATAATTCTGATTACATGCACTGTTCCAGAATCGCACACATATGGGATATACAGATCCAGCCGTTAAGGTTGGGGAGTCGAGCCTAGATTTTTTTTTTTTTGTGCGGTGTCACACATCTGCCAGTAAGTTGCATGTTTCGTCTCTGCGGTGGGGCAGGTGAGTGACGGCTAGGTGCCCCCTCCCACGCCTCAGTGGTTGGGTCAGCACCGGGGGACAAGGGGCCTCGCGGTTCCAGGGGTTCGAGGCGTTACACGGTGACTTAAGCAGGAGTTGGCCAGAGGTGGGGCAGCGTGAGCAGGGGCATGCTCCACTAACACATACACACACACACACACACAGAGAGAGAGAGAGAGAGAGAGAGAGCTACATTCTGCACCTACAAACTCACCACTGAATCTGCTGCTCAGGAAAAGACACAGGACCCTTCTTTGTGCGCTGGTTCGGCGCGACAGTCACGTGATGCACAGGTCAGGCACAAGGCAAGCGGTCGATTGCCTCCCTAAGACCCTCCCTGCTGGAATGAATGAGCTCTGACGGAGACACCCGGGCTCCAGAGTCCTCCATCAGCCGCGCGTCACTTCCCGTCGCGCTAATGCTTTAATAACCTTGTGAGTGACGCGACCTTAGTGCTTAGGGCACACTGTTGCTGAGCCACCAGAGGCCCTAATATCACGACAGCGTGTTAAACAGCTACACGCCGCCGAAGAGTCTAAATTAATGCGGTTAACGGATTAATCAGTCGGATTGAGCCGCCGCGCGCTCAGCTTGAAGGAGAACCCGAGCTGACGTCGGCTCGTACACGTGCCTCGCACCTGCTGTGCCCGCCTGTCCCGAGCACCCTGGCCCGGGGGCAGTTTCAGAAGCGGGGACTGACACTACAGGTCTGACAAGCAATGCTTGGCAAAAGTGCCTCCGGACTGGGGGGTTAGCAGGGGCAACGCGGTCCTTAATTAAGATACATTTAGATGTTAGAGACCCGGATTCATTAGCAACAGACTGGATGTGTTTAATTTCATGGAGGAGTCCCCTGTCACACAAAATCAAACTCTTTAACCTTTCCTCCCATTCGCACTCAGTAGCTGCTGTCACATAGAAAATCTTGAAATTGTGCAGAAATATTTTAGATGAATTCATGGCATATATTTTGATGGCATTTAGCTCAAATTAATAATGTGAGGAAACAGTTTTGCTCCACGCAGAACTGGAAGTTGCTTGTGTCAGATTAACGCCGTGAATTCTTAATTAATTTGCGCATTGAGACGGCCGTTTTGCTTAAAGCAGCTCACGCATCAGATAACTGTCAAAATGTTTACAGTTACAGTACTGACACACCCACACAGTAACGTTCCATGATTTTATAACATTCAGTAAATATACCTTAGCCGGTCCAAGATTTCCAGACTAACAGGACTGCTTCGCCGGTGGGTTACTTCTGTCCCCTAGTGTCCACTGGATATATTGCCGCTTCTATCCATCCATTTTCTAGCTGCTTATCCTACACAAGGTCGGGGGGGGGGGGCTGCCATAAAGTCTATGTCAGGCAGCATATGGCAGAAGGCAGGGGAACACAGTGGATGGGATGCATAACATTATTTATCAGTAACAATTTATGAATCGCAATACTTGTACATTCTTGTCCATTATTTCCTAACTGTTCCGAAATGTAATGCCATACTACTGTATTTTCTACAGATGCGGTCGCAATTCTGTAATTGTGTGTAATTGCAATTGCATTCTGGGGATCTGAAACAGTCTACAGTTTCTCAACAATAGCGCAATCTTGGCACAATTCCCAAGAAGCTGCTCCGCCAAGACATTTATGAAACCCTGATTATTCTGCACCGCCGCGGCTGCTGTTTAATTAGGTCACATTTTCCAGGAACGGCGGAAGGTCACACGCGCGGTGAAACGAAACTGAGAGAAGATATGCGAGGTCTGCTACGTGATTATCCCTAATCCCCATGACAGGCAGCCCACTGCTATCTGAAAATCCTGCCCCTGGAACTGCGCTAAATGCCCTTCCCTGGCCATTAGGTCAGAGTGAGGAAGGGGGACGCAAACACCCAACCTTTGGCAGTCACTCAGCGATTTCCAGCATAAATAATCGCTGAGTTTGAATAATTCAGCGCGCAGCGACGCAATAAATACAACAATAACGAAGCAGTAAACAGCTCATTCGCATATCTTCGGCAGATTTGCCCCTCGTTTGCTTTAAATGTCGTTAATCATTGCTAGTTTTTACTGCGATCTACGGACGCTTGGCGAGATCCTCACATTGCAGCTCATGGCACTATACACCTTATTTTAATCTTATCTAACCTTAAGCTAGATGATGTGGTATCTCGGTCTGTACAGCTATGGCCGCGCCCGTGTACTGCAGTTTGGCACCGAGTTTGCGTGGCTTTGTGGGCACAGTCCAAAAGACGGAGGATCAGCGTCTCCAAATCGCCCTTCGTGGATGGGTGTGCGTCCTGGCATAGGCAGCCTGGTTCACACACCCCCCCGATAAGCGTTAATGGATGAAGTCATTTCTCAAACGGCTGCAGTTCTTTCTGTTTGAATGTTTGCTCGTTAAGATGATTATGATTCAATCAAACACACTACTGTTCGAAGCGAAATTAAAATTTTACACCAGTGTCCTGGTTTAAAATTCCACTGACACTGCAAATGAAGCATATTTGCTTTGTGTAAATGAAAAAAGACAGGGTGCAAAATGGACAATATAGAAAGCCACGGAATTGCATGCGTAATCGATAATTATGTAAGGAAATGTGTGACAAAATGTGCCAAAAAATAAACACAAACGTTTTCGAATAATGGTACACGGAGGATGATGTGTAACGTCAAATAGATAAGGTACGGTAGTTTATCAGACCATTCCAATTAATTGAATTAATAGTTAATAAATGTTTTTTTTACTAATTAGTCTATAATGGCTTTTTCTCCAAATCTCATTTCCCGATTAGTCGGATGCCAGGTCTCAGGTTTTAAAGTTGCGCACATTGCCAGCCACACAGATGACGTATAAAGCCAGCCTTTCCTTTGCATCGGCGACGGTAATTTGGTACCCGCCAGAGGATCCCCCAGAAGGGCTGCCGCAGGGAGATAAGCCGAGCGGGACGCATATCGGTACGCGACGGGAGAAACATTGGTGTTTACCGTACCAAAGGTTGACAGGCGGATAATCACCGGACTTAAAGTAAAGCACCGGGTCACCGGGAGTGCCTCAGCGAAAGCAGCGCCCGAATATGCGGCGCCTTCTGCCCATATACAATGTATGACAGGCCGTCTTCATGCAAAACGTCGTGCTAATCGTCTCGGGCCATTTGTGTCACCTTTTTGTATGACTGCGCTATAAAAAAACTTCAGCATTTGCAAAATGTTTAAGATGCGACTCCTGAGATTCTCAGTAAGCTTAAGACCTTCCTAAAAATACACAGAACAACTAAAAAAAAAACCAAACCCACGTCCACACTTGAAAACCTCAACTGCATATTTTTCTCACTGCACGACAAGTATGTTTTATTTGGCACAAATTGTAAACAATGAGATTGCAGCTACCATTTATATAATTATGGGCCGTATGTACACTTCATTCCTTTATTACTCAGTACCGGATGCTAATTATTTTGGAGATTCTTCCCTGCTGCTGTCATTGAATGTTCTCTGCCTCCCGTCGCACATAATAACCAGCCCTCCCGCTCCCCGGCCTCACCAAACATCAGCAGGTCGATGGCGGAAGGAAGCCGCCGCCCACTCACGAGAAGCATCACGGTGAGATTTTTCCCCGCCCACACCTGCCCGGAACTCTCTTCCGTGTTTCGACAGTTTCGTATATTACTAAATATTGACCTGTTACTGTAAGCAAAAAGGAAGAAAAACGCTTCAAATATGATATGAGTAAATCTATGTTTAAGGTAGTTCATATTACAGTGAAACAGTGTTATTAAGGTGCGTGATAGAATAGTAAATTCATGTTAAGGTATCTAATAGTGGAATTAGTCTCTGTTAAGGTGCACGATAGAACTGGAAATTCATGTTAAGGTATCCGATAGTGGAATGAGTCAGTGTTAAGGTGCATGATAGAACAGTGGTTTCATGTTATGGTGTCTGATATCGGAATGAATCTGTGTTAAGGTGCATAATAGAACAGTACATTCATGTTAAGGTATCCAATAGTGGAAAGAGTCAGTGTTAAGGTGCATGATAGAACACTGATTTCATATTATGGTGTCTAATATCGAAATGAGTCTTTGTTAAGGTGCATGATAGAGGAGTCAACTCATGTTGACGTTTCTGATAGAAGACTGATTCTGTGTTAAGGTGTATGGTCGAGGAGTCAAGTCGTGTTAAGGTATCTGATAGCAGAATGAGTCTGTGTTAAGGTTCAGCAGGGCTGGCATGAAACACTGGTTACCATTTAAATAACTGCTGGTGTCATGACCTGCTCGTTCGATCCTCTCGTGTGCCACGCCCCCTCATTAACCTCGTGTGAATTCCTGATTGTTATCAGCTGTCTCCTGTTATTTCGACTTGTCCTGTGTATTTAAGTCCACAACAGAGTCTGTATCCCCAGTCCCATCATTAACATCTCGATCGTATTGTGCCCTGTCTGCCTGTTTGCCCTAATAAATCCCGTTACTTGGACTTCCGTGTCTGGACCCTGATTCTCCGCTCCCTGCTCGTCCGACCATTCACAACACCAGGCTGTTTTCGGCTGCTGTCCGTAAAGATCTACGGAACAAAACCAGTTCTTGGTTCAGTGATGGATCAACAGCTATTTTTCTAGCGCTACCCAGAGCTCAGGACTGTGGGCAAAATATAGACCCAAAGACCATCAAGGGCAGAAGAAAAAAAACAAGAAGCGTTCCGCACAGGAAACGTCAAGCAGATTTCAGTTTGACTGCGATCTCCCTGATTTTAAGCATGCAATCGGAGGCCACGCTGGCCAGTGAACACGACTCCAGTGGGCTGGGCCGCATCTACATGGCCAGACAACAGCAGCCATTCACCTGTGTGCCGCCGTGATGTGTGCTGTGATACTTTCTGCAAAGACAGCCCCTTACCTGTAGCTACAGGCTTATAAACGTATATGTAGCAAAGTCTTCGAAAATAACATATTATGAAAAAAAAGAAGTTTCTGCTTTTTTCTTCCGAATTGATGGTGTCATGTCAAGCCTGTCACATTATATTGCAGGGAGGATGAGGATTTTTCTGGAAGTTTCCATCATGATTACAACTTTTTATAGATTACAATCGGAGGCTTCATTCTGGATGTAAACATGGGGCAGGAATAAATCTGTTTTCTCTGGTTTTTTGCTTCTCCTTCGGGCAGGGAGACAGCACCGGTTTGCCAGTGTGAGATCGATGCATGTTACTCATGCCCGCTATTGAGATGGTGGGAGGGGCAGGTGGCATCTGTCCATGGTGCTGACGTAGGCAGACTCTGCCAGAAGTGGGCCGACATGCAGGGAAAGAAAAGACCGACTCGGAAAAACCTCAGCAAATATTTTTGACATGACATAGCTCTGCAGTGGAAATGCATCCAATAGAGACAAACGCACACGCAGACATACACATACACACGTGGCACAGTATCTGACCGGGAGTATGACTACACAGGAGCTTCCGTAGTGGTGGTATGAAGGGAAGCGTGCTTCGCAAGGCCTGCAAACATGGCCCGGGTTCAGATCCACTTCAAACGGCCCATTGTGCGCTTATGATGTCATAAACGCATCACATAATGCGGGCGCCGAGTCAAAGATTCCTCTTTCCGGCACTGGAGCTCAACCGGGCCCTCATCCGGTGTTCCGAGTCGGTTCCGCGGTACCCGATTACTCATTGTTATGTTTTTAGCCCCCCTTCCGTTTCTTCCCAGAATGTTCCGCAAGAGCCCAATATATTTCTCCTCAAAGCTTCTTGCCTTTTAATCACAAACAGAAAAGCAAATAATCATGAACACAATACTAAAACAGCAGGTTACGTGGTTAAGTCTGGCTGTAGAGAATGAGGTTAGATCTTTGGTTCGGGCTCTGGTAACGCTCGCTTCAACATCAACACGCCAAGTCTTCCGCAGTCATAGATGAGCTACGCCCATGTGGAAGGCTCAGGGTTCTCTTGGCATGTCACACGGAACCGGGCAGCACCCCTGCTAGCTCCCGGTCAGTTAGGTGACAGATCCCCTCAGTACCTTACTAAAGAATGCTAATCAACACCAATCCTGAGTGACCGAGAACCATTCCTGGAAGATAAACCTACAGTATGCAGAATTACAGGTTAAGCAGTCAATTTGTTCACATCTGTTGCTAACTGGTGTGGATTTTTTTTCCACCCTGCTCCCAACTTTGCGACCCCCATCGTGGCAAGAACCAAAACATGCGTGGTAGATGTGGTGACTCAGAACTGGTGAGCCAGCCTCCACACAAAGCCCATGTTGTTATATGGGGGAGGGGAGCTGAATTTTATTTTCATTGATTGAAGAGTGTTTTTTTTTTTGTAGAAGTATTCGAAACGTTTCATTTACTTGAAAATCCGGGAAATACTTCCCTTCGGGGGTAAAAGAAAGGCAACAGCTTTGCCAGAATTAACCTACATCATGTACACATTATTAAATACGAATGTGGCTGAAAGTGATTTGTATTTGATTTGTATTTGCCTGATCTGCACTGTGGTATACAGGCATCTTGACAATAAACGTAACCACAACCCAGCAGACAAGTCTTTCAAAACAGTCGTCAAAGGTCGAAGCTGAACGCTGTGTGGATTACCCACACTCCTGTTACAAAATCAGCCCTGGGAGACAGACAAGGAGGGTACAATGGCTCAGAACGCCAAAGGGGAAGGAAAGCTGGATTTTTCACGGGCGTGGAGGTCACAGCTGAGGTGGGTGACATTTCTGTTATGTGTGGCATTGGGGACTGTTTGTGTGCGTTACTGTAAATTATTCTCAGGCAGGAAAACACTGCCACACCTTTGACCTTCCGTGAGCATAGTGCCGTCTGCAACAATTCAAAGCTGTCCGGTCATCTGCCTGCCTGTTTGCTCAGCGGTATGAAAAGTCTGGCGAGCGGCTCAGAATGAGGGTGATTCATCCAGCTGCTGCCAGCTCGTTTGATTGGTTCAGGAGAGGTTTGTTTATTTATAACCAGACCAGATGCGATCGGGGCCTCACACGCTGATAGGCGTCTCCGTACTCCTGCCTGTCCCGGGCTTGTGATACTTCTTTATGTGCGAGGCGAAACGTGCCGACGGATTCGAGCGATGCTGCGTATCTGAGAAGATCATTTGGATTTAGATAATCTACAAAAATAGCACCTGTTTTTCTTATGCCGATCTAAATCTGGAGAATGCCATTACGACAACTAAACGGGCGTCTTTTTCTACGCTCGTCAGTCGTACATCGCTCACACGTCGCCCCCACTTGGCACCCAGGCATTTTTTTTCCTGATGTGGTCATGTCAGGAGCGGATCCGGAACTTTATGTGGGCGGTTGAGTTCCCGTTACAGGGGACCGTGTACTTTAACGGTCGTTGACTACTCCAATTACAAAAGACTTCCTGTGCTTTGATTCTGTCAGTCAGCACACGGGAGGACCAGACAAAGGACTGACAGCAGAGGTTATTTTGAACGCAAACACAGGTCACTTCGACGGCCAGCGAGCCACTGATCTGGGATTCTGTTCCTTTGATGGAAATTCTGTTCTCGGCCCAGCGTACCAAAGGTTTTTTTTTGGGCGAAGCAGTGCAACAGGTTAACTTTGTTACTGCGTAAATAGGATGAAAGCTATGCTTTGTTTTGCCACACGTGTCTGTCAAGGTCGATTGGATTTACAGCCCCCTGTTTTGTGGAGCTCTAAAAATAGCCAGTTGAGATGCAAGACCACCTCCATTAGGGCCCAGCTGCACATGGCGCAGGTTTGTACAGATTCAGGGGGACCTAACCACACTCTAGGATATTCTCTGGCCCGGTCAGCCTCCCCCTGCTTCCACTGAGCATACGGACCACATTCCCAGGAAGTGGATCATTCTTGAATAAGGAAAGAAAACAAGTAACAGTAAAAGGCAGAACTTTGTACTCATTTATGGCTTGGGTGCATTTTTTTTTGGGGGGGGGGGCAGAAAGTTTCTAAACCTCTTCAAAGTGCATGTGGAAAGGATATTTATGTCATCTGTCTCTTCCGACAAGACTTAAGCTGAAAGCGATTTTGCGGCTGCCCGACATGTAAAGACAGCTGCTCTCTCCTCTCTAACGGCATTCTGTCATTTTAAATTCACAGGATGATTTTGAAAACACACACACACATCCCTTCGTCCATCTGGCCCCATGACGTAAACAATAATAAGACGATGGATAAATAGCGGGTCAAGGAAACTTAGCCGATTCTGTATATTTCGGTCCAATCAGGATGCCCAACTCAGCACACCTGACCCACATGACCCCGCCCCCCACAACCACCATCACTCAGTCACGTCCTCAGTCACATGGGGGACCTCAATCCGCTCCTGCCTGCATCTGGGATAGGCATAAGCCACCAGGACTAATCTCTGGTTCCATGTTTGAAATGATACATCCGCAGGAAGCAGGGCTGGACCGAGATTAAAAAATCGCCCCCGGACTTTTGTCCTTACAGGCCCACCATACAAGCATGATAAAATTAGCTGTTAGGGATGGGATTGCCGAGCCCATAACTCTATCAGCCAGCTGGAATAATGCCCGGTATGCCGGATGGCCGGGCCGGCGTCAGCAGGGGACGTCTCAGCTGAAGACACTGCTGTCATCTGCCCAGGAACAGGCGTTTGAGTCAAGCCAGAGAGGGAATCGCCCCGATCTGGAGGCAGCGCCTGCCGACGGCTAGACGGCCTGCATTTTGCGGCCTGGACCGCCTACATGCGATGGCACTGTGGCTGTGCTCCTGTGCTCACGCAGAACTGTGCAGTCACACCCATGTTTCAGTTGTGTCACAGTGAATAACTTGTTTCTTGTCCGAGGCAAAGGCTTACGTGAATTCCTGTCCATGAACTGTCTTTAGGTGTGAGAATGCTGGGGTGGGACCCTCGTCTCATACAGGACAGTTCCACCCTTGGCCTCCTGAATCGGAATTCAGGATTGCTCTGATCGTGCACTGTATATGCAGATGGATGGATGGACGGATGGAACTTTGTGTACCGGGTTTCCGAGTCTCCAAGGAATCTGAAAAGCCAGAAAGTGCCAGCTAGCTAGATCAGGGGTCGGCAACCTGCGGCTCTTCTCAGAACGATAGACGCATTCGCATTTTCATGTCCTAACATATTATGATAATACTTTCGCAAATATAAAGAATTTATTTATGGTTTAATATTATTATTTTTCATTTAGGTATTTCTTTAGCTATATGTGAATGAGGTGGTCCGTCGCGGGCTGCTGTGATGTCTTAACTGCATCATTTACATCTTCCTCAAAGTCATTCTCTACGACAAGATTATGTCTCCGGTCAAATGGTAGTTTTTCAGAGTTTTCTTTAGTGTCCGAGACTGGATGTAGGCTTCAACGTTTATTGAGATTCCTGATTCTTTCATATATTTTTTGTAGTAAATCATCACCATGCCTTCCCAGGTCTTCGTAAAATTGTTATATTTCCTCCGATTTACATATTGTATCCAGCTGAGCTCGGAGTGGTAAGGACATTTTGCACAGCTGAGTCAGCACAGTTACAAGTAGTGAAGTGGAGAGTGAAGGACAGACAACTGCAGAGTCAAACGAACTTGGGTGAGGGTGAAGACTATCGCTACAGAACTGAACAATATTGTAATATTAGTCACCTTTGCGCTGTTATGCGTCCGAGTGATTTAAAACTGAGAGTCCCCCTCCAAGCCCCAAAATCGTTTTTCTTTATTTTTTGTAAGTACCTGAAGTTCTTTTTTTGTGTTAAATGCATATATACTGATATCGCATTAAAAATCGTATCTCAAACCCTCTTCTCTATCCATTGCAGCTCTTTGTAAATCTTGTGTCAGACATTTATGATAAAATGGCTCTTTGCTTTAAAAAGGTTGCTGACCTCTGAGCTAGATTAACAGAATACCATCAACCATGCTGTGTTCAAACTATTGAGATACTATTGAAACTATTGAGAGTCGAGAATTCCACTCAGTGTATCAACAGTTACAAAAAACGCTCAACAAACGAACGAACAAATAAAACTCTGATGTTCACCTGTGAAATGTGGCTAAAGAAAAAAGTTTCATTTTGTGATTATAAATTTTAACCTAGTAACCCAGTGCTCTTCCAAAAATTCCCAGAAGTTGAGTAACATCCTCTAAGTTGCCATTTAAAAAGATTTTCACAGAAGCGGGTTCTCTTTAGATGTTTCTAAATATATCTTTAGAGGACAAGTTTGTCATTATGACTAAGCTACCTTGCCTTTGCCTTACCAACCTCAGACAGCAGAGTTGAGTTGTCTTGGGTGAGACATCCATCCAGTATTAGGCACAATAGATTGGCAAGTGCAGCTGGCCAACACCCCCAACAATGTTGAGGGCCCCCTACCAACTAGCAAATCTCACATAGATGTGAAGTATTTGTGACAATTTAGGCACTAACATCACACATATTATATTTAGTTATGACAGGCTACTTGTATGTCTCTTACTTTAATTTATACAATCTCATTATGGTGGGAGTCATAACACACACACACACACACACACACACACACACACACGTAGGGTAAACATATCCTTATGGGGACCGCTCATTCATTTCAATGGGAAAAATGCTAATGCTAACTATGACAACCTTAACCCCTACCCTGCCCTAACCCTAACCATAAGTAACCTAGCAAAATACAAGAGTTTTTGCATTTTTAGTTTTTTCATAGCAGTCACCAATTTTTATAAAATAGAGTTTTCCCTTATGGGGACCAGGAAACCGGTCCCCATAAGGGAAAAAAATGGATATTTATCACGTTATGGGGACATTGTGTCCCCATAAGGATAGGTAAACCCGCTTGCATACACACACACACACACACCACCTGGCATGAGAGGACAGGAATAGCGGCAGCAGGTGCTGCGCTGCTAAAAATAGAAGCAGGGAAGACCAGAGCAGAGCCTGTTGCTGCACAGTGCTGTGTGTGTGATTTAGTGCATGTATCTATCCATGTGTGCGTGCATTTGTTCATAGTTAAGAGTGTGTGTGGATTTATAATGCGGGAAAAGTACATCACGTTTTAATCACCTCTTAACTAAAGCTGATACAGCTGGACCCAGTGAGAGCCACGTGTGATCTATTCAGGAACACAGCGTACCTCAGTGAGGACAGTGCGCACACACATGCACACACACACACACACACACACACACACACAGGCAGGCAGGCAGGCGGGCGGGCGTGACTCACATCAGCCATGTGACCCTCGCGCAGGTTGTAGGTGAGGTCGTGCTGGATCTCCCTGACAAACTTCTGGGCGTATTCAGGATACAGGCGCAGTACCTCGTGCAGGCCTCTCAGGCTGATGTACTGCAGGTCGCAGTAGGTGAGCGCCTTCACGTTGGCGTTGGTCTTTATCACCTGCTCCTTGGTCAGGAAGTCCGATCCAATCAGGTCACCCTTCCCTGCAGAGTCATGCCGTCCGGCAGGATACAGAGTCACACACGGAACGACTCGGGAGTAGTCACTAGGACGAGAAGCAGCCATACGGCTGTGTGTATGGATCCAGTGCGAGCTGCAGTAGTAAAGCCTGAACCACACCTAGACAGGGATTTATGGGAAACTGAGTGGCATGGAAAACTGCCAGTTTCACTAACATTTATCAGTCCAGTGCTTCCTAACAGAGCTTACATCACTCTCCCTGCTTTACCCATAATCCCCCTCACTCTCCCTGCTTTACCAATCACCCCCTCATTCTCCCTGCTTTACCCATAACCCCCCTCACTCTCCCTGCTTTACCCATAACCCCCCTCATTCTCCTTGCTTTACCCATAAGTCCCCCTCATTCTCTCTGCTTTACCCATAACCCCCTCATCCTCCCTGCTTTACCCATAACCCACCTCACTCTCCCTGCTTTACCCATAACCCCCCTCACTCTCCCTGCTTTACCCATATCCCTCTCATTCTCCCTCATATTACCCATAAGCCCCTTCACACTTCTTGATTTACCCATAACCCTCTCATTTATACTTATCCAAGCGATATACTTATGCTATTACTTAGCCTTAAATTGGCACATTTGCTCTAATTAGCATAATACATAAAACAGCTACACTGCAGTAACATTCTCAGATGAATGTGTCAAGCAAATGCCAATTTAGGCCATCTTAACCAGTTATTAATTTTTTTTAAGATGACTGTCCAACCCCATGTGTAATTGTCTGATGTATAAATATCCATCAGAACCAATGCCTCTCTGTGAGGCTGATCACACTCATTTACATAACCATCAGAGTCGCTGCCTCTCTGTGAGGAAGGCTGACCGCCGGTAATTTAAATAACCATCAGAGTCACTGTGTCTCTGTGAGGGAGGCTGACCACAGCCATGTAAATAACCATCAGATTCAATGCCTCTTTGTGAGGGAGGCTGACCACACCCATGTAAATAACCGTCAGATTCAATGCCTCTCTGTGAGGGAGGCTGACCGCAGTCATGTAAATAACCATCAGATTCGATGCCTCTCTGCGAGGGAGGCTGACCGCTGGTCATTTAAATAACCATCAGAGTCGCTGTCTCTTTGTGAGGGAGGCTGACACTGGTCATGTAAATAATCATCAGAGTTGCTGCCTCTCTGTGAGGAAGGCTGACCACCGGTCATTTAAATAACCATCAGAGTTGATGCCTCTCTGTGAGGGAGGCTGACCGCAGTCATGTAAATGACCATCAGAGTCGCTGCCTCCCTGTGAGGAAGGCTGACCGCAGTCATGTAAATAACCATCAGATTCGATGCCTCTCTGTGATGGAGGCTGACCGCAGTCATGTAAATAACCATCAGAGTCGATGCCTCTCTGTGAGGGAGGCTGACCGCTGGTCATTTAAATAACCATCAGAGTTGCTGCCTCTCTGTGAGGAAGGATGACTGCGGTAATGTAAATGACCATCACAGTTGATGCCTCTCTATCTTTGAAGATAGGGGGTCTTGTCACTTTCAAGGGGTTTCAGAAGATGAGGGAAATAAACAACTCATTTAAATTCCCCACCAAAAACATGTCATTGCCACCCGCTGTGGTCAAGCGAGCTGCCGGGCATAGAGGAGCGGACTGAGGCCTCTAATCTCAACTTTGAGCTTTGTTATCTAACCAGGGATCTAATTAAGCAAAATGGGATCTGTCAGTGACACACAAAAGGGTTTCTCTCTCCATTTCCAGCAGAACGTATAATCTCACCCCCTTATGACTCATTTACATATCAGATCTCTCTATACTTAACCAACACATCTGGACTATGGAGCCCACACACAGTGTGACAGGTAGCTTTCCATTCTAGCCTGAAGTGAGTACCAACCCCCCTGTGTTTTTTTCTCCCAGGTGTCCCACTCTGAGACTGATGGTTCTAACCAACCCCCCCCCCCCCCCCCCCCAAAATGTGAAGCTGCCATCCACAGTTAAGGTCTGTGAGTGTGTGCGTTTGACAGATGGGGCTTGTCTGAGCCCTGAATGGATGTGTTTTCATGTCTTCCTAAATGCACCTTGCGATTGTCTCTCCCTGACAGTGGTAGAGTGGACGAGGTGAGGCTGCCCTCTCTATCTGTCTCTCAGTGTGATCTGTGGGCCATAGGGATTTAAAAATGCTGATGATCTGCTGTCAGCCAAGGAGCAGGTGCAGACCTTAGTGGGGAAGACTCAGCTTAGTGTACCATACATGCTACGCAGTGAGGAGTTGGCAATCAAGCCCCATCTACGGCAGCAGTGGGGGGTGGGTCGGTGTCTTCCTCCTGTAGTGAGCCATGGGATTTTCCCAGACACAGACTTCAGAGGATGAAATCGGAGGCAGATGATGACCAGCACTGAGATGTGTAAAATAACCTTTTTCATAGGATCTGCCATCACCTTGAGGTTTCGGCCCAGCTTGTCTGAAGTGGGTCCCCTCAGGGTTCCACGCACATCGGGTAAGTCAGTGGCCCTGATTGCCCGTTTGAGGTGGACACTGTGTGTGGGTGCTGTGTGAGGATGGGCTTGCTGTCCAGGGTATTAACCATGTCCTGAAGAGTAACTATGACTAATTATATCTGTATTATCTTTTGTTATTCTGTGGTCCCATTGCTGTGTTATTCTGTGGTTCTGTAGCTGTGTGCTTCTGTGGTTTTGTGCCCATGCGTCATTCTGTGGTTATGTGCCCTTGTGTCACTCTGTGGTTCTGTAGTTGTGTCATTCCATGGTTCTGTAGCTGGGTCACTCTGTGGTTCTGTAGTTGTGTCTTTCTGTGGTTCTTTAGCTGTACTATTGTGCAGTTCTGTGGCTGTATCACTCTCTGGTTCTGTAGTGTTGTGCCCATGCGTCATTCTGTGGTTATGTGCCTTTGTGTCACTCTGTGGTTCTGTAGCTGTGTCATTTCATGGTTTTGTAGCTGGGTCACTCTGTGGTTCTGTAGCTGTGTCATTCTGTGGTTCTTTGGTTGTGCTATTGTGCAGTTCTGTGGCTGTATCACTCTTTGGTTCTGTAGTGTTGTGCCCATGCATCATTATATGGTTTTGTACACCTGTGTTACTCTGTAGTTTTATAGCTGCGTCATTCTATGACTGAGTGGCTGTGTGGTTCCGTGGTGAGGTGCCATTGTTATTCTGTGCAGGCAGAGTCCATCATCTGCTCTGTTGTTGGGACCCTTCACCCTCCTGGCCAGGCCTGACTAAATCCCAGCTGTGGAGTCGCATGGAGCTCAGAACAGGTGTCGACACGGGTCACACTCACTCAGCTCTGAGTGAGTCTGTTCTGTCTGCCTACAGCGCTCACTAATCGTGACTGAGTGCTGCTGCACTCATACATGCGACAGGTAAGTGTCAGTGAGTAGACATTGAGTATTCTCATAGGATGGAAGCATCTGATGTTGACTCAATCATTGCATTTTTGGCTGCCTCTTCCCACCAGACAGACGGCAGCAAGGCCTTGTATTTTGAGCAGAATTTTTCCACCAGATGGAGTATGGAAACAAACTTAACATTTCTACATGGAAAATATCAGCATATTTACAGAATTTAAAGGGCACTCACTTATCACCAAGAAACAGCTCTGCTTAGAATTTGTATTGAAAGTCTGTGGATGGAGAAATTAGTCTGTCCATCCATCCATCCATCCACTTTTCATAACTTCTAATCCAGGACAGGGTTTCAGTGAGCCTATCCCAGGAAACTTAGGGCACAAGACATGGGATACACTGGACAAGATGCCAGTCCATCACAGGGCAAGGTAGAGATATGGACAGTGGCCAAATTCTTACAAGGTGTTTAATGAAGCTGCCAGCTAACAAACATGATCAATAGGGAAAAGCAACCAAACCTCCCAGTTTTAATACTGAAGCCTAAGGTTCAACGTGTCCCAGTTCTGGTGCCTTTGAAAAGTGTTTTTTGATAACGAGAGAAGAATATGTCGCCTAATGATACCAAATGAGAGAATCGTAAGCCAGAACAATGGCAGTCAAAGTAGTTCATGCTGAAAGTTGTTCTTGATTAAAACCTAATGGAGAGTCTAAACTGAATTAAAAATCTTACTCTAGACACAGCATCGCCTGATTCTTTCAGCTGTACAAAGACAAACCGGTCAGCACCACAGAGAGTTAAGTGGTGATGCAGTTCTCATCAGCGTCCTATAAGGTACACAACCCAACTTTTTGTATAACAAGTTGCACTTGTACAAACGGGTAAAAATATACAGTGACAGAGTATCCATAAAAAAAGAAAATCCCATCTGGTTTTCCTGTTATACTGACTCAGAATTAAATTTACTAGTTTCGATCCGCTCTAATTTTGTGATATTGTTGCCATGGTAAAACGGCCACAAAGTCCACCGATATCCCTCCCCTCAGCAAAACTGGCGGCATGAAACACAAAGACCTAGATAAATAACACTAATGATGTTGGACGCCGCTCAGCAGCCCAAAGTTGTGGGTTGATGCTCTGAACGTAAGGCTTACAGACAGATTTGGAGTTGAACGCTCGCTCTTGAAAAAAGTCAATCTCATTTGCCGCGGTATAAAGAGGTTAAGGGGTCTCTTGCTTAAATCCCGAGCTCTGCATTCAGATCGGTGCTGACCAGTGCCATAATGATGATCGACAATCCTTCTTGGAGCACGTCAGAGTCGATGGCTTCCGTCCAAGCCGAATATAACAGCGCGGTATCATTGTGACATTGCGTGACCTTAAGCTGACGCCGTAAAAAAAAAGAAAAACAAATCGATACCCAAGATTCACTGAGAGCCTCTGTGTTTGAACTGAGCCACCCCTGAAAGGCAAAGGTCATGTCAGTCAACGCTGCTGTGCGTGAGGGTGCGGGTGTGTGGGTGGAACAGTGAGCGAGAAGCTGAGATAAGGGAGCGCATGTGTTGGTGCTTCTCTACAATAGGTGATTCTGAGGATGATACAGGCCTGTTGGCTGCTTGCTAGGTTTGGGTTGTCGGCTGGTATGTGTATATGAGGCCGAAGTTGAGGCGGAGAATGCGTGCGTGAGCAGCAGCACCCTACCCAGAATGGCCAGCACGGTGTTGTCCTTCAGCACCTCCATGGAGCCGGAGCAGACGAAGTAGATTGCCTGCAGGGCATCGCCCTGGCGGATGAGGAACTCCCCGGGGGCGCAGAAGGACGTCTTGATGATGAGGGACAAGGAGCGCAGGCACCCCCTGCTGGCCGACTCAAACAGCGGCAGCTGCAGGAGCTCCTTGTTCAGGTGCATGGCGATGTCGGCGCGCAGCTCGTCTGGAAAGTCCTTCAGCAGCTGGCCGACGGAAAGAGACCACTTTTTATTAATATTTATTCGTAAATCATCTCTAAATGCATGAACTGTGCGCAGTCCGTGCTGATTTGACATAAAAAAAACGGGCAGAATGAGGTTGAGAAGGTGAGGAGGAGGAGGGCTGGTAGGGAGAATTAAGACAGAAGATCAGAGATGAAGAGAATAAAGGGAGAGTAAGATGAGGTGAGGACAGGACTCAAGGAGAAAATCTGGGCAGTGAGGCTGGTAGCGGAGACACTGGATACATACTGTAGAAAAACAGGTAGAGGGGACGAAGGAGCAGCCTCCGAGTCTGGCGGTGCTGCTGAAACCGCATTCAATTGGTGCATTGTGGGTACAGATGCACAGGCATCGTGGGCGAGACTCACTCATGTACGGGGGGCGCACGCACCTCGTTGACATCGATGCCGTTGTTGACGGACCAGGTGGTCTGGAAGCACTCCAGCATGCGCTGCTCCAGGGCCTTGGGCAGCCGGTGCACGCGGATGAAGTCCTTCAGGTCCTTGGTGCGCGTGTGGTAGAGCGAGCGGCGAGAGTACATGCGCTGGATGATGGCCGTCACGTTGCCAAAGACCACGGCGTGCATCAGCGCTGTGCAGACAGTACGTGTGACCATGAACCAGCACATGAAACAGCACAGCACGTTTCACTATGCGTGAGTAAAGAACATACATTTTACTGAGTGCTTTTACCTGGGGTGAAAAAAAAAACAAAATCGGTAAGGTCCTTGGAAGGAGCATCAGGTGACCCTGTTCCCTTACCTCATTGGCCCAGGAATGCACTTAATGTCTTAAGCAGCCACACTGTGAGAATTGAACGTTGCACACAATGCAACACAACGCGGTCACAAAATGTGCATCGATGAGGGGCTGTGACAGCCGGCTCCAAAAGATTATAGGAGAAGAGAGCATGAGCCGGAAAGCAAGGTGAAGGTGGGGGGGGGGCTCTGTTTTCCCTAATAATTAATGTCTGATTATGTAACATGAGTACATGGATCACTGTTACCATGACTCCCCCAAAGCAGAACTTCCTGCCTCGCTCTCCGCCAACTTCTGGTGCTCAGAGAAGGCTCCTGATTGGCTGCTAGGTTCCACCACCGGACTGCTGGACATGTGACTCCCCGTCACCAGCTGCCCATTGGTGCAGCCACCTCTGCCTTTATGTTGCCATACGACACTGTCCCTTGTGTACGAGTTAAAGAAAAGCACTTTGTCAACAAGGTGCTGCTCCAGTAACCATGAGCAAGGTACATGGATTGCTGCACGGCTTCTGTAAATATGCTGCTGTACTGTTTGCCAGATAAATAATGCATAATAGTTTTGAGCAGGTAGACCACTCAGCATATTGGCAAGGACACAGAGTTTCAGGAGTGTGTAGCACCATTCCTGGCTGCCAAGGGACAGTGCCTGCCACAGCTCAGCCCCACGGACTCACTGCTGAATGCTGAAGCAGATGGACAGCAGCCAGGAGTCATTTTTTTAAAGGGACGGCGAGCCTTGGGCACACTCACCCCCAATAAGCATGGTACAGATGGAGAAGATCTTTTCAGAGTCGGTGTTGGCTGAGACGTTCCCGAAACCCACGCTGGTCAGGCTGCTGAGCGCAAAGTAGAGCGACGTGACGTAGGAGCTGCGAACAGAGGGACCGCCTTCCAGCTCCGCCCCCGATTCGTTCCATTGGCTCGCGCCGGGAACCGCCCTCCTCTCCGACTCAGTCCCTGATGAATTCCACTGACTGCTGTTAGGTGGGAGTCCGTCCGTGCGGTCGGTGACTCCCAAAAGTGAGGTCAGAGGGGACATGAAGTAAGGCGTGCCCAGCCGCTTGGCGAGCTCGTGCAGCCAACCTGGAAGGAGGCCAAAATGATCCCACTAACAGCCTGGACTCTAACATGTACCTGTAACCATCTTGTAACTTTTCAAAATTTTAGGCAGGGTGTTCAATGTTTTTAGGGAATAAAAAATTCTCAATATTTGCTGGATGAATAGGAGGAGCCTCTGTGTCAGCTGGGAGTGTTTGACCCCTTGAATCCTCCCAGTAAGGTTCTCTCTGCAGGATCCCATGACATCATGGTGTTTACTGTGCTGGACACCCCCATCTTCTCCCGGAAGCCGGTTCAGGCTCTGTACCGCAGCGCGGAGCTGAACAGCTCTCTCAGGCTGTCTTTGAAGTGTGCTTCACATATAGACCACAAAGTCACCCGGAGCGATGATAGCGCACCCCAGGAGACGAGCCAGACAGGGATAGAGTAAGAGGAGTGAGTGTGTGTGTGTGTGTGTGTGTTTGGGGGGGGCATGGTAGGCATGACAGAACCCTCACAGTCCACTTAACACCATTATCACCTACAAAACACCACCACAGATCAAAAGCTCCGCTCACGTAACCTCATAATGTGCAGATTTATTCATTATTAAAGGATCATTTCCTGGTCATGGTTCAGCAGCTTTAATGTCAGCTGAGCCGCTGCCTTGACATTTTCCCTCAAACTTATTAAGCCCCCTCTTCCAGCGTTGGGGGGTCGGCCGTCGATATCGTAATGAGTCACACCCGTGTTGCTGACGGGTCCCATGGCTGTAAGCTAGTGACAGGACAAGGAGAGAGTGCCATTGGTGTAGCGGAGGTCACATGGCCTGAGTGAGCCTATCAGATCAGAGGCTGCTTCAAAGTTTGATAACGGTGAGAAGGGGTGATGTCAGTTGTAATAGGACACCAGGAGCAACGTGGCTGGGAGGATACAGTTTGGCCACCAAGAGTCATGGGCAAGGAGCTATGAAACCATGAATGTTGCCATGATGGCTCTCGAATGATTTGACTTTCAGATGTGACAGTAAGCAGACTGATTTTGCTTGGCAATGCTGCGCCGGCCTCTCACTGCTGCGTATGGCAGGTGCATTAGCATAATGTGCCAGACTGGGTCTCGCATTTGTGATGTTGATGCAACATTGCATTGCTGTGTATTGCAGACACCATTTATGCTGAGATGAATGGAGATGGGCCCCTACGTGATCCTCAGGCCCCTGTGAGCAGATCTAAGGGTATGGTACTTCAGGTCAAAGCATGGAGAGCCCTCACCGATGTCCCAGGTCCCCGGGCTGCTGCTCTCGATCTCGCGGCGGCCAATGAAGTACCAGACGCAGGCCATCCAGTGGGCGAGCAGGGCGAACATGGACATGAGCAGCGTCAGCACCACCGCGCTGTACTGCGAGTATCGCTCCAGCTTCTGCAGCAAACGCAGCAGCCTCAACAGCCGCACTGTCTTCAGGAGGTGAACACCAAAGTACTGTGTGGAGGAGAAGTCAGAAGGTGAACACCAGAGTGTGGAATATGGATTCATTTGAATTTCAAAGCAAGTCCTTTCCATTGCACTCAGCAGACCACATTTACACCGGATCATGTGCTAACAGGCTCTCGTTTACTCTGGCTCTACCAGATGCAGGTAGTAACCAGTTTACTGTCATGGTTCGTCAGTGTCTTTCACTGTATTTTTTTAACATGTCTCTGACTTGCTTCTTCGGTTAATTTCAACACTTTCCCAGAGAATGAAGCCAAAGGAGTTACTGCAGTTGGACTGGAAAAAGTCAATAAGATACTGAGAATGAGACTCAATGTTGAGCAGTAGCCACAAAGGATTAGATATGATATGTATTTTCATTTACATTGACTGTTCTGTTTATACTAGCTGCAATGAGAAATGCTGCATGTTCTAGGGCCTTGATATGAGTAATTTGGGGTTTATTTCCAAACATTTCGTTCTGCAGTGTTGTTCCTTCTGTCATTTCTCTATGCCGTCAATCCACCTAATTAATCTGCACCAAAACAAGATTAACTGATGCCTCATGCAACCTCCTGAGATGGGGGACCCAAGCTAGTGTATACCCCAATGTTAAACCCCAAAGGCCAAGCTAGTGTATACCCCGATGTTTAACCCCAATAGCCAAGCTAGCGTATACCCTGATGTTTAACCCCAACAGCCAAGCTAGCGTATACCCCGATGTTTAACCCCAACAGCAATGCCCACACACCGGGAGGACAGACTCACCACACTGACATTGAAGGCATATAGCAGGTCAAAGGGCAGCGCAGCGATCATGTCCACAAACAGCCAGGTGGTGGCATAGTGCCCACAGATGGAACGTGCATCGTATACCACCTGGCCCGTTGAGCTGACGTAGGTGGTACGGAAGTTCAGGACAATGTCTGTCAGAAACACACAGTGGCTGTGTAACACTACATTATGTTCTTTATGCTCTTTAGTCGACGACCATCCATCCATCCATCCATCCATCCATCCATCCATCCATCCATCCATCCATCTATCCATCCATCTTCCCATGTAGGGACTGGGGAATATGTTAATGAGCTTAATTAGCTTGTGCATCTCATAGCATTCCAGAGTGGTATAGGGTGCCATCAAACAAGCAAATTATGTACTTAAACAAGCACTAAGCATTAATGTGCTTTTCTTGCAATCCCTGCTACCCTGACTAGGAAAGAGCACTTAGGAGATGAATAGATGGATGTGTGGATTACATTTTACAGTCTTACTCAACAAAATTTCTGTCGGTTTCATCCCCTTCACTTTTAAACAAAATACAAAGAAATAAATCATTTAAAACACTGTATACTGTTCAATACAGAATGATACATAAATACAGAAACATAACGTGTCTGTCATTCATCATTAACTTAAATCATCGATAAACATCTTATCAGAAATCTTATTATCAGAAATTTCCTGTTTGTTTAGTCTGACGGGCAACACAGTGACTATAGCAATTAGATGTAGTTAGTAGTTAGAGTAATTAACAGATACATGAAAAATAGAATAGGATTAAATCTAGTCAGAAGTCTGAAAAGTTAGACTGAATTAGGTGCTGATAAACAGGTATATACTGCGTAATAACTTTTAACCAGAAAGTATGCAGAACCTAGAACTAGACCTGACCCTGTGCAAAACCTAGAACTAGACCTGACCCTGTGCAAAACCTAGAACTAGACCTGACCCTGTGCAGAACCTACTGTAGAACTAGACCTGACACTGTGCAGATCCTAGAACTAGACCTGACCCTGTGCAGAACCTAGAACTAGACCTGACCCTGTGCAGAACCTACTGTAGAACTAGACC
>JAODLC010000038.1:16512380-16528171 GCA_026781145.1 Hippopotamyrus pictus | reverse complement strand
AGAGTACTCAGCTGGTTGGTAGAAAGGAAATCTTGGTCTGGATTTGTAGCTTGTGGACCTGAAATGCCCAACACTGCTCACAGAGTATTCATGTGAAAGGGTGTGGAGAACATCGGCGGAAAATGAAAGCATTTCAGTGCTATTCAGCCAGGGGGACATAGGCGATGGCTTTTTAATGGGGCAATTGCATGATCAGCAGTCAACACAGAAACTGAATAGCGATTAAAATGTGTGATGGGAAATCCCAGGCCGGCTCTGTGTTCTTGTGATGAAAAGTTGTGGGAGGCCTGTATGTAGATAAATGTGATCTGCTAAAATGGACCTGTGCAGCTTATTTTGCTGCGCTTTCCATGCCACCAAGGGGGGTGTATCTTGTGAGGAAATGGCCATGAATGACATACCTTACAATGAGCCAATGGGAAGGCTGCTACTGAAGAGCCGTCGACTTGCATGTGAGTTTCTTACATAGTAGGCCAGTGTGTCTCACTGTGGACTTTCCTGGTTTTGCAATACAATGTGTCCGTCTGCTTTTCTGTCTCTCAGACAGCGATAAGAAGCTCCAAAGGTCCCACTAAACCCTAACTGCATGTATTGTATACACAATAAATATAATTCCTATATTTACTAAAATTATTGACTTCCGGTTAACCTTTCACATCCATTTCAGAATTTACATAAATATGTCCGCGAGATTATGGAAACCAAAAACAAATGGATTTCATTTTGCTGGGACGAATTATGCAAGACGTATAGTTGTAATCGGCTGTGTTTAGACTTATTTACAGACAAATAAAAAAAAAATAAAACTACAGTGACAGAAAGTCTATGCGGCTTCATAATAACCATCGAGTGTGGAGTCCTGATATACCTGGAGCCTATCCCAGGAACTACAGGGCATGAGGCAGGAGACACCCAGGGCAGGATGCCAGCTGATGACAGAATCTTAATAATGAATAACTGCATCATTATTAATCCATGTGTGATTCTTCCTGAAGCTATTTGGGTAAAATGTCTCACTCACTGGTACCAGTGCACTTTCCCAGCTGGAATTTACAGCAACACTCAGACAGTCACACATTCAGGACCGTCAGCCCCGGTCATTCTTCTCTACAGTTATTTTAGAGACGCGAGATGTGCTTCTCAGTGCACGGCCATTGTGAAATAAATCTCTCCGAGCTGAGCCCAACTCGCGTGCATCTTACCGCATATCCAACCTGAGATGCTGTTTCCTCTGATCCTGCGTACCAATATTAATAACGACACTCTTCTTTGCAAATGTATTCTTTTGAAAAAGCTTCCTTTTTGAGATCCCCCCCTCAAAGAGACCACAAACACCCCGGGGCGTGGAGATCATAAACAACAGCTATTATGCAGTCTTCCATCACAGCACGGGGACTGAGCTCTAGAACGTATATAGTCATTAATAAGGCATCCTCACGAAAGGTCACAAACCACACACACACCCGCCCACATCACCAGGTCTTCTACAGTACCTGTCAGCTCTTTATTCTTTGGCTGCTGAACCTCTGAGCACTGAATGCTGACATCCTCAATGCTGATGAGACTAGAGAAACAGTACCTGGATGCGTGCGACCCATGTGGACGACCCATGAACGCTATGCTATCCCACAAAGCCTCTGGAACTGCAACCAGCAATGAAAAATGCCGCTCGCTTAGGAATTTTTGTTAAGATGGTGGAGGAAATGCCGTCTCTGTTAGTCGACTCAAATATGTATTTTTTTTTCATTGATAGTTTTTAGCAGTTGCGACATTGTGTGGGGTCAAGCTGTGGGTCAGGTAATATGCAAGATGTCGACTGCAGTACATCTGACTGCATACATACAGTATTGATTACGTGAAAGGTCAATACATACCATGTAGGTATACGGTTTTGGATAGACTCAGTGCAAAAACCGTAGAGGAAATCTAAGAAAGTCATAATACAAAATCAAGAATTCAGAAACATATATAAGACTGAGCAAAGAAGCACTGAGTATTGAGCTTTAGCTGATAGATTGGCTGCAGGTCAGGGTGATGACGGATTTAAACCATTTGGAGGAGAGCAGGATCACAGAAGACCATGTGTGTGGCCTACCATACCATCACGCAGAAGCACAATACCAAAATGGAAATGTGAGAAAACATAATTACTGCATCAACACACTGTAAAAGAACACTTGCATGACTGAATTTTCAGTACCTAATACTAGCCAGAAGGGATGTTCCTCAGTGCTGAGTCAAAAAAGGTGCAAATTGTACTATACAGCCACACATCCAGATAAACTTTGCACCTTCAGTTAGCTACTGTGTCACATGTGTCAGTCAGCCGACCTGAGTGTCTTCATGTTACTCGGGTGGAGATTAGGTTTGGAGACCAGAAAATACTCTGCCGTGGAGAGCAATGCCAGAACATGTGCCGTTTTGCGGTTTAATTCACACGCCATCATTTACATGTGACTTCCTGTGTGCCTCTGGTACGGACCTGAACTGTGAGACTTGGGATTGTGTGTATGATTCTTTCACAGTGCATAATGCATATCAAACCACACTTTCATATAGAGCATAATATATACACCGTCAATTAGAGAACATATATAGATATGTATACATATGATATGTATGTATATAGATATGCATATATATATATATATATATATATATATATATATAAGACACATATTCCTTTTGGCAACATGTTATATATGAGTGCATCTGTGTGTCTGGCTTTACTCAATATATTCCTTAGTGTTTAACCATAAAATGTGGAAGAAAACCAAGCTGACTCACATAGAAGGTTATATTTAGTTAATGTGAAACTCAAACTAATGTTTAAGATGTGACACATCCCAGCCCCCGGAATGTGGTCCAGAAAATTCCTAGCTTTCCATTAATTTGAATCATTTAAACCAGGGTGGGCAATCTTATCCGCAAATGCCGGTTTGCATGCAGGTTTTTGGGGTAACCTTTAGGTCAGCTGTTCTAACCCAGGTATGAGGACACTTCAGCCAATCGGTGCTCTAGTTAGTAATATAATTAGGGAGCGAAAACCTGCATAGACACCGGCCCTTTCTGGGTCTGACTGGCCACCCCAATTTAAACACATCCTTGTGCACTTTATCAGTTAGTTTTTTTTGTTCTAGATAGGAGTTTTAATATAACATTTAATATAACATATAACATTTTTGAAAATTCTTTTGTCTTTGTCCTAAACAAGTTGACTGAAATGTTACTAATGATATTTAAAAGAGTCTTCGCACATGTCAGAACATGTTAGTTTAAATAAGGACTTCCAGCACCACAAGTGGTTCCTTACATTTTAGCAGACTGTATCCTTTCCACAGCCATTCAGCGTTTTCATCTTCTCACCTAAAACACTGAGGTATCGTTTATCCCAGTGTTTAGCTACACGTGTGCGCTCATGCATATTAGCGACAGCAGAGCTGCTTAAGGCAGGCGTCTAGATAAAAGCAGCGTGCACATGAAGCCTACATTTATTTACTTTTCCTGCCCTTTTCGCTTTTCATCTTCACAGGGAACGAGATCGCTCTGTTCTATGTTGCTATGGTAATGTTTAAAGATGGCCGCCCCCTTTCATGTTTCGGTGGCTGCAGGGACTGTCGTTCTCCTTACTGAGATTTGTTTCACGGCTCATCAGATTTTCATCAACCAAATATGTCATCATAGATCCCTGAAAATGTTCACTCTCGCATCTTGATTTCCGTCATTAGTTATTTATTTTCTTCGAGTACATCATGTACTTAATACATATGACAATCTTAATGTAATATATGCTTTATTTTCTTTTTGTAGTATGCATTCCCCTTGGTTATGTATTATTTGCTATTTTCACACCTGAGCCAAAGTACAGTGTATCTTGCACAGAGGAGCTGAGGCCATGTGATGGACAGCAGGCCTTAAAAGCAGCCTTCAAATGCACTTAATTCATGAAAAGAGCTTGCAGAAGCTGAAGATATCTCAAGGTAAGTCTCTTTCTTAAAAGGGCCACTTAGCTTTCAGGACAAAATAGTGGCTGCCATCTCAGGCCTGGAAAGCTACAGGGAAGTGAAGGGTCATGGACTCACTCCGTTGAGCTGCGTAATGTTGCTTCTTCTGGTACTGCAGAGTTGGGTAATTCAGGTTCAGAGAGTAAAAGTCCGAACCAAGGTTTTGCTTCAACCAACCAGTTGAGCATAAAGAGTCACAGTCACAGAGTACTCAACTGGTTGGTTGAAACAAAATCCCAGTCTGGACTTTTTGCTCTTTGGACCTGAATGACTCAACTCTGCGAAGTACTGCTTCATGACAGCAGCCTTCAGAATATGCCACAGGGTCCCAACCAACAATGTCTGTGATTTACCCCCTGCAATCTGCATTCCTCTGCATCACATACATTTAGGGTGACCACCCAATCTATGTCGGGGAGGACACTCTGAGCTACTTCAGGTGTTACAAACTACTTTAAAACTGAAAGGCTCCTGTGCTTGGCTAAATAGTTCAGTTCTTCTTGTGCTTTGACTGGTTTGTTTCCTTGATTGAAAGACATATCCAGCTGTTTCACATTAACATTATGTCTGGAAGTGGCCATTGTGATTATAGGAGACTGAATAATCAGCATGCAGCAAGAACTCGGCCCTTAAGTAAAATCCCAGTCCTTTTAATTGAAATGGTAGTTTAAAAATCCTGTCCTAGCTCAAAGTGTCCTTCCTGACATGGATTAGGTTGTAACCTGCATACATTAGCCGAAGAGAAGTTAAGAGCCCACAGGCAGATTGGCCTCAGTCTTGCAGTATGTATTGGGCATGTTTCAAGTTGCTGGAAAACCTGCAGAGCAGACAGTACAGTATAACCAGATTAAAGTCTTTCCGCCAATCCAGTGCAGGTACTAGCAAGGGTGTCGCTGCGACACAGTGAGTTATAATCTGACCTGTAACATGCTCTGGACCAATGTTTCTCAACCAAGTCATCTGGGACACCCAGACTGTCCACATTTTTGCTCCATTCCAGCTCCCAGCCAATCAGGGACACTGAATTACTTGGAACAGGTGTGTTGGGAGCTGGGAGGGAGCAAAAACGTGAACTGTCTGAGGGTCCTTGAGCATTAGGTTAAGAAACACTGCTCTGGGGAGCTATTATCCACCAACCTTCTGGGGAGGCCCTTTTTACCCAGGTCAAGGAGGTTAATATCACCAAGGTAGCTGAGGCTATGTTCATCCTCAAATCCCTTCATATTGGACAGTCAGGTGCGTGACACTGAAGGACATGAGGAAGCGGCCAAGTATCCCAGTCAGCATTCCGTGAAGCAGTCTCAGTCTTACTCACCGACCAACAAGGCTTTGTAACTCTCTTTGGGGCTGTCAACCACATCTCACCACGTCAATTTCCATGCTGAGATTGACCAAAAGCCTCCACAACAGGAAATTTGATGACCAGAATTCAGAGAAGCCACTTATTCCTCCACAGAGCACCAGATGAAATTGTTGGCTGTTTTGAATTTCAGCCTCATTTGCTCAAGCTGAGCACAGCTGAACAGGTCTGAGGTCAGCTAAAAAATAAAACACACAGACTATTAATTACTTGCTCGTCAAATAGCAAATGATATCTGCTGAAGCATGAATTGAAGGCCTATATTCTGCATATTTCACAAAGGGCCAGTAATGGATGTCTGGTGTCAAATGTCCCATATGCTAATATGCCGACCTTCACATGGTTCCATAAAGACAGAAAGGTATGACTTAACCTATCAGTAAATTACCAGTTTAGCGTACCATTCACATAAAATAAAGACTCCAGAGATAAAGAGCATTGTGGAACTGGCAATGTGAAGCTCGCTCTCTCTCTCTCTCTCTCTCTCTCTGACACACACACACACACACACGTTTGTTTTATATCTTTGTGGGGACTCTCCATTCATTTCTATGGGGAAATCTCTAATCCCAACATGATGACCTTACTGCATTCACAGATCATTGTGGGGACCTGAAAAATGGTCCCCACAATGTCAAAAAAACACGTGTTCATCATATTGTGGGATACATAATATATAAATAAAACGTGACACAAATTGAGAAGCCTGTGGACATTCGGTCCCTAATTTGTAGCCATTAAGAAAAAAACATGCGGCAATTACTCATTTGAAACAAGCCATAGAGCAATTAGATACTGTACAAAAAAACACTGAGCGGGACACAAATAGAATCCAAGGACTGTGCTGTTGACAGGATTGTGGTGATACTAATCACAGCAGAGTTTAAGGGGGGCGGGGGGGGCTGCCACATCCCTCAGAGCTCCCCCACCCTCTCTATGCTGGTGCCTTCTCCAGCCCCTGGAGATGGATCGTGTCACACCTCCCCCACAATGGGCAACTGTAGTGTAAGAATCTGTTTTTGGCATGTTAACTGTTAAGCTGATGGGCGGAGTCACAGATCACTCTCCAGCCATTAGAGGGGGATGATATGCAGGGCTGTGTGGCCCTGATTCTACGCGAGATGGAACCAGGTCATTAATACTAGTGAAGAATGAGAGTCAGGACTTGGGGCTGCAACTCCACCACCAAAGCCATAATAATAATGATAATAACAGCAAAGGTGATCAGGGGAGTGAACTTTGCACCAACTACACACACAGCAAACCCATGGCACTCGTTTTCACACAAATACCCACAAACCCAGCTGCTGTCTTGTGATGCCTCCCCATGGATTTCAGTACGAGAAGGTATCTCTGTCTCTCTTATTTACTGTCAGCAGTTTGTGGCTGGGATATATCAGGTTACGTTGCTTGGCAACAGGAACATACTGTGTGTTCCTGTGTTGCTATGGAGACAAAGGCTTTGGAGGAGTTTCGGGTTGTTGTCAGTACGTTCAGCGCAAGAGCTGTGAGAAGACGGATCAATATATTATGCCATGAAGTTGCGTGAAGTCTTGAGCTATTGAAATGCTGCCAGCCGACAGAGAACACCACTTCTTCGACCTCGTCAGGCAGCTGAGGAGCGGTGATGTGTGGCAGATGTTTCTTTACATTGTTGTACTCACCTTCAATGGCCTCCTAACTAGTGAAGCACTTTTAGGAATAAGTATGTAATCAGGATAAAGTGCAGATTTCACAAGAAACCTGCAGGCTTTAATCCATAAAAGACCTATAGATATTATCTAAACACTGAGCAAGGTGTCCAAACCAAATTATCTGAACTTTATCTTGTAACACATGTAAAGAATGGCAAACTCTAAATACTGCCCTGGATGAGAGTATCAGCTAATCAAAGGAAGATGGTCTCCGTGTTGGTGTCTGAACCTCTGGCTTCACACAGGAAGCTTGTTTAAGCTGTTTTGCCCAGACCCGCAGCTCTGGGGAGATTGGTTGGGGTTAGAGGCAGTATGTTGCAGCTGCTTATCTGAGTCATTTATAGTCCCCTCCCAGTTAAACCATTATTTTAGCTGGGATCCATAAAAGCTCTGCCAAAGAGTCTGAAAGCCTGATGACACTCTCCCTGCCGTCTCTTCTGTTACTGGGGTCTCATATCTGAGACCCCACCTGCCGGCCATCCTTTGTCTTCCTGTGTTTAGGATTCCTTTCTATTTCAGTTCTTTCTTAATGGTGATCTGCCCTGACGGTTAAAAGATGGCAGCTGTCTATGTCGGTCGCACACTGTGAGCTGATGCTCCCCCAATAGTTTTGTGTCACTGATACAGATGTTGATAACATGGTAAATTCCCAGGGCAGAACAAGATTTTTTTTTTCCTACAAACCTTCAGAACAAAAGGTTGCCTGGTGACCTCTTAGTCTGCTGATGCAGGAATCTCTTTTCACAGCTATTATTCACTTTGCATTTCATGGCAATAGAGCCTAGAAGTTTGATTAAGAATAAACGGCCCAATTGTCATTTCATTCACATTTCTTCAACTCAGTGCCAAAGAAACGTCATTAATGAGAGACGTCGCTGGCATCTTGTAGCACCTGGTGACGGGGGAGCGATGATTTGTGTGCACTGTTCGTCATATTGCTTATTCAAGATAGAGCATTGCAGATGTCACCTCTTTGAGCAGTGATCTTGATGATGCACAGGTCTCTGGGTCTAACTAGGTGGCGGCACAATTTCAGATGGTTACACTTTAAAGCCCTTAGTCTTTTATCCAGCGCTTTATCAGCAGAACTGCAGCTGGCCTGAAAACAGTCACACCGTTATGCTGAACTTCTCGGAAAATTGCTCTCATCCGTCAGGGACAGAGGGAAAGCAAACAAATGTGTTTGTAATAAAACGTGAACTTTGCTGGCAGCAATGAAGGAGCAGCAATGAGAAACTCACACGAACGGGCCTTCCGAAAATCGATGTAACGTTTGCCGTCGTGTCATTTGTAGGAAACAAAACTGTTAGCAGCTTCGAAACTCACTTGAGGTCTGTGCTATAAGCAAAGGGGGCTAAATAAACAGCAACTACACATTTTATATTGCATGATGAACATTTTTATATTGCATGATGATGCATGCGTGTTATTCTTTCAACACTGACACCAAAATATTTATATTATATGCAACACCAGCAAGATACAGTTTTTCCAAAGTACAGCTATGAATGTGAACAGAATGTTTTAAATCCAAAGAAGTGCTGCTATTACATTCATAGCAGCAGGAAGGGCTTTCCATTGCGCCTAAAATCATTACAAACGATGACCTGTACCTTGCCCTACTCTTTCTGATACACTGACAGACTATCGGGTCACTTCAGATCTGCCTGTATTCGGAGCAGATACTCAGTTTCCCTCAGGCTGTTTTCAGTGCTTCAAGCGATGCACAGCTACCGCGTGGTGCTTCAGTGCAGCTCTGATGGAGATCTACATGGCACGGCCATTGCGGCAAGGCTAAGCAGGTACAAAAATACATGACAATCAAAGAAATGCAACAATCACTCGGCACTGAAGCAACTGACACCAGTTTGTGCCATAAAGGAACTAGACTGGACTAGGCTGAAGTCTTAGAAGCCACAAGGTACTAAAGATAAACTGATCACACTTAAAATATTCAGCTAAATAAATATTTGATCAGTGACTCACTGATGATTTGAATATTATATGTGATCATTTATTGATAATGTTTAAGGAACAAGTCGGCAGACCTCAAGGTCCCCTGGGGCTTTTTGTGGTGAGATGTTTGAAGGTTGAAATTGTTACATCTGAACGGGATACAATACCATATGCAAGCGTCTGTCGAATGAGTCCAAAGTACATCTACACAGAGGATGTTAAAGTTTCAGCTCCAAGGACTTTTCATGGACACAATGGGGAACTCAAACAGCAAAAGGAGGGAAAGTCAGCCTGAAATTGACAGCATCTACCTGAAAGAGAAGACCCTCTGATTCCGCACACTTATTATTGAAAAAGAAGACCTGAGGCTGCTGTGTGGGCGGCAGAGGGGGGACAGACAGAGGGAGGGAAGGGAATGGGAATAATGGGACAGGAACAGACACAGAAGATGGGGGAGTGTGGCTTCCAGGAAAAGGAGTGTTAAACCTCCCAGAGTTTTGTTTTGCAGAGTCTTAAAAAAAGAAATTCACTGAGTTCTGTCTGTAGCCTCTGGGATATGCGCTGGAACCCCCGTGACCTTGAATAGGTCAAATGGTCACAGAAAATGGATGGAAAGATGGATGGGTGAGATTCGGGAAGTGGACAAAGACAAAGCCATGGTCGACTCATCATCTGGCATCTTCCTGACCCCAGGGCCCAGTGCTTTACTGGAACCAGCAGGACTGCAATGCATACAAAACAAAGGTGGCAACTCACTGACTCATTTGCTGTTCTTATCCCAAGTAAACTGGTGAGGCTAGTCCCCCATTCTAAACCATCTACTTGTCTACTGGATCCCATGGCTACAAAGCAGATGAAGCAGCTACTGCTTAATAGGAAAACTCAAGACAGACAACATGCTTAAATCATTATCTTCATCCATAACCTGCTCTGCTTGTATGGCGAATCTATGTTTTCCTCACGTTGCGTAAGTTTTTTTCCCCAGTGCAAAACATGAGGTGAGGCCAGGGCTGCTCAACTCTGCTCCTGTGTTGAAGCTAAGCTGGGGGGTGTTCCACGAAGCAGGATTAAGGGAAAGTCTGACTTATTTCGACAAGTCTGGCTAATTTAAGTGGGAGTTCCGTTCCATCAATGTGTCTTAAATGAATCCCCGCTGAGCTACCATGGTAACTTAGGCGAGAGAACAAGTCTGCTCCGGACCAGGTTAACTGTCTCGCCTAGTACGACTTCTGGCCGCTACTCCCGCCGCGCAGCAGCGTGGCCTGCGTACTCCCAGCATCCTAGTTCTTTAAACTCTTAAATGATGTTGAATAACGACTTACGGACATTTCAAGTTATGAACGGCCGGTCGGAACGTATCTCATTCGTAAGTAGAGGAGCGTCTGTATATATTAAAAAATGGAACCCTGTAGTCGGTGCTGTGAGTCAAATCAAGACGAGGAAGCAGAGAATTAAAAACCATCTTTTCTAAAGTAATCCTCTGTGCGATATTTCCATAATATGGAGAACAGAGCTGAGATTGCAACATAATCAATATAATAAAGCATATAAAAATCATGTTTCAGCCTTCCAATTAATTCCAAAATAATTAAAATAAAAGCGCACCCATATTACAAAGGTCAAACATGAAATGCAATGACTGAAACTGAAAATAAAATAATATGAACAGGGAGATATAGTCATAGTTTACTTTGAAAGTTTATTAGTAAAAAGCAATGACAAGATTATTTGGTCATTTATTGGTGCATAACATTGGATGCGATTGAAAGTATTTTACGGAGATCAAATAATACAGAATAGCATTTCACAGTAAGAATGACACGTGAACTCAACCCAGAAAGTTCCCCATTGGCTATGTGGATTGAACCAGGAATTTTCACGGTGTAAGGCGATAGCATAAACCACTGTACCACCATGTCACTGTACTAAGCACTTGTAACATTTACGTAACTTACGCATTTAGTCTGTCTGCAATTCATTGCCAAGCCAACTCCCTGGCTTAGTTTATGGCCACAGTATTGCCTTTTTTAGTAATTATATCTTTGTATTCCTCATACAGCTCCATCAGCAGTGTTTGTTCTGCGGCGGAAATAAAAACACCGCTCTCGTTTTACACGCTTTCCAACTCGTTTGATCGATCTCTCGTTCATCCATTCATCTGAGCTTCTTAAATATCTCGGTGTGTGCACTAAGTGAGACTTTGCAAGCCTGTCTTGTATGAGCCTTGATTAATTAAAGTTGAACTGCGTTAGTGGAACGACATGAGGCTTAGAGATGGAGCTAGGTTGAGTCTGACTTTTTTGGGAAAGTCTGCCTTTCTTTAGCTACTTTCATGGAATACCCCCATGGTTCTAATATTGAGATGCCGCTGGGGGCCTGATTATCTGTATCTGGTGTGTTAAAGTAGGGCTTCTACTAAGCTCTCTAGGATGGTGGACCTCTAGGAGAAGGGTTCGGCAGGCCTGCCTTAAGCAAACTGACCGTCATAAACTGCCCATAGTGGGTGATTTCCTTACGATGGATTGGAAACACACCCAGGATGTCCCATCTTGTGCCCAATGCTGTCTACAACAGGCTCTTGGCCACTCATGACCTTGCAATGGATTAGTGGTCAGATTGGACACATTCCCAGGTCTCTTAAGACACCAATAATAGAGGCCCTACTAGAAAATCCTAAACTGGGTCTGTGTCTAGTTATAGGCCCCTGGAGTATCTGAATGCAGAATAATGTCAGAAGCTGTGTGTCATCTCATAATGAAAGTATGATACCTGCTGAAGCACGAATTACAGGTGCCAGTCAGGATTTAGGTTCCACAGCCCTCAAACTGCACTTGGCAATATATGACTTCTCTCCGGTGACTTCCTCTCCCTGTTCTTCTATTTCGGCCCACTTTTCACATCATAAATCCACACATCCTCTTCGACTGACTAGAAAATCTTGTTGGTCTTAGCGAGCAGGTGCTTTCTTAATTCAGTTCCTTCCTATCTGTCATACTGTTACTGTCGTCAACGTTCCTAGCAGTCAGCTATGAAGCATCGCACGGATCACTGCTGGCTGACTGCTCTTCTCCCTGTGCTTCCCCTTGGCGATCTGATTCACAAACATGATGTTAATTAACTTAAGATAAACATCAGTAGAACCTAAAGGACGTTAAGTGGACCCACGTTACTCAGACATGCTTTCAGAAACCTGGACAGCCTCTGGATCCACTCAGACACTTGAGATGGATCCAACTGTTGAGGGGCCAACAGTTGACATTAATAATATATATATAAAGCATATAAAATGAATTACAGATAAAGGAATCATGAGTAAGTCAATATCAGAGAATGTACCAATATGATACAACAGACCAGTTTTGACTGTCAGAATTAACACACGTAACTCGATAAATAGGACTACAGTCAGCTGACTTAAATCACGACATTCAACCATTTTAAACAAAAGAATTTGCCACACATTTTAACAAAGTATTTGAGGCATAAGAAATCATTTCCCCACTTCCTGTGTGGGTTTTAATTTTTAGAAAAACAAAGAACAGCAGCATGTTGTTCATGCAACCGGGAGAAACGTTTTATCATTTTAAATGGGAAACTGGCTACAACGTGAAACCATCTCTCCATTTCTATAACTGTAACCCCTCCAAAGCGGAATGGAGCCTGCTGCAGTCGGCTGGAAAAGAAGAGTCACCTGTCTGGTGTCAGAACATGGATGTAGCCCCGATAATGATACAGAAACCCACTCATGGCTGCGCTGTGCCAACTTCTGTGCCAGAATGAGTGCATGCATCCCTCTGCGCGCTGTCTGCTGAACGCACCACATTACCGTGCTATTTCAGGACTTTTCAAACAAAAATCGCATCATGAGATTTTAAGCTGAGGGCTCAGTACACACTGATAATGTGACTCACGGTGCCCTCTGTGTGTTGGCGCCGTGTGGGGCCTGATGCACATGCGCGTGCATTTCAGTGTGTGTCCGTGTGTGAATCCTCAGGCGTCGGCAGTATGCATTTCCATAGCTGCATGTTAAATTCGTGTTTGGGAGCGTTCGCATGATTGAGCGTCTGAGAGAACGCTGAAGTACCCTCAGTGGCCACTTTATAAAGCACACCTGCTTGTTAATGCGAACAGTCTGCTTCTCCAAACAGGAAACCACAGAGCCAAAAGGCAATATATGCAGCTAGCAGACTGGGTCAAGAGGCTCAGTTACTGTGCGGCTAAGCATTAGCGACACCGAAGCGATTTTAAACACGGTGTGATTATTGGTGCCAGACGACGCGGTTCCAGCGTCTCAGAAAGAGCCTCCTGGGATTTTTCACACGCTACTGTGTCTCGAGTTTACAGAGAATGGTGTGATAAATATTCAGTCAATGGCATTTCTGTCGCCAAAAACACCTTGTTAATGAGAGCGGGCAGAGGAGAACGGCAAGCCATTAAATCTAACAGGAAGGGCAGAAGGGCAAAAAATACCAGCTCAGTACAATCGCGGTGTGCAGAATGGATTCTCATCTGACCTCGAAGGAGTTCTGGAGGTAAATGTGGGCCCTACCCGGTACTAGCTAGGTGTAACTAATGAAGTGGACAGAGTGCATATGTTCTGGACATTTAACAGAACCCATTTACCGAGTCAGCTTCACATCCTGACCTATATGGAAAAGGTAACTGACCACACCCAGCTAAGACAGCTACACACAGTGGTTATATAGTGTCATCTTCTAGTAGGTCTGTCTAAATGATCTTTTATTTGCCATTTGCACAAGCTTCAGTTCAGGTGCAGAGTGCTTCTTTTGCTTGCTCTCCTTCTGAAACATACACAAACACACACACACAGTTGAGAGCAAAGTCAGGGGTATGAGCACAGGGTCAGGCGGTTTATTAAGTGCCGCTTAAGCATTTCAGAGAGTCATTTCAGGGCCTTTGCTGAAGGGTCCAACAGAGAAGTGACTATTCTGCTGAGGTCTGAACCAACGACCTTCCTGTTATAGGCACAGGAGCTTATGTTCCACGCATCCTTACACTCCATCCATGCCCCGAGGCTCTGCAGATGTGTCCCTCAAGTTGACGCTTGGCTCACCTGAGCTTATGAGAGGTGAGTGGCATTCTGAAAGCCTGAGGGGACCACGCTGCCCCCGCCAGAGAGCCGAGGCCCAGGGTCGGGCCCCCAGAGCAGGGGCAGTGCCAGGACCCTGGAGGGTGGGGTGTGGCAGTGGACAAAAATACACAGCGTTACCGTTCTCCTGGAACACGCTGCACCCACAGAGATCACCCACCCACAGAAACCGGCAAGCTCCATTTACAGACAGGATTAGACACCTATTATAGAGACAGACACAAGAGCAAGGTGAAGAGGAATCTGCAGTGTGACACACATCTCCTCCTCTCTTCCTCTTCTCTGTTAATCAAACGCCGTGTTTTTTTTTTTATGCTTACTCTTAGACTTCATTTTTAAAATTAAATCCATTAGCTTTTCTTGTGCTTATCAATGAGAGGACGTTTTGGCAAATGATAGGACAAGTGAGTATGGAAAATGGATGAATGTAGTTCGAACCACGCGAAAATGTGATCTGCCCCAGAGTTGTCAGTGAGAGAACGCTCTACCAGGCTTAGACTGACTTAGCATGTGAAGCCTCCTCATATTGTTATCAGCTTTGGAAAAAGTATTTTCCAAATGGAGATCTGCAGACGTCCGGCTCACTTTTATATTCAGCTTATTTCGTAGGTCCTTTTCTGTGCTCTGGTTATATTATTAAAAACAGACTTGGTCAGTGAGAGGAAACATAAGTGTAAGGAAAAGTAGGGGGTAAGAAATGGCATAAATGAAGCAGGATAATGATGTGTACAGGGCTGTCTGTCGCTCCCCTTGCTGACCATATTCTGCAGTGGCTTCATCCAGCAAACTCGCCCCCCCCCCCCCACCCAGCATCCCACCCATGTGCACCTACAGGTCCGACGGATTCACTCATTAATCACCCCGGGAATGAGATGCCCAGCACTTTGTCCGTTAACCATCTCCCCCAACCCCTCCATGACCAAAGCACCTCTCCTGAAGCTGCCTATGTTGGAGACCATGCAAAGAGGACTTGCGGTATCAGGGAGGGGGGGGGGGGGGCATTTTCTCGGGAGAGAGCTGTGATGTCATTGCGATGGCGCTGAGGTGCGGCGCATGGAAATGGCCGCACCACCGTCCCAGACGCATCTCCTGAGGGGCATGTGATTCATCTGCAGCGGGAGGCTGAGACAGAACACAGAGCGGCTGTAATGCGACGTGCGAGGAGGCCTCGATGCTCATACGGGAAAGGCCGCGTCTAATGAAACGTCAACGCTCTTCTCTTTCCTCCGTGGGATGGTGCCCGTCGGTGTCAGGGACATGCTCTCAGATCCCAGATCTTACTTTTACATTTAGACATCAATCCAAAAGCATCAAGAGTGCCTCTTTTCAAAAATCAGCTGCCAGCTGTGTGATGCACCAGTGAAAAGAGGTGTCTTCTGGCCCAGAAGAGAAGAATGTGTCCTGTCAGGATGGGCACAGCGGATGTGACATCCGGTGTTGGATGTTTTCCATTGTCTCCAGATGGGTGAAGTGAGCCGACACATGATTGCTACACTTTACCTTTCCAGCAGTGCTGAGCTGCTGCCTAGACCAGTGTTTCCCAACTCGGTCCTCGGGAGCCAAAGACATCCACATTTTTGCTTCCTCCCAACCATCGGCGGAGCGGGGGGGTGGCTTACTGGGCTTAAGCCCGGGTTGTTGTCTCAGAAGCCCAGGGTCTTTTCGGA
>JAODLC010000038.1:16495236-16509372 GCA_026781145.1 Hippopotamyrus pictus | reverse complement strand
GTTATGTTCAACTGGTTGGTTGAAACTAAATCCTGGTCTGGATTTGTACTTTCTGGACCTGAACTTTCCACCTCTGGGTGCAGTGGTCCTATGCAACAACCCCTGGGATTAGTATTTGAACAATACTATAGTAAACATCAGTTAAACATTAGTTAAATGAAGACTGGGTGTAATATCTACTTATATTCTGTGGGAAAAGATGCCCCATTCCTGCTTCCAGGTACAAATACACATACGGGTGTAATATCTACTTATATTCTGTGGGAAAAGATGCCCCATTCCTGCTTCCAGGTACAAATACACATACAGTGCATGATATAATTCTTGTACTTCATCCGGCATTTGTAAGTGAACTTTTTCTGTCTCATACTTCCCTGGCACCTCGACAGCAGCACAGCAGAATCACAGGGAACTGGCAACAGCGGTAGAACACAAAGGAACACAAAGGAAACCCTTAAGTGTGAGAAAACAGCGCGGCTCTCTGCTCTTTGAGGTTCTCCCCGCTTTGGGTTCCATAAAATAAAAACGCGGTACCGACGATCTGTCATCTGTGTGTACGTTCTGCTGGCGACTTGATGTTCTGTTGGACTGTCATGCGCAATTACTGTGAGCGATAGCAGCGGCAGCTGAGGTTTATAGACAGCTCGGCAGTAAAACCCGGAACTGAGGGACCGTCCTGCCCAGAGAGAGTAACAGAGAGACTGAAACCTGGGAGATGGAGAGACAGGACTGTTTGTTCACCAAACCTCTGGAGCCCCACGCTGATTAAGTGTGCGATTCCCCCATGTCCACTTCTAAACCTGAGCTGTTTACACACTCGAACTTTCCTTCTTCCCCGGGATGAACCCATCCCATCCCCCATCATCCTGCACTCCAGACTGGTCCCCTCCCTGCTCTTTACCATCATATTAACCTCTGCTTCTTCAGCTCCACAACAAGCCTGGATATTGGTGACTCCCGTGTCTGCAGACAACTCAGCTCATCCGACTTGTTGCATCTACCCCGTCTACCGCTTTCATTTTCCCTCTAATGACGTTTTTCTCTCTTTGCCTGGCACACTTGAGGCTCTGGGTGAATTTTACATGCATCGACACCCAGTCCCATCCCTGCCTTAGCTCCCTCAGCAGGTGGCTAGGACAGGGTCTGGAATAAGCCTGCCACATGGAGGGAAAATGATGGCCTTAAAAAACTACACCACACTGGCCAAGAGAAGCATCTGTGATTTGACACCTGCCTTTTCATACCCGCAATGCTGATGTGTATCTAATCTTCTTCAAAGTGTCTGTAAACTGCTGTAATGTATCTCTAAGTGCACACTGTCCCATTACGTTTCTAAGAGATTCCAGTTAAATGGGACCCGTAAGGGCACAGAGCCTCACCGTTAATCGAGTCGCAGGGAAAGGCATCACATACAGACCCTGTTTGTATTTATTTCAGGCTCCCCCACCTCCCTGAGATTCCCCATCCTCTCCTTGAAACTGAGCTTGTGATTCAAAAACCATAAAAATACTTACTGCATCATACACACTACAGAATAGAACAACCTTCTTTTAAACACACATTGGTACCAATAAAAATAAACTGATGTGTATTGTATTTGATGATATTTTTGGCTTATTCTGGTGTACTTGGTATACTGTGGCCTTGTGATTGAAAGGTTGCTGGTTCTAATCTCTGACGAGCAAGGTACGGCCCCCAAGCACTGTTCCTCGGGCGCTGAATTTGCTGCCCCCTGCTATGTCGTGACGTCACATATGGGTTAAATGCAGAGGACACATTTCGTTGTTGTGCACTGTGTGCTGTGGTGTGTCAACAATGACAATTAATCACTTTACTAAACAGGCTGTTACTCGGTGTACTAAACAGGCTGCTATACTATAGAGGTTGCTGCACTGCACGGGTTGCTATACTGTACAGGTAACATGACCCCCGGGACAAGGGACTTGGGGGCAGGCAGGGTGGGGAAACAAAGATTAAAAATAAATGGGAGCACAGGGGATCAAAATGGGAGGACTGGGCACAAGAAACAAGACTGTACAATGTCAATGACCAGACTAGTGAGGATGCGACAAACAAGTACTTATATACATAGACTAATGCAGGGCAACAAGTACCAAGTGTGGCCCATCAGGGCCACGTGAAGGAGGAGACAGGAGGGTCAGGCAGACGTGGCAGGCAGGACGTGACAACAGATTGGTATACTGCAGAGGTAGTTATAGTCCACAGGTTGCTGAACACAAAATGACAAGCAGAACATGCTGTTTGAACACTGATTATATCACCATTAGCCATTACAAAAAGAAAGGCCCGTTCTCCGGGAGCTGAGAAATGATTGATTTGTCTACTGAGCACCTTTCTACCATCACAGACATGCAGATACAGCTTTAAAGAAAGCAAGTGACACTGAAAAACTGCATTCAGCACGGTGAACCTGCAAAGTTTGTGTCTAGCTTTAAGGAGAAAGCGAATCGTATCGAGAAGTCTGTAAAGCAAGTTAATAAAGTGGCGTGACACTGAATTAAGGGGCAGCCAGCTCCAGCTGCACAGTCCACATACAACACAGAACGCTTACCAATGCTTTAAAAGTGACCATATTCATTTGCATCGAAAACCTGAAATTTATATAATTATTACCTAATATAATCCCGGCAGACAGAAGGTCACATTGCTCCATAGCTCTCATTTTAAGATCAGCTGGACCACCGCCCTTATAGCAGGGGGCTCTACATGCTGTGGAGACCATCAACTGAACCCCAAAAACACACTAAATTCTTGACTGATGGGGCAACTAGTTCTGTCTCAGCTTCAGCTAAGAGCAGTTGCCAGACAACTAATTAAAATAAACCAGCTTCCGTAAAACCTTCGCAAGCACCGAGGTAATTCTGTTGTGTTTGTTCCACGAAGCGAAGAGAGCATGTTCCATACACTCTGAGCCGCCCTACAGTCCGTCCCCCATATCTGGGGACTGATTCAGCGGAGGTGACGAGCATCCAGCCTCGTGGCTGAAAATGCAACGAACAATAAACAGGCAGGGAAGCGAGGAGACAGAAACGGATCACATCAGATCAAAGCACTTCAGATGGGACGACAGCGCAGGCTGACAGCATCCGCCGGAGCAGAACAAAGACGAGTGGCTGGGAAAGGAGGCGTCCCACAAGGCAGGAGTCCATTGGGCTGAAATCCTGGTCCAAAACGCATTCATCCAGTGTATTTATAATTGCAGCTTCTCCACTGCGTGTTACACTTAAAAAATGGACAAGATTTCTAACAGCATAATTCCAACTTCACGCATGAAATTGGACTTACTTGCCTGGAATGGGGGTAAACTGTGCCCACTACACACTCCTACGTGTGAACAGACAGATAAATTAATTAATGAAAATCTACACGATAAGTTTCTTTACTGAGCGCCAATTACTTTTTCGGCACTAAATAAGCGAACGTGCAGGGGGCGAAGGCTTGTTCACATCAAAGGAAGTTAATTATAATGATTGAGCATAATTTTAGTCATGGTATGTAATTACTGCAGTTTTCGCTTCAGATGGTATGTTAATGTGACAAAGGGATAAAGATGATGGTGCTGAAATCGGATCAAGTGCCACACGGCGATATTACTGGCAGGTGCCTGGGCCGATGTCATGTCTGTGGGGCCCACTGGGCTGATTCAATCCCCTCGGCGATGCACTGAGCTCCGCTGCACCGCGGCTGGCGTTTACACTCCGGCCGTAATGCGCATCGGTGGGATTGCAGGGGGATTGAATCAGGAGCCACTAGTGTGAGCTGCCGTGTCGCTGCGATGATGAAGGCAGCTGACGCGGCATTAAACACTTTACTAAATCGCTGTCTCTGCAACAGCAGGGCAACAATTCAGTGTTGCGTTTCGGTGAAAATGTTTGATGTATTCCTGCATAACATAAGGATAAATAAGTAACTAAAACACAATTTTCTCCGTTATTAGAATAGGACCAGATAGTGGAAGATGAACGCTTTGCATTGAAATGCTATAAAAATGCACAAATATTTGAGCCTATGAATTAATTGTAACCATTTATTTTGTTCACTCTGCTTTTCACAATGGCGAACGCCCACCTTCAGCGGACCACAGTCTTGGACTGGCATAGTTAATATTGTATGTATGGCATGGAAATATACAAAGGTTCATGTATAGATTCATAAACCCCATCAATTAAGGAGATAAAGGACACCTGACATGAATCGATCGCTCTTTAGTATATCAATGATTTCTCAGACGGATCTTAAGCGAAATAAGCACATTATATCGTCCTGTTCTAATAACCAGCATGTTTACGCATTAAATATAGCATTTCAGTCTTTAAGGTTAACACCCAGACGACAAAGCGTTAAAACTCCTGCCGCGAGCAGGACGCTTGACAGCATGTCTATTGCCAGGGAAAGGAAATTTTAAAAAGAGAAAAGACAGGAACAGCTGATGTTTTACAGTGATTGTGAGTCAGAGTCACAACTTAACATTAAGATGCAAACACTGCCCCGTGATGTCTTTTTCTCAGCCGTCACTGACTGCAGTGAAACTGGCTGTAATCCGCAGGGCCCAGTCAATGTCAGCGCGCTTTAACTGCCAGAGAAATGTCCGACTCGCTTAAAACTCATCTGACTCCAGACATGGTCCATCTACGCCAGTCTTTAGTACACGGCCATCTGTGCACCAGACTCTATACGAATTACAGATCTGAAAACATTCAAATCTAGCAAAACTTCTATGCATGATACTTAAATAGGCCTATAATCATTTCGCAAAGAGTAAAGGAAATGTATCAAAAACCACCACCTCATCAGCTAGCTATAGAATGTCTTTGCGGTTTAATTCAATTGATTAAAAAAAAAAAAAAAAAAAAAAAAAAAAAACAAAAACAAATATATATATCACTTTCACACTAGAGTCATCCCAATGCGCTTTACATGGTCGTGTTGTGGCACATTACAATATCATTAACGGGGCAATCTGTTATCAGGAAGCCAGCTGCAGGTCCTTATCCATGTACTTACAGTTGGCCATAGCTGGGGGCGGGGGGGGCGCGACTCTGCTGACAGAGAAGCCCCGAAGCGGTACCGCCCAGAGTAGCAACAATGCCTTCTTAAAAAGTCGTTTGAAATTACTTTTATCATCTGTCCATTAATAAAAAATACTCTATATAAATTGTCGATATTTAAAAAAGAAGTATATTTAAAAAAAAAAAAAAAAAAAAACACGTTATGTATAATAATAATGAAGCAGTTTGCGTTTGCATAGAGGTATTTCAGGAATACTGCTGTCTTCCTAACCAAAGCGGCATCACCAAATATAAACCTGATTAACTGTCACTGCGCCAGGAGAGTGTTACCGAAACTCGGCAGACAACAGCTGCAGGTTACCTGTTCCATCACATGCAAATTCAGCTACCTGAGCGACGGCTACAAAAGGGCTTTAATATGCTTGTATAGCTGGTTACTTACGGGTGCCATCGAAGCGGGTGGCTATGGTGTCGAGGAAGGTGTTCTGTGGGGCTAGCAGACCTCTCATGACCGGCATCCTGGTCCGAGTGGAGGGCGTTCTCCTGGCTCGGCGCCCCGAACCTGTCGCCTCAGACTCGGACCCGAATCCGGGCAAGAACCGAGAGGTGCCAGGCGCGCCCCCGAGCCCCTGGAGGAGCGCGCTGATCCGAGACACTCGGGGCTCCACTTTGAGGCCGGAGTTATCACCACATCCTTCAAAGGGAACCTTGAAAGTCGGGTCTAAGACCCACAACTTAGCCTCGACTTGAGTCGAGAGATCGTAAGCGTAACCTGAGTGTTTTTATGTCAAATGTGTACTTTATTTCCTTGCATATGAAAGTTATTCTGGAAGCGCGGGTGCTCGCGTCTCTGGTGCTGATGCTGCTGTCTCCAGTAGCGATGTTCTCCTGGAGGGCAGTTCAGCGCGCTCCCCTTCTCTCTCTCCTCCTCACTGCCTCGCTCTCCCCTTCTCTCTCTCTCCTCCTCCTCTTCACTCCCCCTACCCTCTCGTTGTCTGTGACTCGTGTCGCCTAGTTTCTTCTGCTACCTCCAGCCGACGTCGTGTCACATTCCCGCGGGCGTGGATAGACGGCTTACACGGCATGCATCAGTATTGTTACCCTGTGCCAGTGTGCATAAGAAATAAAGTTCACTAGCTGTCACCGCTGTATGGCGCATTCCTCAGCTGTGCATGAAGCGCTCTTAACAGCTTTATGGGATTTAATATGAACACCATTTTAGTTTAAGACAGATATCGGGATTGTGAAGTTATACACACATTTTTAAGTGCACAGTAATATTTAATAGAAGAATTATATCGTATCATTTCACTAATAGGCCAGTCCATGCATTCAGCTCTGCTCTCGGCCACAGCCACGCCTTATAAACATGCACAACCGTAACTCTAACCAAACCAAACCAAACCAAAGTTAAAACCAGCAAAAAAAAAACCCCTTTAACACCCCCCTTCAGTGACCCCCAATTTTTGGTCCCTTGCTTTTACTATCCACAATCATTCCATCCCTTAGGGAGACCACAAGGACAGCAACAAGTAGGAACCGTTTACAATAAGACTATAACTTATTCCTAATATAATATTTAGTAACTAATATTCCTGTACTGGGTAATCGGTTATGGAAGACGGACGAATGGGTAAAAGCCAGAATTTTGAACTTTCACATGTTTAAATGATAAATTATTTAGATTGCTTCATTGCACAATTCTGTCGCATAATAGATTTAATTAGATAATCGAGTCATTCGCTGCTCTATTTTCTAGTCTGATAAATACAATCACGTTTATATGGCTCTAGCCACTTGATGTGCATTGATGAACATGCTGTAATTAAATCGATAAATTTATAGGACTCAAGAGCTCTTTTTGCAAATTGTCTGCTTCATATGTGATGCATTAAATTAGGCTATATCAAATTGCATTTGTGCGAATCGCTTTAGTAATTCGAGAGGCTTTAATTGCTTTACGCTTTGCGTACGTCAAGGCACTGGCAGACTTATATGTACTTGCTAATGAAATAAAAGCGGAATGCAGCCGTAAACGTACAAAACGGACCACAAGTTGCGATCTCCCTTCAGCACCGCCAATTCGTAGTTTAAAACGGGACTCAGTCCATGTAATGAAAAAAATGACCTATTTTATAGTATTACGTACTTCGAACGTCGTGGGTAGTACGTGAAAACGTAATATATATGGATCAACCCTAGTTGGGATAGCTGTGAAGAGCTGAGACATCAGTGCTAACTTTCGGGATGGCGCTCGTGACATGGTATCAGGACTTTTCTGTTATTCTTGTTTACATCTCATTAAGTACAACAAACATTTAATTTAAAATATAAACTACAAATTAACCTGAACCATTGTTTTGAATATGTCATTAATAATACAAAACTTTAATTAGTTTTTCATTTCTTGTGTTGAACCACGAAACTCCAAACATAAATCAATTTAAAACTGTTTGGTCGAGATAAACAATTCTGAAGATACCCCTGGCGTGAAAGGCAACAAAATCTGTGTTTTCCCTTCAGACACCCAGTCCATCGCAGGGCACATATTCTCCCAGTAATAAACTACGAATGATTTAGAGACAATTACTCTGATGAATGTCTTTGGCCTGTGGGAGGAGCCCCAGGTACCCGGGGGAAATCCATGGCGAGAACGTCCAAACTCCACGCACACATTGCAGATCCAGTGCCACCCACTGGGCCGCGCTGCCATCGTTTTCTTCACGCCTGCGAGATAAAGGAGGGGCGTTGGCACTCGTCTCCACGGCTTCTTGCTCCTTCCTCTTGACTGGTTAATTAACCATCTTCAACTAGCAGACTGGCTCACCACGCCTACTTGAAATGGTTTTGGTCCTTAGAGAAGAGCGTCAAGCTTGAGAAGATTCAGCTGGAGTAAAACTGCTTACCTTACAAGTCCCAAATCATTAACTCCCAGAAGCATAATTTCTTTAATTACATGGTCTACGGTGGTATGACAGGATCTCAAATCCAAACACATAGTGTGTATGAGAGTTAATGGGAAATATGGTAATGAGAACAATAGTTACATAATTTGACCAACTTCATTCATTGAGGTACGTTATTTTGCTTTTTGAGCTAAACACTGCAATTACTTGAATCTATAGGTTAATATATGCCGTCTATCTCGATTTAAAGTGATGGCAAATTATACAGTTTTATTTTATTTACTATTAAATATGCAATAATTTGTGTTATTTTAAAATAGCTGTACTGGTGCCGATATAAACATGCTTTTTAATGGAATAACCCCGTTTGAAAGAAATTTATGTTGTAAAATTAACTTGAATCCTTGATATCTGTTTTTGGAACTGACCCATTCAATCTATACTAACTAAACCAGGCATATCAGATGAAGACTATTCTTACACTACCTCTCCTCATTTTCAAATATCTTTCTTCTTGATAAGATTAAAAAATATCTAAGGAGACTCGTTCGGTGGGGAAAATGCAAGGTGGCCAGATGACAATGGTGATTTGGGAGCGACATAAGGAGAAGCTCATCTGTTAATTTCTGGAGAGCTACCTGTACAGGAGAGATCTGTTCACAAAAGAGGTTATAACGTGCGGCTTAACTGGAGTTGCACGTGCACCGGGCCACTGCTGCAATAAACAAAACAAAAAAAAAATCTGGTTTGAACTTCCGGACTGTGACCACTTGTCAGAACGCAAAAGACAGGTCCTTCAAAGATAATGTGGTTCGTAACCAGGTGCGAACTGGTCTCGTGAGTGCCGATCATTCTTCCTCAACGCCAACATTATATAGGCTATAAGACCGCAATTGGAAAAAATATATACAAAAGGGGTAAAATATCAAATTGGAGCCACCTCAAAGCAAATTCCCAGGTTGCTTTTTATTGCCAGTCCGCCCCTGTTCATAGCTCTAAAGAAATGAAAGAAAACAACTAATTGCAAACTAAGGACATAACATATATGCAGGGACCTTTGAAGTTCTACCAGACAACGAGGGACCTCATAAATAGTAGAATGACAAAGATTTTGTTTGGGGAATAATTTAGTGGATCTCTACAGTCGGACATAAGGAGTTTTTAATTCCCAGCGCTAAAGACTCATCATTGATTTTGAGTAGTCTTAGCTCAAGGACCCCACGACTGCAGCTGAAAACACTGAAAACACCAAGAGTAAGTTGAGTTCCCTCACAGCCTCCATCTTTTTCTGGACACAGGGTCGATCCAATTGGAGAGAGTTGTACAAGCATTCAGAGCTGCATATAGAGACCAAGTACAAGGCTGCATCAAAGGTCTACCCAGGTGAACGGGACAGTCTGCTGTTCGCATGGTTTTTTCCTCTTGCGTAGTAATGTTTAGCAATTATATAGTTTTGCCGCTAGGGGCCACCAGAGGACAAATTTCGTTTAGCCAAATAAGTGAGCTACATATTAAATGTTGTCGATGTGCACGAAGGCAGAAACCTATTTATAGGACACATGTATAATAATTATTTATAATATAATATTTGAGCTAATACCATTCATGAGCTTATACGTCTAAAAATATTTTAGATAGATTCACACCTGTTATTACATATTTGTGTAAATATTTAGACAAACTGCTGAGATTGCAAAATAAAACTGGAAAATTGCCGTCCCCTGGAGGGTGGGCATCCCCACTGAGTCTGGTTCCTCCCAAGGTTTCTTCCTTCTAGGGAGTTTTTCCTTGCCACAGTCACCTCCGGCTGCTCACTGGGGCCTTTGGGCTGGGATGATGTAAAGTGCTTTGAGGCAACGTAATGTTGTGAAAATGAGCCATATAAATAAAAGTGAACTAAATTGAATAAAATAACTGAAAATGATTCCTAACAGATTACAATATCATTTTAATCATGTTTAGCTACCAGCCCCACTCAATCCAACCCTCATCTCTATCTCTCTGTCTTTATTTGTATCCAGTGTTTGACGCTTATTATCTGAAAAGCATCGAGTTCCTTGACAGGCAGTCCAGTCAGAGCAAGCTGTGATCTTGCCCACGCAAATGAACACATGCAGATCACGAATGAAGGCGTAACAGTGACAAAAACCACCGATATCATCATCCATCCATCCGTCCGTCCGTCCATCCATCCATCCATCAAAACGCAAACTTTTGAGTGTGAGTGTGTTTACAGTGTGCAAGTATGCTCCCTGTAGACCCAACTGTATTGAGCCCACCCCACTCAGACTGCGTTTTCATTGTGTCTGTGTGTGTGTGTGTGTGTTGGTACACTCCCCATAGAGTCATCAGCACCCCTTTCTCTGCACACACTTTCCAGAATAAGTTGTGATCCAATCAGCAGAGTATTAGCGACGTGTATCACAAGGTGGGGGCTGGTCAGGTTCCTGGGTCTGGAAGTGAGGGCCCTCACTATGGATCAAGCCTTTTAGCATCGTGGCTATTGTCTCTCAGTAATTGGATTTCTCCGTGGAGAAGAGGATCTCATTTGGTGCTATGAGACCTAGACAGCCAGCTGAAAGGTTGGATCATTAACGCTGGATGAACTTGGGTGTTCTGCAGAGCCGAGGCATCAACAGTGTTGGACTGCCATGTTTGTCTGGACTGCCATGTTTGTCTGGAAATCTGTTTGTTTGGAACTCTTTCTTTTTGCCCTGTTTTTCCACTCTGCAATATGCTACTGTTTGAGCCATGATTATATGACCAGAGTTATATGAATTATAAGACAGTCTGCACAGTGACACTTAGCAGACATCGTAACTTGCTTTCCCCATTCCTTATTTACCTGAGCTAAATGCTATCCATGCCTTAATGACTACAGACATTTGAGGATTCTACCCCTCACTGTGTTTCTTTTTGTCTTCAATCATTTTTGATGTCACTTTACTTTGACTTTAAAATCTATGCATCTTCCATAACCACTTTTCTCAACTTAATTTTTAATGTTTGTACAAAGGTTATATATTTCTGAATTCATATTCATATTCTTTTCACGAAAGAATTTAAAAAAGTTTTTCAGGTAGTTCCTGATTAATACCTTCGCAAACCATGACTTCTGTTCTTTGCCCAAGACTAAAATGTACTTCTTACCACTTCCTGTTGATAAAAACATGCATCCTATCAAACACTGTAAATGGCAGAAGCGCTTTTTCTGAGTTCCTCTTTCTGTAAACACCTTATATCAGTAGCGTCTGAGAGAGTTCCCATGGTAACCTGGGCATCGCAAAAACAGAATGGCAGAGGAAGCGGCCCTTCGTACTGTGAGAAACTGAGGACAGATAAAAGCATCTCAGGCCTTTACTATGAAGGAGTCATGTGTGGGATGGATGGCTTCGGGAGTGTGTGAGAACACTTATACAGCGTTTTATCAGTTATACGGTTCAGACATGGCTGGTAAGACATTTTTTTGGTTGGCATTAATAGTCACGTTCTCAGTGATATGGCTGTTTTCCCGTGAGTCCTAGAACATTGATGAAGCCATTTTTTAGAGAGTTGTGAAAATTGTTCTCTGTTAAATCTAAACTAAAAATTACTCCTTAATCCACATAACATTTGTTTTTCCCATTAATATATTCAGTACTGTGCAAAAGTCCAAGTCAAAGAAAATGGTTAAAGCTATATATCGGGATAGCAAGTGTATATTTGCTCTGACAAAACCCAATTAAACATTGCAACATATGCAAATTAACAGAAATACAATAAAAAATAAATAAGAATTTCTTCTGTTTTCCAAAAAGTCACTGGATGGCTAGATGAACACCGCTCCAGATCCCTAACCTCTCCTCAGGGGCCCCCCAGCCATTCCGTGTATTCATGACATTTCACCACCAGCTGAATGAATGAATTAATTAGCTAAATAATTCAATGAGGTTTGATTAGCCAAACAAGATGGAGGTAATGGTCAAGTCAAAAAATACGTGGGTGTATTAGAGGTTTGCTGTAGATACTGGGGTAATTTTTGGAACGGTATTTTAATGGATAAGCTGACACAGACATAACAGTTTACACCAACATGAAGGTCATTGAAATATCATTTCATTTGACTGCATAAAGCTTCTGCAGTCTGTATTTTTTAGAAACTTTGCGATGTGTCTTATTAGGTATCTTAATTTTGATCGACTTGATTGAGTTTTAGTTGTGGTCATGACATGTTCTTGTATTCATAATATATAATCTGGCAGCTAGTGATTTTTAGCCTAAATTACCTTACATATAAAATCACAGGGTGCAATGCGACTATATATGTTTATTTTTCAATGAGAATGCATTCTGCAAATCTAAGTTATGGGTATAATTATCTGCAATGTGCCATGCTTATCAGGCTGGCATATTTCTTTGTTGATGCCAACACCAACAGGGTTAGGCACATAGTGTACGTCTTTGTATATAGAAAAAGCTTCAGGACACTAACAAAGACTAACATAGAGTTAGGAGCTATGCTAATATTCTCTGTATCACTTTAATTTTTAGTATATGTGATGCTCCAGTGCAGTTTCCCAATCCAGTCCTCAGGAACCCAGAGTCAGTCCATATTTTTGCTCCCTCAAGGACAGTCCATATTTTTGCTCCCAGGAGCTGGGAGAGAGCAATAACATGGACTGTCTGAGGGGCCCCAAAGACCGGATTGGGAAACTCTGCTCTAGTAGGTCACAAGGCTCAGCTGTGATGTCACACCTCCTCAGAGCCAGACAACAGGTTTCCTTTTCCAGGGCGGCTTTCGCATTCGACAAGAGCCAAGGCTTGTGTAGGATCTAGTACATCCTCGAAAGTCCTGGGAGTAGAAGAATCCAAAAACAATGGAAAGAGTTGAAAACAACAGTTTGCTTCTAAAGGAAGAAAGACTTTTTAATTTCCCCAGGAAAAACTAATTTCATTTTTGCTCTCACCTTTTCACCCTTTAGAGGTACAGAAGGTAAAATAAGCAGAACCTGTAAAACTCTCCAGTTCAATGGCAGGCCTGGACACTGACTTTCTACACAATAAGCAAGCATTTCTGGTGCAGATTAGCATTCTGTGGCGTTCACATCTGGTCCAGTAAAGGTCACATACAAGATGGCACCCACTGGTCTGCAGCTCCAAGTTGCCTCCAACCCATGCAGAGGTAGAAAATTCAGGTCCAGAAAGCACAAATCGAGACCAAGGTTTTGTTTCAACTAACCAGTTGAGTATAGAGTCACAGTCACAGACTACTCAACTGGCTGGCTGAAACAAAACCTTGGTCTGGATTTGTACTTTCTGAACCTAACTTTTCCACCTCTGAACTCATATCACCAACATCCAACAACAGCAGCCCAGAACGAAGCTGCTTTCAGTCCATTAACCTCCTACTTCATTAGAAAGTGAACAAATGCTGGGGTATCCTGGGTCACAAAGGCACATAGACTCTGTTAAATGATCTGTGTCTCTTTCTGTGGAAACTTTTACAGTAAAGTGAAAAAAAAATGTAATAACGCTCTCTGGTCCTCTGAGGCTGCGGTGGGCTGGTAGGTCTTTCTGAGTGTTACTCTGCTTGCTGTTGTCAGCCTGTGTTTATCTGGGGTGGGAGATACGAAGACAGTTTGTAAGAATACTTATTATTCAGCGAATTACACTGAATGAGGCAGAAAACCAAGGCAGTGACCTAAGATTTTACAGGATTAGCATGCAGCATGCACTCATAATCCACTGCAATGATATTAGTCCATTTGCTTAAATCAAACGTTACTTCACCAAAGTATTAATTTAAGGGTATGCACACTTACGCAACCAGTTTAATTAAATTATTTACTGTGGTCTGATTTTTTACATCGCAAAAACCTAGCATTTAACACACTTTTTATATCACTGGTTCTCAACCCTTTTTGCACCGCGGCCCAATCTTTTGCCAAGATTTTATTTTCTTAAAGAAAAGTGCATTTTGTAAAACGGATTTTCAAAACACGCTAGAGTAATGTCAAAAATCATAAACTGGTCAATTTCCAGCACACTTTAGAACATAGTCATTCACAAAATCCTTTCCATTCACAAATTCCATTAGAACATAAGAACATAAGAAATTTACAAACTAGAGGAGGCCATTCGGCCCATCAAGCTCGTTCGGGGAGAACTTAACTAATAGCTCAGAGTTGTTAAAATCTTATCTAGCCCTGATTTAAAGGAAC
>JAODLC010000038.1:16460189-16474967 GCA_026781145.1 Hippopotamyrus pictus | reverse complement strand
TCCAGATGCCAGTCACAGGCCATAAAAATGCCTTTTATTGTGACATGAACCCCAGAGTTTCACCAACTGTCCCTGTAAAGTTTATGTGGAGCTAAGGATGTGTAATTGCAAACAATTGAGACCAGTATCCAAGATTAACCATATTGGGGAACGTGTGCACACACACCCTGAAAGGCTTAATCTCACCACGTTCCTCAAGACCTGTGTTAGGCCTCATTTTAGATTATCATCCTTATGCCGGTTACTTGTAGTGTTGAGTTTATTTACGTTATTAGCAGACTCATGACCCCAGACATGGCTTTTCAGTGTGCATGTTTTCTTAAAGCAGTCTGGGTTTGTGTGAGCGTTTTTGTAGTTATTGCATTGTGGGGACCAGATTGGGTAGGGGTTAAGGTTGTAATAGTTGGAATTAGGGTTATGCCCAGAGAAATCAATGGAGAGTCCCCATAAAGATATTAATATGTGAATTCTCTCTCTCTTGCTCTCTTTCTGTATGTGTGTGTGTGTGTGTGTGTCTGCGTGGTGTGTGCGCGTGTGTGTGTGTGTGTGTGTAGCTGACCTTGAAGAGGAGTGCACAGTCTGAGAGTGACCTGCACCCCCACTTCCTGGTGCTCTCGCACTCAGTGGCAGCCAGCAGCCCTCGTTCCCCCTGCAGTCCTCATCTGGCTGCCCTTATCCCGCAGTCCTGAATCACACCGGAGGGATTTCCTGGAGCTCCAGCTCTCAACAAGCCCAGGGAAATGACAAGGTACCTTCCTGAGACTTGGTGCCTTTTCAGGACATAATGAGGATCAGAGCATCTGCAACAAGGTACCACTGTTCCCCATAAGTAAAATAAATGCTCTTTTTACAGTAGCACTACCTTCATTTCTTAAACAAGCGGTGTTTTCACTGTTTTACTATTTATCGTAAAACTTTTATTTTATTTGCTCGTGGATTTATGATGACCCTTCTTTACTATCTCTGTCTATAGATGTATTTTTTTTTTTGGTTATAAATTTCATGGAGTTCTTTTTCTTAGCAGCTCTAAGAACATGCCAGAAGAGCTTGAGCTAGCTAGACTGCCTGGCGGACCTGCCGTTTTCTAACTCAGAGGTGCTGCAAGAATACAGTGTGTAAGTTGTATTAGGGGACTGGGGACGGGTCGCCTCACAATTCTGATTGGCACATAGCCGGCGCGGGGACTCGGGTTGCCATTGCAAGCGCTGTGTGCCATGCTGCCGCAAACCTCTTTGTGGGGTAGGCAGAAGGCGGGTCTGCCCGCTGCCACATTTCCTCTGCCCTGGCATATTTACTCGCTCGATGACCTGTTCGCTGTTTGATTTGGCAGGAGTCCCTCTCTCTTTTTCTAGCCTGAATTGTTTGTCTGGGTCATGCGACGACACCAAAAGACACATGCACCTTAATCTAATCCCACGCACGCCGTAAAAATAGAACAAGTTAAATCAGCCGGAGAGAATACATGCTTACAGTAAGCGAAGTCGCACACTAAGTAATATGGCCCTAACACCGCTCTGCAATTTTTACGTTTCATTTCTGTGACACTGTTACCGTGGAGTAACACGCAAAATACACATAGCCCCTGACATGCAAAAATAGAATGAAATCAAAAGAAAAGCGAGTCATGCTTAGTCTGAGCCAAACCTCAGAATAAATAAAATGTCCACCAGGGACCCTTCAGATGGGGTCTGAACCCGAGTAACTTCTATAAAATATAAAAAGTGGCACCTAAAGGTCTTACGACCTCAAAGTATTGTCTTATGTGTTATTTTGAGGGCATTTGTCAATATTCTTTATTGAACATGGAGGTAATGTTCGTGTTGAAAACAAACAAAAATGTGTTAATCAAAAGTATGTTTAGCAATGAAATTTATGCACAATGCTGCCTAACCCCAGGTAGGCAGAAAATATTTTTGGGATGGGGCATTTTAGGGCAGACAGGACTGCTAGATCTATGCTTTTGTGCTTTATAGTGGAGTACCACTCTCTGGCAAACTCAGCAGCTGAGACTGCATTGAGTTTTGAATCTGTACAGATGCCCAGTAGTCTGTATAAAAACACCAGTTTAAAACCAGTGACGAGAGGTCCCACTTGTATGTTGCTTTGGACAGAAGCGTCTGTCAAATAAATAAATGTAAACAAAGATTCTGCAGTTAATAATGGTCTGCTTTGTACGTTCATGTTAGAACTTGTAAATAGGAACAAAAGTGACAGGATTAATGCAGGGACACTACGATGCTGGCAGCACGTGGATATGACTGTAATGAAACCTTGGTGGAGAGCAGATGTAGAATTTGCCACAACAATTAGACTTTAATGAGCGCTGGTCAGCCTGACATATTCACAGTAATTGGATATTTAAAATCCCATTTCTGCTCCGTGTGGAACGTAAAGGAATACCTTAGAGTCAACAATAAGCATAGAAGATAATTGACCTTCAAGGACGATCGCAGGAGTTTCCTGGAAAATTCTATTTAGTATGAAATATAGTGAAAAGAAGAAAATGTCATGGAAATGAAATAATTAGTTAAGCTTTTTCCATATTGCAATGAACCTTACGTATGATCACATTTCTGATAATCCTTCAAGGCCAGAAGGAATGTTTACAATTCATAATCTAGTTGACTATGGATTAAGCAACGAAAGGAGCACTCTACTGAAAAATCATGTGAACCTTTTGAATCACAGCGTACTCCTTGTTCCTTTTTAAATTTCTGTTTTAAAAATGTTGCACATGCAAAATGCTGTGGGTGTCTGATCTGCAGAAGATTAGCTGGAGATTTCTAGAATTTGTTTCGCATTTCCATGTGCCTGGACACCAGCTGCTGGGACAGTAGCACCTCCTATCTGCTGCACATGGCCAATGAACCCGGGAGCCAAGAATGATTTTCTGCATGTAAAAATCAGTTTGTCTATGCTCCCCTATTAAGTCTTGAAGTCTGTCTGCTTTCCACAAATGTCACTTCCTCAAACAATAGCAGTGGAGGAGTAAAATGACATAAGCTTGGATTTGAATGTTATTCCAGGAAGCTGCGACGAGGCAACCAAACACACCGTGGTGGGTATGAACACTGTGACCCTATCACTGAAACAAAATATGTGGTAGGTCCCTTTAGTGAGGCCATGTGTCAAACTGCACGACCTGTGTCCTGGCCTTGTACAAGGGGCCAGCAGAGACAAAAGGAACATGAGGAAGGATATGAGAGAATCGGAGGCGGAAATTTCAGGTTCAGATTTTGTTTGAACCAACCAGTTGATTTTAAAAGTCATAGTCACAGAGTACTGAACTGTTTGGTTGAAATTTGTCTGGATTTTTACTTTCTGTACCTGAACTATCTGCATCGGGACAGAATATTAAACACGAAAAGCAGCATCAGAACCTGGATTCAGAGTTACTCAGGCATCAAGCATGAAAGAACAGCCAGCTCCATCTTTCAGCTTCCAGTTAGATTCCTCCTTAGGTACAATAAGTCTCATCTGCTCAGTTTCAAAGTAGGTTTGGTTTTGGGGCCATCTTTTTACATGGAGAACATCCTGCTTGTGCATCACATTGGTACCTTTGTGGACCGGTGTGTGTGCTGCTCATGGGTCAGTGGTTCAGTCGCTGGCAGGCGTGTTTTGGCAGGTTGTTCGATCAACCAAGGGATCCAGCTGGGTTTCTTGGCAATAGGCAATGGAAGGATCTTGAAGAAAGATGACAGTGAGTAAGAAGGAGAGCTTGGACTATTTCATTTTTCCACTACTCCACTCGTTATTGTTTTTTTTCTATTGCATACAGCGTGTGGGAATTTTACACAAAAATGTTCTTAGGGCAGAAGGAAAAACCAATCAGATTGTAGGGGAGGTGGGTCAAAGCACCTAGAGGAGGCGGGATCAAGACATCTGATTGGTTGGTCTTACCTTCTCTAGTTGCTTGGACTGATTGGTCACCTTTCTGATCCAATCATTCTTCCTTCTGTCCTCAGAATATTTTTGTGTAAGTAAAACTCCCATGAGCTTTCACACCAGCATACAACATAACTGGTTTTCCATGACAGAAAACTTGACTTAAATGGAGAGCCAATAATTACAATCTCATTCTATGGGGGAGGGTACCAAAACTTATACAAGTGCAAACTGGCCATCGGGAAGTTCAGGAATTCTCCAGTGGGCTGGTCTTTCTTTCCCAACTCTGCCACTGTATAACCTATACACCAGGGGTGCCCAACCTGTTGGTCAATCTCAGTGGGTGAATCTCAATACCAAGAATGTAAAAACCAAACTTGTCGTCTTGAGAATACCAGTTTTGCTAACTTGACTTCCAAGAACGAACTTGAGGCACAATGAATTTTGGGATTGGTCTTGTTTGGCGAGGATGCAACCAATGAATCCTTGATATTTGGAGGGGGGCAAGGACATCATCTGGGCATTTTTACTGTCCTCATGTGCTTGTGTTCTTAGTATTGGAACTGGTCTTCGGCGATGCAAGATCACGTAAAACGGGTACACGAGGCCACAAGTACTGTCAAGTACGCATATTGAGATTCACCCATTGTGCTTCTAGGTCGATTACAGGAGATTATTACTGATTATCGGTGGCCAACCAGTTGATCGGAATTGCCCCGCCACCAAGTCAGTGGCAAAATATACGAAGGGGGACCCCCTCCCTGGTCAGCAGGAAAATCCCGGGGGCTGCTCTTTGTTGCCAGCTCCCACCTGCACTTACATGTGAGTGAGTAGGTGATGAGACGAGATTCATTATATGACCAAGACAAGCCTGGCTATGCCATATCTAGGATTTAATTCACATAGGCAGGAGCTGTTCATCTTGCACAAGTTTCCTTCTTACGGCAGCAGGCTGTGGGTTAAGTCTGGGATGCCGCACTGAAGCTGTGTTCATCTGTTAATCTCCATTCAGATGTCATCTGCGGATTCACCCTGGATCAGCGGAGGTCATGGTAATTAGCAGATTTTACACTCCTCTGCCAACAAAGAACCAGCTCTGTGCTTCTTATGTTGTGTCAGCAGGGCACTGGATGTGTTAATCACTGCCTCTCACCCAGCAAAGCGACCAATCATGGGGTCTTGTGAGCTTCCAGCAGAGAAGGTCATAGACAGGAATATTATGAATGACAGAGGTGTCTGTTGTCATTTAGGTTAGTCCTTGGGGAGTGCCATCATCTGATGGCTGAGGGGACTCAAGTGATTACTTCAATTCCCTAATCCTGAACAAGCACTACATCCAGCTACTACGTCCACCCCCATCAAGGGTTCCAAGCACAAAACTGGATTTGATGGGGCTGCTTTTGAAGGAAAATTCAGAGATTTGATGAGAATGCGATGAGAAGCCCTCACACATGCAGTCTCTTGTCTAGTTGGGGTATACAACACCCTAGCTTACTACACGCATTTGAAAGACTTTGCAGTTAGCAAATGCAATTATCTCTTGAGGACGCGGGCAGTTAAAAGACATTAAGAACAACAGGTGGCATGTCGACTTCCCACTGAAATGGAGGTGCACGAATGTGCTTGCACCCAACATGCTCCGCCATGCCAATGCCGCGGAGTCCACCAGTGGGCTAAACGGGGTTTGGGTGCTACCCTCACGCCCCACACCTCCTGAAAAGCAGAGGCCAGTTCTTCCTGAAGATCAGTGCCAAGACCCGGCCACAACACTCATCCCCTTCGAGTGTCGTGCCGTTGTGAAATAGGGATTAATTTTCCGGCTAAATGCATGGCAGTAGTGACACTGACAGGCAGTTTTGTATATAAAATTAAATGGTGTTTTTTTCTCTTTTTTTTGCATTCATTCCATACATTTTTTTCAAGGACTGAGGCGTGGAAGGTCTGTCCTGATTCACAGGATCCTCTCTAGGAGTAGAGTGTGTAGGTAAGCCTCATTACAGGTCCCCGTGAAATCATGATGCGTTAGGTTGTCTTCTGTTCAGACGCAACAAAAGAATACAGCAATCAGATTTACAATGGGAGCAACAAGCTCCCAGAAGCCTTAAAGCAGTAGCTGCTGTTGTTCTTGGATTACCACCCACGGCCGTTACTGCTGTTAATTAGCCCTTCTTCAGCATGCCGTGTCCTTGGCATTGTGCTGCAGCTCCGAGCCTGTCAATGAAGCTCCAGGTGCTCCAACAAGGCAATTAAGAGACAATTAAGCCTCCATACATCTCCTGACTCCCAGAACAAGATTTCTGGTCACTGTCTAATTGCTTCCTTGTCTCCGCTGTCCTCAAGGGAGAGGTAATCTGACTTTCAAGGCTGAAATTGTTCAAAAACCTTGTAACCATGACCACTGTTCTTACTCTGATGGATATTCAACAAATATAGTCCTATGGCAGCAGGAAACATGACAATTAAAACCCTTGACGGACGTGATTTTACGTCTTATCCAGCTGAGTTCCACCTCCGGTATGACCACCTCGAAGTGCTTAACAAAGGTTTAGCAGCTTTACAATTCAATTTGAAAGTCAATTAGCAAATTAAGAATAATACCACAGTTGGGGAAAAAGCAGTTCACTTTATTTTAACTAAAATAGTTAAAATAACTAAAAAGGTTAAAACGAAGACAATGAGGGACTTAGAGCAACATTTCCCAACCCAGTCTTGGGCACCGAGGACTGGTGTGAGAAACACTGACCTAGAGGGTTAGGAAAAAGATGAGAGAGACGGTCATTGTAAAACAAATAACAATGAAACAAGGAGAGACAGCATTGTATATAACAGGTGATACTCTGCATAGCAGAGATGGGCGTAAAAAAGGGAAATGAGTATAAGAGAACTTAGAATAAATAAAATGAAATGACAGTTTAAAAAAACTGGTATGTGACATATATACACAGGCAATTGTATCGTGCATGCAAAAAAGCATTCACAGTCAAGAGAAGAACTCTATGGACCTAAGCCTGGCTGGATTTTCCTGTCACCCCAAATGTGTTCATTAATAATCATATCTGCCAGACATGCAGCTTTTTCAAGGATTGAATATGGAGGTGAGGTGCGGAGATGTTCCAGATAACAGTCTTTGCTGAGCATATGATGAAAGAAGCTGACTCTATGCTGGCTGGCAGGGTTAAAGACCCCTCACCTTCCAGTCAGGAGTGATACTGCGCTTTGCCCATATCACTGAGCTCCCCGAGCCAATCCTGGGACTTTCCTGCGATGATGTGGAGCACTAGACGGCACGTTTCGCTTCCCAGCAGTGCGTTCTCTGGTGAAGGGATAAAGTTAGTCAGACGATGAGTCATTTTGGGACGCGACAGCTTCTCCCAAAGACATCTGGGAAGAGTTGAGGGAGAAAAGAAAGATCAGGCCAACTGTCATAGCAGCATAGGTGGGTGATGATGACATTCAGTCGGTGTGACTCGCTGCCAGTTTGTCAGACATGAGCAGTTACATAGGCAATTGAACAAAGTCCTTCCCTTTCTATTGGTTGCATCATGTGCAATGCCTCAGCCCTCATGCTGCCGCACCAATCAGTACCCAGCATTCTTCACATGGTCTGCTGATTCTTATTAAGTCCCTGAACAGTGACCACACTTGAGATAATGAACTTGGATGGGAGCAGAAGCAGGTCAGCTCACCGTTTAGCTTTTCATCGGAATAGTCTGTAATGCGGTTTTTAACGTGAAAGCGAATGGTATGTTATCAGTGATAAGTAAGTCCTGTATGTTCCTCAAATGCACCTTTGAGCATTTCTGCCAAACACGTATCTTTCAGTTCATCTGGAAAATATGAAGTCATGCAGGAGAACATCTGTGAAACAGAAAGTAGGAATATAAGGAAACGGGCTGTGGAGTATAAGCTGTAAATTCTGTGACTCCGCTGCTCCATCTTGGTTTTGAATGAGAGAAAAATCAATATTAAAATGATCAATGTGATGTTTCAACTGACTTTCCTAGTTTTGAACAAGGGGTTACCATACAAGTCATATTTCCACTGCAAATATGAAGTTCCTTTCTAAGCGTTTTCATATCCAATTCAGGCTCAGTTGCAGGTGATTGCGAGAGGACAGGCTCCGGTCAAGCTGCTCCGTGTCGCTCCATTTATATTTCATTGGATTTATAAAGCAGAGACAGGAGTGTGTCCTGCAGCAGCAAACTCACATCATCATAGCTATTACAGGGGTCACGACCCAGAGTCGGGATACAGGTCTAAAACATTAGCCTTCATAAAAATGAAATCTGTGATAGAACATCTACCTGGGCCAATCCGTCATGCCAGGTCTTCTGCCCCCCTGGCTGCTGAGACCAGCTGTCCAACATTGTTGGAAAGAGGGAACCGGGGGACTTTGGATACTGACTGGATGGGCAGCCAGGATGGGGTAAAACAGAAGGCCGACTCCTTAGCAGAGGCCTGGAAAACCCCAAACCCGGAGCGTAAAGGGGCAAGAACAAAAACGCAAAAGCATTAAAACCCCGGAGACAGGACGCCGGCGGCACAACACCTCAGCTGTGGAATGATGGCCGCCAGGGATCCAGAAGACCAGCCGAGCAGAAGTCGAGGGACCAACGCTGATCAACAGGAAGCATAAACCCCAGGAGCTACCTATACCACCAAGGCAGTACCTGCTGACTACTGACCATCACAAACGAGAAAACAGACCTACACTGACAGCCCAAAAAAACACAAACCTTTGGCGAGGTTACTACTGAGGCCTGTGCTCACAGAACACTGCCAACAACGAGCAGTGACCACTGGTCTCTCCTTAACTAAGTCTGGCCTCTAACTGACCCCAGACCAGGTGCAATGGTGTAACCAATTAGTAAATCTGGGGCAGGTGTGACAGCAGGATGCAAGTTATTGACCATAAAGAGTGTAATTTTTTTCTAATCCAGAAATCAAACCAAACGCTAAAAATCAAATTTTTGTGCAAAAGGTAATAAAACAAAGGAATAAAACAATATCAATGTAAACAAACAAAGTTTTAAGAAAGCAGATGCCTTTTGTTTAGTTGGAGCAAAACAGCATTATTTACTATTTCACCACAGTGGTGGAATTAATTAATGTTTCATCATTATTTTTTTATCACAGTACTGCTAATTAGCCGGATAAGGGTTCCATTCTTGCACAACAAAGTACAGACTGATTATTTTCCATTCACACGTTACCAGGACCTGCGCGTGAGGTCAGCTCGCAGAGGTCATTGTGGCACACCCCCGCAGGATACCTCCACCATGCATGACTAGTTCCCAAACACTTACGCTCTCACACACACACGCCCTTCGAGCCCTGGGTCTGAACAACATAGAGCTGTTTGCTGGAACCCAGTATGCCTCCCTGTCGTGGATTATTTGGAATTTTAATGACTCGTTTTTCCATTTGAATAACTTCTAAGCGTAGGTAAAATAAAGTCTTAAAGTGCCGGGTGTGTTGCCGTGTTGAGAGATGGGCTAAAAAGACGTGTGATGTGGTGAATGTGACTCTGAGGGTCCCTGTTGACACGCCGGAGGCTTCTCGAGACACTCAGCCAACCCGTTTGCTCAAGTCTGGCCCCATCTCTGCCTCACACCTGCTGAAAATGGGCCGTCATGAAAGCCAAGACAAAAGAGGAAAGAGCCACGAGTATGTTTCTCCGTATACCCGTTTCCCTGGCTCCAGCTGACGCGAGACACTGTGACTGCAAGAGTTTCCTCCACCTCCCCGACAGACAAAGCAATCTCGGCATGAGACTGGCTTGTGAATCGTGCATTTTGAACGGCCGCGTGTGCAATTTGCATCAATTTCATGGCGACCGTACATCAGAGGCGACTCTGTGTATGACAGACATGCAATAAATAAGCACCAGGCTACTAGTCTTCAGTGAAAGCTTTGATCTGGCCACAGGGTCCACGTTTCGAATGGGGGGGGGCAGACAAGTGGCAGTGACCCCTGGGGATCAAGCAGCCCGAGACACAGCTGGTGATATAACAATGGCAGCTGCCGGGTGGGTGTAAAAAAAAATTAAAAATAAAGAGTGTAATTAGCAGAGTAGGCTGACTGAGACACCAGGGGCACCAGGAGCAGCTCTGGGTCCAGAATCCGTCCGCTGATCTCTGGCTCTGTCTGAAGGGGGAAAATAGATAAGGAACATTTGGAAGAGAGGGGCCGGGATGTATGAAGGCACGTGGGAGCGGGAGACAGATGGCCTTCGACTATGATAGAGCCGCCAATTTTAGCGCCAAAACTAGTCGTGTGGGTGAGAATTAGTTGAATAGAAGCCTGGCTTGACCTGTGAAAACAGCCCTGGCTCCATAGATAGCCACTTCTAAGAAATGGATGTGCTGGAGCCCTTTAAAACCACTTCCTGTTCCGACCTCCACCTTCCGCACTATCAGTGAATCTCTGAGTTAATGTCGCGCAGAAACAAATAGTGACATCACCAGACCAAAATCTGTGCTGAATGACCCTGCTGACAATAATGATGTAGCTCAAAGTGCTTCACATATACAATTAAAATAGACAAAGGTGGGAAAGCGGCATAAAATGCACAACTAAAGCACAGGTCAAAGAAAGTGCGTAAAGAAGGAATGAGAATCTAAGATAAATAAGCAATTATAAGTAAGCAATAAATAAGCAAATAAATTTAGTAAAATGTGAAATAATGAGCAAAATAAATAAATAGGAATACAATATGGAATAGTCACAAATTTATCTGATTGAGAATCACCAGAAGTGGCATCATCTGAGCTCAAGCAACCCCAGGTAAAGTGAATCAGGAGGCCATATTCAAGCCATGTTAAAATTCAGATGGACAGCCAAGTCAATGAAGTCAGGGCTGAGCGCTTCCCACCCAGTGCCACCCAGCTGCATTATTACATTATGCTACTACAGTACTGCTTGTTAGCAAACATAAAGACATTAAGACAGAGAGCCACTTAGACCACTTATAGTTTTATATTTTGTTATCAGTGAGGTACTTCAGGTTAAGTAGTTAGTAACAGCAGGCAACTGCTAGCTATTCAGCTGATGAACCGTCGGTCTCTCTTCGTGGTGATGCGAGAACGGAAAGACAGAAGATGTATGCGATCCAGTAATTATGTATGTGTGTGGAGAAGGATCTGCAAGTGGCCAGATGGTGAAGCGTTCACCGAGAGGCCGGCTTTTGGACAGTAGAGGTTCAAGCCCTCTCCCTTCCTCTTATTCTTTAGGACTCCTGGGGCAGGAAGTCACCCCTGAGCATTGCAGCATGTGTCTATGAGTCGGGGAGGGGATATACATACCGGTGACACGCTGTCGGAGTGAATCATCGCGGTAGCGCAGGTCCGATTGTCTTTGTGTCGGTCATGTATGAAACATAGATGAGAAACCGAATGGGGGTCAAAGTGTGGGAATGGTGGGGGCAAAGACTAATAGAAGATGTACATCTCCCTTTCTCTTGGTGTGCAGTGAAGGGGGGTGCACTTCCTGTGTCATTTACTGCTTGGAGACCCCATGCTCACCTCCTTACTGGACCCACAGAGCACAATGTCTTTACTTGAGTTTTTTTCCCCTTCTGTTGTTCACTTCAAAGTGGTCCTACTTTCTGCTTTATTATTATCCATCTGTTTGCAGTACAGGCTTGATGTAAAAATATTTACACACCGAGTCTAAAATAGGATGTGCGGAATCAGCAGAACTGGCTCCGTCTTCACGTGTTTTATATCCAAGTGTGTAATGGCAGAATGTCTTTTTGGTAACCGCGCCCCCATCAGCTGTGATTTAACATCGTCTCAGAGTCTTTGTGGGACCGCTACTTGAAGGGCTTCTGTGTGCTAACAAGCTCTTTTTGGTGCCTTAGCTGCTGCTGATGGGGCCACATGGAACGCAGGCTGACTCAGGGGGGTCATAAACTCCCGGGAAATGCAAGTCCTCTGTTTTTCTTTAAATCCCAGATTGGCATTTGCTGCATTTAGCAGATTCAAAGCAACATTCAGGTTTTTAATTTTTTTTTTTTAGTTTTTCTGAGAATGCTGAGTCTGGCAGTCCCTAGCGCGGTCGGAGTTAGGGGCCCTGCTTGGGGGCATTATGCTGAAATCATCCTGCTGACCGTATGATTTGAACCAACAACTTCCTGTCATGAGAACAGAATCCTCACCCACTGAAGCACACACTGCCCCACTCTGTTTCAATGTTTACTAAATTTAAAACAAAGGAGATTTACACATGCGTGTTGGTGCTTTTATTAACTTTCAGGTCTAAATGTTAATGGCAAAAGTTAGGGAAAATGATGCGGCAGTTTTCAATTACAGTTATGGGGCTGAATAGCACTACAGTAAAATTACCTATTCATCTGATCCAGTGAAGGAGAGATAATTGAATCTTTCTAGTGATTTATTTTAATCAGCACAATGAGTTTATTAAAATTATCCGACCCAACGAGGACAAGGCAGACAATTACCATGATGAGTTTTGTTAATATATGTTGTACTGTTATACTGTGTCTCAGGTTCAAGGGAAGGAGGTTCATAATTGATCATGTGATGAAATGGGAGTATCTAAGAGCGTGCTGAGCTCTCCAGAGAGGCAGCTGGAAAGTAGCAGACAGTGAATAGCGCTCTAATGGAAGGCAGAGCTGGTGAGCCAGCGGCTGGGTTAAATATTCACTGACATGCGGCTCCCACCGGCTGAGGCACGGATTAATTACTGCCTGCCATTCCCATCTAGAGCCGCACCCGCGGGGGGGCGGGGGGGGGGCACCTGGCTGTGCGAATGTGCATGGTGGCTGCACTGAGCTGTCGGTTCCTCAGGTTTAACAGCCTAGGGCAAGCTCAGTATAAAATATCCAATGGAGTGTAAGCACATTTTCACTGCACTGGATTCTGAAATGATATTAAGCATGTTGATGGGTAATTTTTGCTCCAGTATTCAGCTACATACTATTACCTGACTAAAGTTCAGTGAATAGATCAGGACACGGAGCAGCACGCCCAGCAGCACATGGATCAGTACATAGAACAGCACATGGAGCAGCACACTAAGAACATGGATCAGCACACAGAGCAACACGTCCCATGACACAAGGATCAGTATACCCAATAGAAGATGAATCAGTACATGAATCAGTATGTGGAATAACACACCCAACAACACAAGGATCAGTTCAGGGATCAGCTATGGAACAGCACACCCAACCTCACACCGATCAGCGAAATGGCTAGCATGCATTTCATAAAATGGGAAATGTTTTCCTTGTAGTTTATGCTGACAGACAGCTCCCTGGAGACATGGCATCAAAACCAGCAGTTATCCAGCTCACACCTAGAGCTGTCACCTGGCTGATGACAATGTCCCTTTCAATTAGCTGTGAATGTGGAGCCTTCCAGCAAGACACTCATGGAGCTACATTTATGAACGAGCCCATTTTCTACTGTGTAATTGCTCCCTAATTACCCATTAGTTATCGGATTACCTCTTTAATCTGTTAGTCATGGGCGGAGGTTTCTGAAATGGCAGAGGGGCCATTGACATGTTAATAGCGAGCCCTAATTAAGCAATGTGTTATACATTTTGCCCTGAGAGGGGATTTGATGAAGGTCATAGATATTCATGAGCTCTGATTTGTAATAACAGTCTTATTTACTGCCAGGAGATGGAGCCGCAACTTGGCTGATTGTTCTACAATACATCCAACTTACAGGTGTCTGCTTTCTGGAGGGGTGACATGTTATATAGCATAACACAGGCTCTTGAATTACACGTCGTCTATGAAAAGACTGTGTTTCCAATCACAGAAGAAATCCACGACAAATAGATTCTACCATTTATTACACATATTACATTCTTAAATAAAAATGCTCCACAGAACGGTTCTTGCATAGATATCTTACAATACCAATTTAAAAAAGAATTATGAAACAGACCAGTAACAAAAATAAATTCTTCTTTTTCCTTAATAAAGAACATTACCATACTAACATCATATAATACAAATAATATTTTAAACACTTTGTACAGCAAATAAAAAAGGAGGGAAAGTGAGAAGGGGGTAGGTGAGGAGCTGAGAGCGGATGATGTGAGCTCAGGGGGCCCTGACCAGTAAGAGACCGTGAATGGTGTTGGGAAGTCCAGCCAGCCTGGAAGCGAAATGGCTGGGAAAGAGCCTGCAGTTGGAATGTGAGGAAGCTGCTCTGGGAGACGCCGCTGTGGGCCGTGTTCTCCCTGAAACAAGAGCCACAAAGAAGCCGAGGAGATCAGCGGATCTTCGGAGGTGCTCTATCTGCGACGCTCAGCCGGGGTCAGCAAAAGATGGAGACATGTCTGTGGGGAGCCTCCCAGGGTTAATGTGGCCAGCTCAGTTAGGGTGAGCAGGGCAGGTGGATGGGTGGAACCCGCTACAGTGCTACTGGGAGCACTGGGAACCCGGCCTACCAGATCATCCACCTCAGGGGCAACCGGAACCAAACAGCCGACAGCACTTTCAACTTAAACTGGGCCAATGGGTGCGCTGTTTGAATCTGGTCCCCGAAGCATGTGGGTCAACAGAGTCTCCATCGGGCTGTGAAGGTGGTCGCTGCCTTTCACACGTTGTGCTAGGATACGCTTGGTGTGTGTTGTATAATCGTGTTGCAATTTGCTGACTCAGAAAGACATCCAGACGCTTAAGATGGATCTAACCAGCTTACATCATTGGCCTCTGCCCGGCACTTGAGTGGGAATGTTAGGTGTGAAGCTGCCAAATGCCAGATGACATCAGGACCCTGAGACAAGAAGTGTTGGGCCTCAGATCCTGCTTCGTAAGGTGCATCCTGCATGTAGACTCCGTGTTTGTGCTATTTTGCAACATTTTATCAGTTAAATGCTCAACAAGACCCCCCCCCCCACCCCACCCCC
>JAODLC010000038.1:16434907-16449148 GCA_026781145.1 Hippopotamyrus pictus | reverse complement strand
GGACCCCAGGCTTCACTCTAACCTGTATATGCATCTCTGTGTCTGAAGGAGTGCAAGATGGGACAGGCAAAAAGACAATTTCCCCCGCAGATAAATAAAGCATCACTGTTCTGTTTCATTCTGCTATCAAAGCACTACAGTCCAGCACTGCAGTGGTCTGCTTCCACCCCCCAGCCGGTTAGTGCCTGGCTGAGAAAGGTAAGCAATAAGTCAAACCAATAAGGTGAACAGAGCAAGGCAGCTGTTTGCTAAGCCTGCAAGGATAATGAGCGCTGTGCTGCTGAGCTGGGCCGTCTCTGTGCTACAGAGTAAAGTCAGCACCTTATGTAAACTGGTCCACTCCGATGCCCACCAGCATCTTACCAAAGAATCGCTCGTTCTTTCTGAACAAGCAAGTTCTGCTGAAAGTGCTCCAGCTTTCATCAGAGGCCGTTTGAATCGCCACCTCTTGACGCAAAAGTGATGTCTCTCTTATTGCAGTATTTCCCCCCCACACCATGCATCGATGAGTAATTAGCCACTCAAATGACCCAATGAAGAGAGACTCTTCATTCAGCTAATTTGCTGATGTTGAAGACAGACAGAGAGGTAAGTACATATTACATTATGGGGACTGAATGTTTCCACAATGTGATATAGAAACTGGGTGTTTTGACATTGTGGGGACCACAAGGGGAAACTCAGTTTTATGAAAATCTAAAAAAACTAAAAAGGCAAAAGTCTTGTATTTCATTTGGTTACTTATGGTTAAGATTGTCATTGTTGGGATTAGGGTTTTTCCCATAGAAATGAATGGATGATACCCAGAAAGATATGAAGACAAGCTTGTGTGTGTGTGTGTGTGTGTGTGTGTGTGTGTATGCATGCTAAACATGCAGTGTACACAGTAACCCTTGTCCTGGCTGTGCACTTAGCTGCACAGAAAGGGCCAGTCAATGAATGCGACAGGAAACTCCAGCTCTCGTTCATTTCCAGAGTGACTTCCTAGCAGCATTATAACATGCAGCCTGAGGGATATTAGCATGTCTGCTGAGATGACAGTGGCTGGCAGTGTTTCCAAAACCCCGTGCTGCTCAGCTGGAGCCCAAGTTGAACAAATGGGATTTGTGCATTTGTGTCTGGTGGCTTGAACAAGCTTTTGTTTAAGTCGAGAGTGTCTGTGGGCTGCGGTAATATGTGCGGACCTTGCTCCAACCCCAGGATTTCCAAAATTAACAGAAGAGCGTGACTCAGCCCTCTTACATGTAGAAATGTGCAGCCTTAAATAAAGACACCGGCCTATTAAAAGACATTTTACCTTTAAAATACTTTTTATATGCCTAATATATCACTTTATTTTTAGCGATGGCCTCAGGATCCTGGCTGAAATGGACCTGTGTTTGCAAGTGCTTCTCTGCTGGTAGCAGATGTGCACTATCACATGACCTTTGTTCACTGTAGCTACCAAAGCAGAGTCACCGCAGTTCATAGCCCTATTGGCCCAGTCGTATCCATGTGACACATAAGTTTACAAAGGGCTTTCGGGATTAAAATGAGTCCATCCTGGACCTTTCGTCACAAGGCAGACTTGTGGTTGAAACACACACACATGCACGCGGACGCAAACTCATGACCAAACACGGAACATCTTTAACTCCAGATCTAATCAAAATCTCAGAACCCTTCAGGAACCGCCGGCGCCCCCATCCCTGTTGCTCAGTAATACATCTGCCACAAGCGGTAATTTACAGTTTTTCTCAATTGCTTTGGAGCATTTCTCAAATGACAATTAACATTTGCAGGACAACACATGCAATCCCCACAGCCTAACGTCATTGCTGCACAGCAGAACATCGTTTCTTATTGCTTCACACAAATTTCCAAATGTTGTTGTACATGTATGCAAATGGTTTTGTACAATTTTCATCATTTGGCACAATTTTCAGTTGCTTTAGTCTTGTTGCTCAAAATGGATTATGTAGCTTCCCATTCTAATAACTTTATACCCAAAACTATATAAGCGAGCGATCGTTATGTAAGGCACCACATGCAAAACTGTTCACCAAATTTTCAAAAATATATTCCTTAAATTGCAGTGATGCCCCATTACTGTGTTTATGGTTCCCACCGTACATGATTTGGTACCATTTCGTCGTTCTTGTATTGATATTTTGCTATTTTTGTGTCATACAGTGCTGCCTGACTTAGTATTGCTTGATTTTGTATTGGGTCTTGATGCACACGAGTGCTTTCTTTCAACTGTGAACTTTACATGCTGGAATATGGAGCTTAGCAAAGATGAAACCGGTGTCTGACATGAATAAGTATGAGTTTGCTAAAGAAGAACAATCGGTCGGTGGCAATGAGACAAAGTGGAAATGGACTATTATTCAATATTTGGCAGCTCAGGAGCAGAATTACATTTACATTTTGACAATACAGTAGATCTAAGCATTTTGACTGGTTAAAACAATGCTGATTGTACTTTGGTGGCACTGCCTAATTCATTGGTGGAATTATTTGCTTTTGAGACACGAGTTAATGACCTTTGCTATATGCATGAATTGTTTTGAGAAGTGCCCTTATAGTCTTGAGAATATTAAGTATGTTTCATAAAATATGCCAAAGCCAAAACACGTCAGGTTGTGCTCCTCTGTGGCGGACCTCCCTGATCATTAGATTAGGTGCCCCCCCCCCACCAAAATCTCCAGCTTTGAAGCCCCTGCCACCTTGCTGTTGAGGGGACACGCTATGACGATGCATGGGGGGGTCTCCGCGGGACACTTCTCGGGTAGGAGGGCTGAAATTTACTGCCTCTTGGTAATGAGCCGTAAAAACCCCCCAAATCCACTTGCTTGGCGCTCACTGCCACCTAAGCTGTCAGAGCAGCTGGACTGCAGAAAAATCCCCGAGGATAGCGTTATGCTAAACGAGACGGATCGCCTATGGATGTCACTGCGCAGTTAGCGGATCACCGGCGGATCAATGGGAGACCCCAGTGACCCCGCCAATAGCACCCTGGTCCCACAGCTACAAAACAAGAGCCAATGCACACCTCTCCCTGCCAGTGGCCATGTGACCTGCATCCTAACAATGCAACTGATATGCAAAATGTCACAGCCAACACCAGTAGCTAAAGCTAAGAGCTAATGTCTTTTATTTTCTCATAAGAACATAAGAAATTTACAAACGAGAGGAGGCCATTCGGCCCACGGAGCTCGTTTGGGGAGAACTTAACGAATTGCTCAGAGTTAAAATCTAAAATCTAAAAGCATTTTCAGATCGGGTCCATTTCGACTAAAATCTATAAATCGTGTTTTTTTCTGCAGGGTTTCTGTGATGTATCACACTATGGTACAGTGATGTATCGAGCACCTACCCCACAAAAAGTCTGTAATGCGTCTGTGGAACAGACCTATTCCATAGCATTTCTGCAATGAATCTGTACGTCTGACCGGTTCCACAGAGTTTCTGTTATGTATCTGTAGATCGGATCTGTTTTATATGGTTGTATGTAGATCAGATCTGTCACACAGTTCTGACAGAGAGCGGGAAGCTTGCACCGTGAACAGAATTCCCTGTTTAATCCCACACATGCACATGTTTTAATGGGCCGATAATGATTTTAACTTAGTAACTGCTTCCATGAATAGATAATTCAATACATATTAACTGCACATGTTTAACAAATATTCACTCAGCAGTTCATTTTGGGTTTTGGGGGTTTGGTTAAGCAGGTGTAAACAGGCCTTCTGCGGCTGTCGGTGTGAGATAATACCATTTGTTCACATTCAGTGAAACAATATGGGGATATTTAAATAAAGAAAGTCAATCCAAATAGCTTAAAGCAGTGTTTCCCAATCCGGTCCTCGGGGACACACAGTCGGTCCATGTTTTTGCTCCCTCCGAGTTCCGTGCCAGACAGTCCACATTTTTCGAGTAAAAACGTGGACTGTCTGTGGGTCCCTGAGGAGTGGATTGGGAAACACTGGCTTAGAGTGATATACAGTGATGTGAATCCCAGAGCTGAAAGAAAAGAATAATCAGGCAGATAAAGTACTGATGTCACAGCGGAAGGAACGAGCATCTCAGTGATGTACAGCCTTGTCATTCCAGGAGAGCAACAGACCATTTCACAGATAATGGCACAGCAATAGTCGAAGTGCCTTCCCATTTGGCCATGAGTCGCCTTTGCGGCATTCCCAGAGCGCCGGAGAAACACCCAGGAAAAGCAGCACAGGGGACTCACGAAGCACAAGGATCTGGTTGCTGCTGAAGTGTTTTTGCAGTACAGTTTTAAAATTAACTGGAATTATATACAAAAATACAGAGCATCAGAAACATGTCATGCTAACTGAAAGCTCTATATCTACTTAGGTAATTTGTCTAATGACTTTGACCAAAAAAATTGCAATTAATTTGAGTAAATACATCCACTGCAACTGTGCCCCCTGAAATTGAAGAGAGTTTACAGATGCGTGTGTGGGATTCCAGCTCACGTGAGGAGGGTCCTGCCAGCAGAGGCTAAACTGACCGTGGTGGGGGGGGGGGGGGCACTGGCTCCTTTGATCCTTTGATTCCTGACACTCCTCTATCCTGATGTCCGGACAGATGGCTGACAGTGGTTGGAGGGGAGAAGTTATACAACTAGCATCCTTCCGATTTCGTGCCCCGTTTCTAAAGCTGTGGAAATTCGACTCTGTAAAATAAAGGACCTGCAAACAAAGTCCACACTGTACACGCATGAGTGTCACTGGATGTGAAAGCCCAGAGGAACACTTACATCAGGAATTTGTGCAATTTAAGAAACATGACTCAGCTTTCACTATTACATCGTTGGACTTCTGGCACTTCCAGCTAGGCAGTTACAAATACGCCCTTTCCGGCAGATTCTCATTTCTTATTACCTCATAAGTTGGTCTGATTATGACCATTACCAACACTCAACAGTGGTTATAGCTTAAACGCTTCTTGCACTGATCTTACGCCTTAGCCTGCCTATCCCAGCAGCTCCCTGATCACATGACCTCCCCTCTCAGCCCGTACTCTCACGCTATTGGTCACATGCAGAACATTCAGTCGTTATGCTTCCACAGCACAGCAATCCAGCTAAACAAGGAACTATATTCTGCGGTCAGATACAGCAGTTTAGTAGACGCTTTCATTGAAACTGACATTTATATTTTAAATAAAAATAGGAAAAATAGGGCTCTGAGGTTGTAAGACATCTATATTCCTGTAACCATGTTCAGAACTATGGGTTAGTGCTCTGTGAAGCTCTGATCGCACTGTGAAAAATTAATAACTGGATCAATTGCCAACAGGTCCATGACTGAAGGCACCGCAGCGAGCAGGTCCTCATTTTTTCCTACTGTTTCATGGAGCATTGCGGGGAATGCCTTGTCAGAAATGCTGATAACTCTGGAGAGGACTAAATCATGAGGGGGGTGTCTCGGGGGGGACATGTCAAGCCCTCCCAGGGGGCTGAAAGAAAATGGGCCTGCAACCTTCCTCCTGAGCTATTCTCTCACCAGGCGGCCAACTCTGCTGCAGACATCCATGATGTCTGCTCCTGAACCTACTGGAGAGGTGTATAGGAGCGTTTGTAGCGTGAGAGAATCAGCAGAGTGGGACATTACTGGGGCAGAAACAGAGTGGGGTATTAGCAGCAAAGGGGTATTAGTCGATTGGGGTAGAAGCAAAGCAGTATCAGTAGGCTGGGCTATTAGCGGCGTAGCTTACAAAACTCACTGCATAAGAGGCCCTTCTGTATCACAACAAATCCTGGTATACATGTAGAGGTCAAGGGTCAAAAGAGGGGCAAGGTGCAGAAAAAGGCACAAGGTGCCCCGTTTAACCTTCCTCAACAAGTGGAGCACACATGGGGGGGCAATTCCAGCAGAACCCCCGCCCATGCATTCAGTTATACCTGCCTATCCCACATTGAAAGCCTGACATCTGTACCCTTGACCAGCGCATACTGATAACTGATTACTGAAGCGAAGTCCACGTCAGTGTGCTCCTCTCCACAGCAGCACATCCCAGGCTGGAATCTGAAGCAGCTGCCATTTTAGTTACTGGTCTTGGATCCTCGCCCACTTCAAAGGAGGAGTGAAGGTGTTGTGATTTAGTGCAGGGTGACGCGAGTTCAGGCCGCTGCCCCTGCCTTCCTTTAACACCGTTTAGGTTGGGTGTCAGTTTATCGGCATGCAAAGCTGCCCGGCAGGCATCAACTGCCAAGCGGGATAATCCAATCAGGACCTGGTGACTTTCACTCACCCGCACTCGGGCGGGAGAATTGTCGCCTTGTCCATGAGGTAAAAAGGCTTTTAATGAGATCTGAAGTTGGCCATAGCCTATGCTGTACCAGTCCCGCTGGGCCACACAGGGGGATAATGTTCATTATTCCACACAATGAAGGGTAACATATAGCACCCTAGACCAACTTGAGCAGACAATGGGAAGCAAGTCAGGGAGGTGGACAGAGCTAGGGATTCACACAAACAAGTAGGGCAGGGGACAAGAGCACAGGTCAGCAGGTAGAGGAAACAGAAGGCAGCATTTTGCAGCAGGAGAGGCCAAGCTGGCCATCTCCGTAATGAGACGTCTGGCATTCTGCAGACCATGGCTAAAGCCAGGCTGAGGGTCTGTCTGACACGGTGGTCCTCAGCCAGTACCACACAATGGAGCTCAAGGCTGTCGCCATGACGATCACTGTTTGTTAGGCAGCGTCACAGAGCGTGCCCCAGCCGGCTGGCTACACGCATCCAGGCTCAATGGAGTATGACACACCACTGCATACCACATCCGGAATTTTAGCCAGACAGGAAGCACCCCAATGCCGATCATGTGACCTTCACAACATCTGACATAAAGGAACTTTTGGTGATTACACCAGAGATGCAGGTGAAAATACATCAGAGCAATATCACCCAGGAGTCTCCAACTTCGGATTCACTGTATATGAGTCCTGGTCCAAGACACCCTTTTTATTTTAGTCAGTAGCATCCCGCTCCCAAAGATGAGGGTAAACCCATCGGAAATTCCGACAAGAGAGAAGCTGCCCGCTGTTCCATGTCATAGCTACAGAGGGCATATATGTCTTGCCCTGTGCCTCTAGATCAGGGGTCTCAAACTCCAGTCCTGGGGGGCCGGAGCCCTGTGTAACTTAGTTGTTTCCCTGTTCCACCACAAATGATTCAGCTCAAGAGCTGTGTGGTAATTAGCACAAGGAGTTGAATCAGGTGTGTTAAATGAGGATGAACCAAAAACTGTGTAGGGGTCCGGCCCCCCAGGATTGGAGTTTGAGATCCCTGCTCTAGATACTACCACTGGTAAATAAACTTGCTGAGTTATATTAGTGGAACCATTTATGGGGATTTTTTTAATGACATACTCTACATGAAATGCAGGCATCGTTTCCTAATTCACTCTTTAGTAACAAATTAAAACTCAAAAACAGTGTACAGCATCCATGTCCCTCCTTTCATTTGCTCCAAAGTTCTCTCCTTCAGAATGACAGCAGTAGCATGTCAAGGAAACAGATTCCTTATTTCAGGTCCATTTCTTTTCACCTGATGGGGTGCTGTTGCCCAGTTCACTTGTCGTAATGTAACCGGAACCTTCTGAGGTGGCCTGGGCAAGAAACTCCTCCGGCATTGTGTTCAGCAAGCGGGTCCTGTTGGGGCAAAACCATGAGCTACAGTCCCACCGTCTGAACTCTGAAAGCATCTTATACAGAGGCGTCTGTAGCTACATAAAATGCACTAGCTACGCATCTCAGCAAATTGCCATTGCAATTAAATCCAAATAAATCTCCTTCTCCTTACTCTGTCGTTTTCGATTATCTGAGCGGCTGACGCGCTCAGTCGGCCCGGTTGTAATTCTGTAGATGCTGACGCTACTGTAGGAGTCCCTGTCTGTTCAGGTCTCCAGCAAGCTCTCCTTGTCATTTTTCAGAGAGAGCAGCAGGCTGGGAACAATGGTGAGCATCAACCAGAGCCTGCCACAATGCTACTGCAGTGAGGCACCTCCTGGCAGGTGGGTCTGCTTTCTGTCCCTGAGGCCCAGGAGGAAACAAAGAGAAACGTATGTCACAGCAGACACGAAGAAAAACTTCGCTTCTGCTTTCAGACAGCTTCCTAATTTTCTCCATTTGAGGGGAAGATTCATGCTGTTCATTTTTTTTCTCCTCACTGTCACAAGCTTGGACACTGGATACTTTTCAATATAAAACTAAAGCAAGAATAATAAAATGGTCATATCAGTTGCAGGGAGCATAATCTTACAACAGTACAATATCTCCTTTGGACTGTTTTTGAATCCATTTCTAGCTCCGAGCGGGAAAAATCAAAATAAGATGTTGTGCACAGGACACATCTCTAGTTAAAAGTCACCGCAGCATTTACACTCACACATGCTGTGCTCATCTCTCTGAGTACATTAACTAAGTCATGTTTCAAACAATAATGAGTGGCATTGCAGATGACTGGACTGGCAAAGATCTTACCAGACAGCCTTTAAAACACAAATGGGCTGCACATGAGGTAATACACCATATCGCAATCAGAGATAAAAGCAGGCCATGATTCACCACCTCTGTGTGGTCCACAAACACAATGAACAAACAATGACCTCATCGCTCTTTCCCCCAAATCAGCTGGCTCAGGCGATGAGGTCACCTAAGATTGTGGAGACCAGGAACCGGTTTGACCTCTATCTCACTCTAACATCTGCTAACTTCTCTGACCGTTCACTGATGGCAGACGACACCTCCCCGAACCGAGCTTATGCAGCACAAGGAAGAAGCCAAAGAAGACTTTGACAAGGAGTTGCTGAATGCTAAACAAAGATGTTACTCCCAAACTAGATGTGATATTCAATGATGTACCATGTGTTGGAAGCAGCTGTCTCTTCATTTCAGCCTATTCCTCATTAGAGAAACACTACTAGAGAAAGATCTGGGTTGTACACTTATAAATGGGATTTTGGTGGAGCATGAGGTTGCCTGCTGTGCAGGTGGGCAGCTGTGCCTCCTCACCCCTTCTGCTGTCACACATGCTGAACCCCACGTTGCTCTCAGCCTCTCCCTGACACCTGTCTTTTGGAAAATGGAGCACGGCTGGAACGGCTGCAGTCATCATTTCGGCAATTCTCTCCACACCCACAGATTCCTCCCCAACTTCTGCTCCCACCACAAGCCAACACCAGAAGGTAGAGTAGAATCTTCCATATTCCAAACTGTATCTTTAGCCTTCGATTCCAGGATCTTTCCTGGCTGTGAGTTCTGGAATACTGGAATTAAAACAGTCACAGGTGCTGGGAAGTTGGTGCTTTAGCAAACCGACAGGAAAGACGAGTACTGCCTGGTCGGTGCCGGAAAACCCCTTTGGAAAACCACCCAGCCTTAGTTCCTGGTTCCGTAGCTCAGAGATTTGCTTTAGGTAAGACTCCATAGGCAGGTATCCCACATGCAGCTTGATCCATGAAAGATCTGTAGCAAGAGGTGAAGAAAGACACTGTGCTTTGTTTCCACATCTACACTGACAAACAGCCCCCATCTACAGCATGTGCTCCCCCAGTCCCGCAGGTATTCCCAACTAAATCCCAGACTGAAATAGCTCTCGACCCATATAGCTCTGTCTCACTGTAGCTTCCCTCTGCTGGCAGTGTCCACGTTCAGACCAGACCATCCCGATCGATGGTCATAAATAGACCAGCGACTCCACAATCGCCGTGTTTCAAGAGACAGCATGAGAATCAGCATGAAACTCCGGAATTAAGTAAGGAAGCGCCTATTACTGTTTTCTGATGGCTAACGGAGAAGGTAGATATTCTCAGCACCAGGGAAAGCGGTCTGCATTTGTAGGTTGGTTTTGGGTATGCAGTTACGTGGCTGCCAACGACATTGATTCTACACAGAGGTATAGATCAGCCGTAACGGCATTAACCCAGTGACTTCAAGGTCAAAGTCTGAATGATCAAGGGCAGGGAAAAGACCTGCCCATAAGATCAAAAGGCCCCGTTTCCCAGCCCAGAGGAAGTGTCATCCTCCGTTTCCCATGCGAAAAGTGGAAACGAGATCACGTGAGGCGGGCTTCAGACATGGCACTAGGCTGGCACGCAGCCAGCTGCGAAGTAGCCAGCGCATGTAAATGTGGCACAGTTTGCATATGCGCCACCAGTGGGGGGACAAGGATGAATGCAACCTTGTAGAGAAAGCTCAACAGGAGAGGACCATCGGGTAAGATCAGTCTCCACAAAAAACAAGTTATGTATTCTTCTTGTCATCGGTCCAGCCACTTCATTACTGTGTCTCATCCTGATAATCTATAGGCAACTCCGGGTGCCGCTGAGGGTAAATAATCGTACCCTGCCCAAAAGCCAGCATCCTAACAACAGATTTTGCTCTGCCCATTGGTTACAAAATAACCCTCTTAAAGCTAAAGTTCTGCGAGTTATAGAATGCGAGACGTGGGGTGCTAATCAAATCTACTCTAATTTAATTCTCACACAATTCCATTTTCCCCCATGCCGCTTAGGCCATGTGACACAATAGTGTTTGTGATGTCATTTACAAGACTAATGGCGCATTTCCACTGGCATACAAGAACCAGACCGTGGCCCGACCCTGGTTCCCATACCGCAAAGAAAGGCTAGTTATATCGCAGTTCTGGCTCATTTTGATTTTCCACTGCAGAGCGTTGGCTCAGTAAAGGCGTTGCCAGATTTGGAGAGAGAGGGGGTGACGTGAAACCGAAGAGATGAGTGTTTACTGTTCACACGGTGTACATCATGATTTATTATGTGCCAATTTCCACTTGCACATCTGAGAATCACCATGTTATGTCATCATCAAACGCTAACAAGATTAGCATTCGCTTGCGCAAATTTGCATTACAAATCCAATCCATTCCATAGTACTTTTTCATAGAGGAAATTGGAAATTTTCCAAGTTGAATTATTGGGAATGCATCAATATATTGCGATGTGAGATACTACTGATAACGAAAATTGTATAGATGCATACAGACATAGATCGCTGGTTATTTCTTGCCTGTCCAATTGACCAATCATATGGTGGTGATGTAACCAGGTTGGTTTAGTCACACTTTTGGCACTGCTATGCAGGGCCATGTCAATGCGGGTACAGGTCGGGTACCGGTCGGGTACAGCTCACGGAATTTACTATAGAAAACCATCTCTCAGGTCTGGCTTGGTTCTCGGTGGCAGTGGAAAATCGGCGTGTAAGATTTACTTGGAAAGCCAGGAAGAGTAAAGAAAAGATGTTTAAGAGAATCAGGCAGCTCCCAGAACTTACACAAAAACACTTTTTTAACTGATGGAAATCTGTAATTGAGGGATAAACACTATAAACTTTAGTTAAAGGCATAACCTGTTCATTCTGCCCCGCTCTGCGCAGCCAGAGGCTCTTGAAAAACTCAAGAGGATCGGAGATAAATGAATTCACACACAAAGGCTTCCTAGCACAAGAGTGGACCCACTTCGTCGCTCGTCCACTGAAAAACGACAGCGCAGATCGGCTGCCAACATCCTCTGAGTTTCCTCTCCTGGCTTTCCTGTCCAGAGCCGTTAAATGGTCATCCAGTCTGAGTGCTACACTACTACACTGTGTCTTCCCTGGCTCGCGCTGCATTTTCAATGCCTGTGCCGCATTCCAGGCTGGTGCTATACAGATGTACCTGGTGGTGAAGTTCAGACTGCAGAAAAGCCTGTTTGCAGCCAGCCCATGAAGGAACATTACTTCTGATGTGCCAGGGAAGCTGTCACCATAAAAAACTGCTTAGCCAGGGCTCTGAGGACTCTGTGCCGCCTTCTTTATTTCCTGGTCCAGTTTTCTGGATCCACTCATGCAGCTGCGGGTCTCACAGTCACAGTCACAGTCACCCAGACGCAGAGTCTGCTCTGGTCTGTGGTTTTGTCTGTCTAAACACACCCACTCAGGCATCAGAAAGTCCCTTTTAAACGGCACTCACAAACAGTTAATTTCCTCTGAAACAACGTAAGAAAGCCAAAGAAACTCGTACAGGCTTGGGTGACACTTTACTTGAGGTGACACTAATTATATAGTGTCATGCTATTACTCATGTATTAATTAACCACAAACTAAGTCTTAGTTACATACTTATCTCATGTTTGTTCATCATTAATAAATTGGGATGCACCTTTTCTCAAGCAGTTACTATATTTGTTACTATATCTGGAAATTATGTAAACCTTTGTGAACTACTGAAGGAACAAGTAATGAATAACACAAGTGAAACACTGATCTCATGTTTGTTCATGGTTAATGAATCGTTGCACATGTTTTCTCTTAAGTAGCTGTTGTATTTGTTCATGACGTGTCCTTCAGTTGGAACAGAGTTTCTACTAAGTATCTGTGGCCGTTCGAGTAAAATGCTAATAATTCTTCTTACTTACGGAGAAAATTATGGTTATACAAGGAGCATTTACTGGTAAAAAAAAAAAATGACTGACCCACATAGCATCCGGCCACATTTCACTTTCACTTGAACAAAGATTCCAGGGACCACAGAGAAATGCCGTTTCTAGTGTATTAGCATGTGGGTCAATCTGATGTCATTCCATCACAGCACCGTGTCAGTTTCACAACACTGCTGAGTCCATAGCAAGAGAGCAGATGGAAGCTACACGCGATCTGCTCGCAGATGACTCAAAGACAGCAGGTCAGCTGACTTCCTTGACACCACTACTGTCTCACTGGCCTGTTGCTCGACTCACTGCCTGAAAGCAGCAGAAGAGCAAACTGATGAGTCAATCAACGTTCCCCATCTCATCCTGCCCCATTTTCACCATAACCGGACAAGAGGTGCCTAGTGCTGACATGACCTAGTTTTGGGAGCGCCAGTTCGAACACCCTACCTGAGAGGATCTACAGCCAAAACCTGAGGGATTCCTTCCGGATCTCTTGCTCCTACTTCCAGCCATGTTCAACTTAAGGTGCCCATTGATCTGGTTTTGTGTGGAAGGTAGCCTGCTGTTCTGTCATAGGCTGTAATTAAAGAGGAGTCCAGCATGTGGAAATGCAGCCCCAAGGCCATAGCCATGGAGTCAACACTGGGGGGAGGGGAGGGGGGGGGGGTAAGGCCATAATTACAATATATATTGGGGGGGGGACATTGTGAACACATCTGTATATTGGGGGGGATGTGTCCCCCCCAGTATATATTATAATTACGGACTTGTGCAGCCCAATAAAACATCGAACCCGAGCCGAGAATAATGTCAGACAGGGAATAATCTAGCAGTTTGACACTTTCTCGACTTCTTCCTCTAGTCTTCCTCAAATGGTTGATTTTGAAGGCTTTCTGACCTTTGGGCCCTGCTCAGCATCCCCAGGTCCCACCAGGTAATTCACCAAGCCGCACTACACTGGGGATCACATGACTGATATCTCGGCAGCGGTCATGCACAGGAACGAGAATGTTCGCCTGAAGGGGTCAGGAAGACCCCCAGAAGGAGCAGACTCAGCTGAGGCGTGTCAAGAACACATCTCATGGTGTCAGACATCACAGGCAATGTTCCGAGAAGCACGATTAAGTCAGGTGTCTATCTTCTTACAGCATCCAGACCTGTTGTCCCTTCACACCAAGGATCACCACTGCAAACAAGGGCATAGTTTGATATCGGGGGAGGACAACTCAATAATTTAAAGGTAAAGGTCTATTTATAGTGGGGTGAATTAAGCTAAATTAAATATTGAGGGGTATACGTCCCTCCTGCCCAACCCCCACCAGGTCCTATGGCCCTGTCTGCAGAAGCCTCTGTTCTGTGAAACTTGACATACAACAGCAAGAAGTATGTGTATAACAGTTCATTATCCTGTCAGACCGGACTTCACAGGGATGCCCTGGTCCTGAACACATAGCACGTCTACAACAGGCAGAATCCGTGGTTTCATATTATGTGTCCTTAAGAAGACCAGTGGAAGAGTGCCACTGCAAGGAGGCCCAGGCTAACTAGGGCATACCTTACACTCCACTGAGCCCCTTCCACTCAAGCCGGGACATAAACCTTTGCCCCCATCACTAAAGTGCTGCAATGCGCTCTACAGAGCCGGTCCTATGCATTCTCTACAACAGCATTCTCCAGTGAGAGCTACATTTATTTTTGATTATTATTTTTTACAGACTGTCTGTCTGTCTGACAGACAGACAGACAGACAGACAGACAGATAGATAGATAGATAGATAGATAGATAGATAGATAGATAGATAGATA
>JAODLC010000038.1:16417355-16434807 GCA_026781145.1 Hippopotamyrus pictus | reverse complement strand
AGATAGATAGATAGATAGATAGATAGATAGATAGATAGATAGATAGATAGATAGATAGATAGATAGATAGATAAGAAAAATCTAGGGATCGCCCAGTAAGGGGCTGGGGGATTGGTGGGGGTGCCTGTATATTATTGATTGGGGGGGTGGGATAAATTATTCATTAAATTTCAAAATTACCAGTCAGTGTCACGTGGGTCACTCACTGGCTCCCTGCCAGCTGCCAGTAACTCGCAGTTGACACAATGACAATCCATCTCACTACCAGGTGTTCGTTTTGACCAGTTAGCAGCCCATCTTTATGGTGGACCGTGTCAAGCTACCTGACCCTGGCCTGCTGCTCCCTCCCTGACCCCCATCTTTAGCCCCCAGTGATCTAAAAACGGGTGGTGATACTTTAAACAGGGTATGCTTTCAATTCCAGAAGGTCCCAGAATAGATACTTGCGGTATGTAATTTAAAAGTGCAAGAGAATGAAGACAATGCAGCTCAGAATTTAAGAAAATGCATCTGGAAGCTCTAAAGGAGACAAGCATGCAGAGAATGACCCATTTTTACTGCCGCCCACTTAACCAGGACAGCAGAGTCTGGAGACCCATAGGAGCACAGAGACAGCCTGGTTCCACTAAAATGGAGACACAATGCCCCACCTCCTCTGTCAGCAGTAGGTCAAGTTACACTCCGAGTCGAGGTGCAGATCCCTGATTAGGCCAGTTCATTGTCCATCAGCATATTCTACACTTCCATCTATGGTGCTCCAGCTTCCCTTCGCATTCCCCCAACAGTGAGGTCACTCTTCAGCAAGGGTCCAGGGGAAACCAAAGGCATCTGCCTGCTCGGTCAATGTTGACACCCCTTCAGCTATATTTCCACCCACTAGCAACAGGAAGAGCTTGTCAAAAAAAAAATTAAAACGCAAGGGAGTCAGGAAGACAGAGAAGCCCAAGACAGCTCAGTATAGTAATAAAGACTCACCAGTCCTGCATGGACTGCAGCATGCTAACTAAACCTCTCCTTCTCCCCCACAAATCCCCTAAATGTAGCCTCCCGCTGAATGTACTCTCACTTCTCCATCTAAACCTGATCCATACCCCATAAGCTGAGGTCATATCAATACAATCATCTTTACCTTCTTCATAAGATCCAGGGCTGCTCTCAAGCTATTAGCTCAGCAAAAAAGAAAAATCCTGTCTAAGTGTGTTTTTGCTTATTCTCTGTCTGTCATAAGCATTTTTGCATCTTTTCATACCAGACTTTCATCGCTTTCCATGCTAATTCATATGTCCCCTTTATTGCTGTTATACTGAGCCAAACAGCAGGCACTATGCACACTGCAGTAAATGTGGGCATCGTCCTCTATCTGGCCAGCACGTTTCTCTCTACCCCCATGCTCCTTCAGCCTTGGGATGCAGGGAAAGATAAAATAAGACTTCTGGCATGCAGTTTTACCTGAGCAAGACACACAATCCAAGCTAGTTTAGAAGACAGGAACATGACTGAAACCCAACATAGGCATTGGCTGAAGATGCCTCACCTGGCACAAATGCACCAGACTTTTTTGGGGGTTGGGAGTGTACACCTTCTATTTGCACAAGCCTTCTGCTAAGCTAACGGCCATTACACATCCACGTGCCTGAGCTGTGGATAAGCAGATCGGGCAGCAGGTGACTGAGACCGCCTCCCTCATATGCCAGCTTCTGTTACCAATCCAATCCCCTACCTTTGACCAAGAATCTGCATTTGATTATTCAAATAATCCCAAATCTTAAAAACACGGTTTTTTTTTTTTTTTTTAAATCTGTGCCCGAAAAATTCATCATAAAATTTCCCCGTGAATTACTCTCAGCAGTATGTGCGCAGACTAGAATAAGGGGACTGGACTATAGTCAGAGCAGCGGTGTGTGTTTGGACGACCTCTTAATCCTAATGAACAAGAGCACAGCGAAACCACAGGGCATCCACGCGATTCACATTTCCATCATGCCCAAAGGTTAAATAATGCCATTTAAACACTGTAAATGCTGCCTGCAGGGGGATTTCAACAACCTAATCCTCACTGCGGTGTACAAATATTAGTATTTTATATAATACAATCATGATGTGTGATGAAGAGAAAACTCGCATGCATTTAAGTATATGTTGTTTGCCAACTATTTGACGTTGTTTGCCTTCATTGCTAAAATGACATCATTAATCATCAATAACAGAAGTTTGTGGGAAAGCACGCAGCATACAGCTGACAAATATACAAATAGAAAGCACGCACCATTTCAGCATCTAAACCACATCAAAGCATGTTTTGGACAGAGCTCTACATTTTAATTTGAAAAAACAAGCCGCCACTCCCAATTCCCATAATTTCCCCATTATTGTGTATCACACAAAACAAGATTCAATTTGTTGTTTTTGAAAAGTTTGAATGCAAGCTCGTTTACTGCAGTGATAAAGCGTTAAGTCTCTCCCGCTGTCGGCTGACTCGTTGATCTTAAAGTAACTATTACAGTAAAGGAGCCGCACTGCGAGCTCCTATAATAACTATTACAGTAACGCGGCTGCGCTGCGATCCCCCGTAGTAACTGTTAGAGATCCTATAACAACTATGAGAATAACGCAGTGACACTGCGAGCTGCGCTGCGCGCTCCAATAAAAGCTATGACAGCACCGCGGCTGCACTGCGAGCTGCTATAATAACTATTAGAGTAAAGCGGCGGCACTGTGCGCTTCTGTAAAAACTCTCAGAGCAACGCAGGTAAATGCAGGGCTTTGCAATGTAGCGCAACCATTCACCTGCTGCCAGCTGTCTTCCAGGGAAGGCATCGCGGAGAAGTAGCCCGTGTCATGCACGAGCTGGAGTTCCTGAAAAATACTATAATTCGCCAGCACGTCCATGCTGCTTCTCGATGTGAAAATTCACTTTGATCCAACTGAAGACACTTTTGTTTCTCTGAGAGATAAAAAAACAAAGAAACCCTTCAGGTCCACCTTGCTCCCCGACACAAATATGCACGCATATGTACCAATATAACTGGTGTAAATAATGGGAAAAAAAGAAAAGTATGTTTTTTGAGTCCTTAAAATTAAATCCTAATTTCCGAAGTAAACACTCTGGTTCCCAGTCCACCAGTCGGACGCAATTTGTGTGACATGAAATCTCCGTCTATTTCCGCATGGGCAGATTGCGATCTTTTCTCTTTAAATTCCAGACTTTTTTGGATGCTCTGGTTCAGCAGTGAAGTAGCAGCGCTTGCTTTCTACCGAGGAGCGCGAGCCAAGGCAGCCGGGGTGTCTGGGGGGAGGATTCTGTCAATCAAATCTGTGCGTGGCCATATAAGGTAAATAGGGTTGATGATCTCACTAAGCAACCAATTAGGGCGGGCCAAATGTATCTTATGGGTGGAGTTATAGATGGAGGAGCAACGTGATTGGTCATGGTTGCCTGTCACTCTGGCCATATTTGGCTGCGTAAGATGAGCTATTTTTAGTGGCCTATATAAATACAGCAGCAGCGTTCGTGGAGCGTTAGAATATGAGCAGGTTTGGCAGTGGACGGGAGCGGGTGCTGTGCGCTGTGGACGTAGAAATAACCTCTCAGGCCCGATTATTTTGCACATGGTTTTCTGGCTTGATAAATTTGTAAGAAACCTATTTTAAACATTTACTATACTGGCACCGGAACAGGTAGATGTTGGTAACCGATTTTCGCGTAGAAAATAAACACATGCTTTCTGTTTATAATAAAATCTCGAATAAATGAAACTATAAATGACAGTCTCGTTCCTCGTATTTCTGATTATTTAAAAAGGTTCCCCGCGAATCGCTTCGAATTTGCGGCTTACAATCTTCCCGTCCATGATGGCACCTGCCTCGTGCCCTGTTGCTTCCTGGGATTGGCGGTTATGGAACACACCATGTGAATAGATGGATGACATACAAGTAATAATATTAATAATAATAACATTATTATTGGACCCCCATTAATAATAATGCCTTGTGATGGACTGGCATCCTTTTCAGCCATGAGTTGCATGTGTGCACAAATTTACTCCCCTCAAAACCACCATCAAAACACCTTGTTATTGTAATAAAGTGAATAAGTCCGTCAACTTTTCTACACCTTGAGTTAAAATTTGTAGGTGATCTCAGTAACCTCCCTCCCAAGTTTTACCGCTGTTGATCTTAGCAATATCCCCACAATGCCACATTTTGGCCACTTATTGATGATAGTCTTCATGGTGCTCCACTCTACTTCTGATGTCCTTGATATTCTTTCAAATCCCTCTCTGAACAGTACCTTTCAACAATAATATCCTGTGGACATGTTGTTATTGGTTCCTTGCAGGCCATAGCTATCCCTGTATGGCGCAACCATGCAAGTCTTAAGGAAATTCTACAGGAGCAGCTGATTTTCATTTGGGCTTAATCAGAATCTCTTTCATCGACTGCAGGTGCATGCTGCTTACCTTTCAGCATGATTTTAAATGCGATTGGTTTCCTCTGCTGCATCCCCCCTTATTAGACTGTGCACACTTATACAACAAAGGCGTTGCATATTAATTATGCTTCTAATGATCTATTTGTTTTCTCATGAAATTTGTTGGTTACAAGGTCACATTATGGAAAATGTCTGACATTATTTATGGTTTCATTTCACAAAAAAACTGCAATTACAATAAGTGTGTGTAGATTTTGTATATCAACGTAGACTTTTCTACACACCAAGGAAACCTGTGTAATTATTTTAAAGATTGCATTAGTTTGTATATGTATCTTTATATTGTGTGTTTGTATTTATTTGTTAATGCTACAGGATTGTACTTTATAATGGAAGTATCTCAGGCTTAAAGCAATAGTTATCTTTTAAGATTATGTGGGATCATCTATCCATTTTTTTCATAGAAGTTAATCATTTTCATAATTCACACAAAAGAAAACTCATGCAGAATGTGTTCCTGTGGTAACTTTATGGGGGAGTCACTGGACTGGATTGACCGCATTGTTCGTACCAACATAAAACTGCAAAACATTTTTCACTGTAAAAAATGCCAATTATCTGTGTGAAAACAGGCAGATTTGAAGAAGGTGCCACTGTCTGAGCCAAAGACATTTTGAATAGACCACATTGGCATAGGGAATATATGTACATGGAAATAAATGTACATAAACACATGCCATTACGTCACAAAGTATCATTGTCACACTCATCTGGTCACTAACAGTCAGCAAGAATGCCCTGTAAACTAGAAACACAGGGGCAGGAACCTTTAACACACAAATTCAGAGTATGTCGTACAGAAGCTTGTGAGGAAAATGTTACATTCCATTTGCTGTTGAGAAGACCACTGAACAATGCCACTTCCCATTTGCTGCTGAGAGCACCGCTGAACAACGCCACTTCCCATTTGCTGCTGAGAGCACCGCTGAACAACGCCACTTCCCATTTGCTGCTGAGAGCACCGCTGAACAATGCCACTTCCCATTTGCTGCTGAGAATGCCACTGTGTAATGTCCTCTTCATTTAAACCCAGCTGTATAAACAGACAGTCAAACCAATATTCTTAATTGAAAAGGGACAAATTACTGTGCAAGGCATCTGTACAATCAGTAAACCACCATATGGGTGTGATTATGGTGACATCACAGTAAAGTTTGATCATTAAGGCAGAATTTCAGTTGCGAAATGTGATTATTTATATGGGTGCTGCTGTGATGCTGATAGAAATATATATTGTTTTGTCCTAAATGTGCTTATTGGTCTGTACACTACATTGCCTGTGATCAAAAGAGAAGCTTGGGATTTGCATAATGGTGTCCGGAGGGTTTTTACCTGCGGGGCAGCCTTTGGGCCCGTGACTAACGGAGTGAGGAATTGGCATGGCAACTTGGTGTACTCACCGTAATTTCAGTAGCCCTTGGTGTCTGTATAGCAGGATGCTAATGCAGTAGGATGTGAGCCAGCTGTGTGTGTATATTTGTGTGGGCTTGCATGTATGTTTCAGTGCTTGCGTATGTGGTAGGAAAGTATCCCATCTGCACAATATAGCCATGGCATTCAAATGACAAATCGACACACGGGTGAAACCCTACTCCACAAGCCCCACAGAGACAATGAAAAATGCACCACATTCTGCCATATATTTTCAGTCCTGGTTCTATGAAAGTGCTTATATTAGTTCAGGCAAGTCATGTGACAGCGGGCCGAGGACTCGCTCTAATTATACAGCTCAATTAGTGTCTATTAAACACTACTAGCTGCAATATCTGTAGAAAATGTTCTGTTTATTTAATCATTTGGAATAATAAAGAAACAGCGTCAAGCAATTTGTCAGTCGCTGTTCAATGGCTTAAATAATAATTGAACCACTAAAATAATCAGTGCCTGCATTTATTATTATTTAGGGAAGAAAACAAAGGTTTTCCTGAATGAATAGAAATTTAAGTTTAAATCGAAAGGGAAGTCAAACCTGTTTCAGCTCAGACATTTGATCTGAGGCTTTGTGAATTGGGTCATTCAGGAGGTTCATTGGCTGGCAGCGAAGCAGGAAGCAGAGTGACGATCTGCTGAGGATGGAGAAGCACCATCGCGACTGTGCTTGTGGAACAGTTGCTCTGATACTCCTGGATGTGGCAAATGTAGTTTGGGGGAGCTCTGTCCTTTAAAGTACGTGAGGAAAATGTAAAATGAAAATGCCTGCCCCCCCCTACCTCCCCCGAGACTGACCCTGACCTTTTGATGGGCTGCCCTTAAAGTAGGCAGATATCATATCACATATATCGTCTTCTGGAGATTTATATAAAAAAAAAATCACAATTGGAAGATTAAATAATGACTGCTCATATTAATAATCCAGAATGAACAAAATGGGTAATGAAGAGTCAGGGATGATACTTTCGGTGATAAAGGGAATACATTAATCTCTTCCTCCAGCCTCTTTCAGTGAAAAGCTTGTGAAAAAATTATAGACTCACTTCTGTGAATATGTTAGTGACAAAAAAGGGGATATTGTACCCCCCCCAATAGTTCCCTCTTGCAGCTTCCATGGAAATGAGGCAGAGAATTTGCAGGTTTAGGGAGGGAGAATCAGCTGTAGTTTAAAGACACCCAGGACTCCCGTTAAATAAGTAAACAGGATGAGGGAGCGAACACGGGCTTTCTGAATCTGAATGCGTGTAAAAGCCTCCCCCGATTTGCTGTGGCTATCTTAGTTCGCTCACACCACTCTGTGCCTAAGCCTTTTCTAATTCATTTTTACCCGCGCCCTCCATGCCTTAGGGAAATATGGAGGTGTAATCTCATTTACCCTTTGGTCGGTTGACAAGCCAGACTGAGCACTTTAACCAATAGTTTGTGGGGAAGAAAAGGAGGTTTTGCCTTTGACATGGTACCCAGCATCTCACCTACTTCAAAGGGGAGGGATTCGATGGCTTCAGACACGGACCGTGGGATGCTTTTGAAAAAGGGGGACCATAGACGGTGCTTATAATCAGTAACCTCCGAGGTGCCGGAGCTGGTAAAGATCTCAATGACGTCATGCGCACATCGGTATTTAACAACGATAATGTGCTGTTGATTACTTAAACACGCAACAATGTATCAACATCTGTTATTCGCGTCTAACTTTTCATCTTTATTGCCCTTTGCCTGCTTCTTCTTGCGATCCTTTTCGTTAGCATTAGCATCCGCAAAGGCACCTCCTCTCCTCACTCTCTCTGCTTGTTCTTCCGCGGCTTTTCTGGTTCATTTCTGCTTTGCTTGGGTTCCGATGGCTTTGTTGCTTTGTCAAAAAATAAAAAAAAAAAAACTCTTTTCAACATTTTCTTTTAATTATTTTGCTGTTAAGACCTGGTGTGTAACCTCACCCATTTTACTGGCTGAAAAGTGGATTTTTATTTGTGGCGCGGTGTATCTTCAAATCAAGAGTCAGATAAGCAAAATATACTAATTTAGGCAGATACACAGTATTTTAAAAATCATACAATGCAACTGATTGCATAAACATTTCTTTAGTATAATTTGCATTTATTCCAAAGTTTAACTCAACCTCTGCTCTGAGCCAGAGACCCCTGGCACAAATTAACTACAGATCATGCAGTCGATCGAGTCCATTTCTCTATTTTGTTTTGGAAAAACTGATATAACGCAAAAAAATGGATATAATTCAGGCTTTTCTAAAGCTTGATTGGTTTGCATTAAAACATTTGCAGGTGATGTTTTCTTGATTGTTCGTCACGGCGTTCTTCCCGCTTCTGCGGTCTATGGCCTCAGAGTTTCATTATTTCATGCTACGTATTTGATGGGCAGCCACTTCTATGCAAATCTGCTGACGCAGCTCTCAGCTTGGATGCTTTATTCTCACCTCATCGGTTCAGTTGGGGACAGGCAGGCTGAACACAGCCTTCCTCACTCAGGGAATCTCCCAGTCAGCCTGGTCCGTACTGTGGACCATACTGTACATATTGTGAGAGGGTAAGTGGGGACACAGTCCCCTTCAAAGCAGGATGACAGCCTCTATTTTCCATTTCCTACTGGTTTTGAATTCCGGCTCAGATTCTCTGCATAATGGTATAAATAATGGAAGAGAAGCAATATACCCAATCACTATAGGAGATTTGAAGGGTTAATTATGCATCGCAGTTAATGTACACTCACATTTCAATAAGAAATATTTCACGTTGGAGCCAGTGTGGAATGGAAATGCCCAATGGCTATAATATTATACTAAGGCTATCCATTAAAATGAATGGCAAACATTCCAGAATTCCTGTGAAAGGGATTTGTGTCAGTGTGTCAAAGCGAAGGCACTGTTTTAGGCTTGGTGAGCTTGAGGCGACATGTGACAGCAGTGTTTGTGTGTGGAATACTTGAGTGGTCCTTTATGTACAAAATAGGGCAGTAGTTACTTTGTTATATATAATGGAATGTTACATGCTATGTTTTTTTTTTTAACACGTTTTATATTTTCCCCCATTGAGGAGTTATGGGGGGCAGTATGTGGCTCTGTGGGTGACAAGCAGAGCCGGACTGTGTGGGTCGTTGATATCGGGAATCCAGGGGGGGAGGGACGATGAAATTTGCCAAGCAGGGAGGGGGGGGGGATGTGCCAAACAAGTGTTAGCTCTGCAAGGGCAGTGGTAGCTTAATGGTTAGGGAGGCACACTCATGCTTGAAAGATTGCAGGTTTGAATCCCTGACCAGCAAGATGCCACCCCCAGGGGCTGAATTAGCTACCCCCTGCTATGTCACATGTGGGTTAAATGCAAAGAACACATTTTATTGTGGTGCGTCAACAATGAAATTGTTTGTAATCCACTGATTAATTAGCAGTTTAGATAAACTATACATGGTGCTGTGGATTATAGTGGTGGGGCCAAACTGTGTACACATTTTGCACTAGAACATTGTGTTCCGGAGTCTGTTGCTCTGTACGGCCAGGCTACTTAGAAATCTCCCAGTGCTTCCCTTGGCTGGTCCATGACTGGTTACAAGTTTGAGCTGGTGACTAGAAAATCACCAGTTCAGCTTCCATGATGAAGCGATCATATCTCTGCTGGTCGCTTGACGAAGGTCCTTAACGGCAAAAACTGCTCCAGGGACACTGGCTGCCTTAGCTCTCTGCCCCCCCAGCCTGACTCTCACCCGCACATGTCTGTCTGTGTTTCATGGGAGAGCCAGGTGGCATATGTGAAGACTGCATGCCTTGGACATGTTACCTGCAAGAATTTGATTCTATTATAGTCTGAATGAATGAGTTCACTAAAGAAGTTGCTATTTTGATGTTGTGGGGATCATTTTTTTGGGAAAATCGATTTTATAAAAATCTCTGACTGCAATCAAAGGACTAAAAATGTCAAAAGTCTTGTATTCTGTTTAGTTTCTTATGGTTAAGGTTAGGGCTGAGTAGGGATTAAGGTTGTGATTGTTGGAATTAAGGTTTTGCCCATAGAAATGAATGGACGTCCCCTCAAAGATATGAGTATAGGTAGTGTGTATGTGTGTGTGTGCGTGTGTGTGTGTGTGTGTGTGTGTGTGTGTGTGTGAGTGTGTATTTTCTGAGTGGCATTTGCACCTCAGGCCAGTGTTAAGTAGTGTAGTTGCCACTGTTGATTAAATCTGCCCTGCAGACGAAGGCCTCTGCACTGCCCCCTGTGGGACTCCTGGCGCTCCTACCACGCCTGGATCAGTGCCCCAGACAGCCTGGCATTGGAACGAGCAGCGGAGGGGGACAGAGTGCAGCATGTGGGGACTGAGAGTCAGGGATGACATGTGCCTCCCAAGCTGAGGGGGAGACAGCATGGAATCACGGGACTGATGGCCAATGACAGACAATTGACAGCTCTATTGGCGCAGTCATGTTTCGGCGTAAAAAGCAGATAATGTCATGAGGACCCATCCACTTGACCGACCTTTCTGTCGATCATCTGCCCTCTACAGGCCTGTGTTTTCATTGCAGTTTGCAGCTATGCAGTCAGGATGACATCACATGTAGTCATATAGTACATTCTGCTGTAAAATTGTAACTTGTCCCTACTAGCACTGAAATGAGGTGTTGAGTCTTCTTTCACTGTGTCCATCGTCTGACCCCTTCCTGATCACCCCAGCCATGTCATATATTTAGTATTTGGTGGGGGGATGGTGTGTGGCTGAGCACATGAGCATGCTGTACCAGAAGGTCACCAGTTCAAATCCCAAGGTTGGCAGAGTGTTGTCCCTGTTGGGCTCTTGAGTAAGGCTCTTAACCCCCAGCTGCTCCAGAGAGTGCCTGATCCTGCTTTCTCAAACATATGTCACTTTGGATAAAGGTGTCTGCTAAATATGTAAATGTATATTTCACACTCGGCATACCTGATTCGGGTCATTTTGTGGATAGCAATTAGCTGATTGGTGTGACCAGGCTGTCAGGTGGTGAAGCAGGACAAATATGTAGAGCAGCTGGGAGTGAGTGGGAGGTTTTGAAACAGAGGTCTGGAAATCAGAGCCTACACAAGGCAGGAGTGTGTGTTTACTTTGTGTGCCACAGTGTAAAAAGCTGCTCAGAAATAAATCAGAAATAAATAATAAATCTGAGCTTATTTTGCATTGTCTTCCCGCCCACGGCTGGTGGCTCATGGTGGATTTACTGCTGTGTCCATCTCGCTTGCCACACGCTGACACTTCTGTGCACGGCCACGTGTGTGACAGCCCCCAAAGCCAGGGCTCACGGCACGTCACCCAATTAAATTCCACAGTGATGGAAAAGAATCGCGAATGAATGAAAACATAATCAGACGTGTGACTCCTAGTGAGAGACAAGCAGCACGCCGGTGATTGGCAGAGGCCTGGAAAAGAACTTGGAGAAATTTGGCAAAGCGACCTGGCGTGTCGCGTTAACAGGTCTGCCCCGAGCTTCTCTCAATTCACCCTGAGCTTTCCAGCCAAGATTAAGTCATCTCAGGTCCAGCAGGGACAATATTTGGTGTCTGGTACTGTAGCTCAGCAGCTAGAGAGCACACGTCAATCACATTGCAGCACTCTCTGATTGGTTGAAATTTAGGGGGGTGGGACTAGTTGTAGTTTAAGCTACAATGCCTTCCCCTGGCCACGCCCTTTCTCTGCCCAGAGTAAATGTGAATACAGCGGCTCTGAATTATGCATGAATAGACCATAACTACTCCCTGCATCTACATCAGGGGTGGCCAGTCTTATCCGCAAAGGGCCGTTGTGCATGCAGGTTTTTGTGATAACCTGTAGGTCAGCTGTTCAAACCCAGGTATGAGGACTCTTCAGCCAATCAGTCCTCTAAATAGTAATCTAATTAGGGAATTGCGGCGAAAACCCCTATACCCAACGGCACTTTCTGGATAAGATTGCCCACTGTTGATCTACATAGCAGAGAAAGCGATCATTCTACTGGTCGAGGAGGATGCCAGGGTTTTAACCTTAGAGTAGATTTCTTCATGAAGCGCTTATGGTTCCGGGTCAGGGTTAAGGAGGAGGGGATGCACTCTTCTGAGACGAAGGGGCAGCGGGAGGTGGAAGTTTATGATCAGCTGGGTCTCAGAGGCGGGCAGTGAGGACCAGGGACCAAGGAGGGTCAGGAAAGGTGATGGAATTAGAAGGGATTGATTGAAAGAGCAAAAAATGGAGCCAACTGCAATCTGACCCCTCCCCTAACACCTGTGTGTTTCCGAAAGGTTAACGCAATGCTAATGTAGCCCTGTCATGAATAGTAATTAGGGGTTTCCCGCATGCCTGCTCGAGCTGACCTGGGGGGGCTTCTAGTGAGATGTTATGAAAAGCAATTTCACCACAATTCACACAAGGGGAACTTCTCTTAATGGAGCTGACAGCCCTCCTGCACTTGGCGTGAGGGGGTTTAGAACTTGTCATTACAGCCTGGGCGTCTTTGCACTCGCATGCAGATGAAACTACATACAAGGCGAGTTATTAAAGCTTCGGCAGGAACCACAGAACGCGACCCGTATCTGGAAGCACGAGGCTATGCGATTGGCCACTTGGGGAGCAGGCCTTCGCCTTGGCTGTCATGGCAACTCTGCCTAGCCCGACAGCTGTCTTGTATTGACCCTGGTTACCACAACAACCCATTCACATAGAAAGAAGTGCTCTTTGACAAACTATTTATCTATACTGCAGGTACAAAGGTGGTCCTGATGTAAAGTAGTCTGGGCTTGGGATTCACTCATTTGGGCATTCTCGTATGGTGAAAACTCGCTTGATGATGTATGAAAATGTTGTAGAGGAAATTCAAATTTATTTAGATTGCTGGATTATTGTTTTATTTACACAATACACTGTTTGAGTTTACACTGTACTAAAATAAAAATAGCTGCTATTTATCTTTTTTTGTCTCTTATAAATACAACATACATAATTAGTCGACTGAAACACTGTAGTGTGTTCATCCAATCTTGCTATATTACAAAAACGCAGTATGAAATGCTGCAGTATGGAAATTAAAAGAACTCCACATCCTCTTTCTCCCTCTATACATTTCCTTTTGATTATTACATTAAAATGCATCAAATACTGATAAATCTTAGTTTAATGGCATGCTGAATAATCCCTGTTATTTTGTATATCTTGCCATGAAAAATGTACAATATCTGGGGTATATTTTTATTGTGGAATATTAGCCTAACTTACAGCCAGTATTCATACCATTAAGCAGCCTTCTATGTTTAGGATTAAACACTCTGGTTGGTCTGTTCATCCAAAAGAAAATGTTTTGGTTGACTGCTCTCCACCTGAACGCGTTGACACTTTCCATTTCAGCAGATGTCTGCTCAGCCACACTCAAAAGTTAATCGACAGTAAACTATTTTGGTCATTGACTTGTTGTGGCGCGACTGGAAACCTTTGGTGTGACACATTTCCATTATATCAGCTAAACAGACAGAGGAATAGCCCTCCATTGGCTGAGTGATATTTCATTCCTTTCATTTTTCACCATAGCTTTCGCAGCAAATTATTTATGATCTACACAGAGCTATTAGACAGAGTTGGAGGAACACTTAGTATCCAAATGATCACAAAGTCCAGACTGAAAGCAGAATGCATTTATCTTATTTAAACACACAATACAAGATAGACAATACAAGACTGATTCTCACCATGGACTGTTTTATACACTGTTCTGCGTACTTCCTCTTGTTTAATTGTCTGGGTGTGTTTTTTATGACACAACGACAGTCTTGCACTGCCTTTGATGCTGATCTTGGGTTTATTTTTGCGCCTGAATGCGCTGTTACGTATCACTCAGTAGGTACGCAGGAAACTCAAAGTACATGTGTGGAGAAAATGCAAAGTACGGGTCCTAAAATGAGGGTTACGTTCATCTTGGCTCGTTGCACAGTACGTAGAGCACGAGAGCCTTTTAGGCAGAACCATAAAGGAGAAGCAATATTCTGCTCATGTGCTCCGTGGATCTGCTTTGGCTTGGAAAACATCTATGCGCCTATGGAGCAGATATATATGAAATCAATATAACATACACAGGGAATCATGCAGGGATGTTTAGTTTGTTCTGCTCCTACTTCCAGGTTTGTGCCGGAAGGGGGGTCCCTCTCTGTCTGCACAGGCTCGCTGGAGCAGATTGTTCAGATCCACAGAACCCTCACCTGAGGCCCTCTGCATGCTCCACTTACACTTTATTTTCCTACTTTTGGTTTTCCACGAATCCATGTCACGAATCCATTCAGAGATAGGAGTAAATAACCTGGAAATGACAGTCCTGGATTTCCTTCACGGCTCTTCCTGAACCCAGTGTTGACAGCTACGCATTGGCACACACCTTCGCCATTAACATTAGCAACCTTCAGCTCCGTGTCTCAAAGCACTACAAAGGCTCGACAGTTCACAGCTGTCCTAGCCGGATAAACAGATCCAGGGGAGAAGATGAAGTGTAAAAAAATCCCCATCCGTCAGTAGAAAGGCCTGCTACGCATTGTGATCATGTGCTCCATCATGAAATTGCCACAGATGTCTCCATAGAGCATCCCAGCACAACATTCAGGCATTTAGATAAAGCCCTGTAGTATATTTGTTGAGGGAATAGACCATAAAATTCTATAAAAATTTCCACATGAGGGACCCTGCTTCTTAGCATAGGAGAAAATCCTCTCAATTCAACACTTGGGCCAACACTTGGGAAGATGAAAGGCCCATATCTACATGGTTTCTTAAGCAGCTGGTTCGGAGAACAGGGGAGAGCTGAGTAGCATTGATTTCCAGAGTGGAATTCCCAGTGTGTGACGGTGATGATTAAAGGACAATCAGGAGTAACTGTGAGTTAGGTGGAGGTGGGGGAGAGGTTAGGATTACCCCACTCACTCATACTGGTCCCACTATTAATCTGGACCCTCTAATGTACCTGGGCTATATGCATGTGATGTATTGTTCAGGAAACATTTCACTCCGACTGGATACTTTTGAGCTTAATAATATCCATAAATTTGATTTGTAGTGTGTTACTGCCACTGTGCACGATGCATTTTGCTTATAATTCAAAGCTCTGATCACAGTGTTCCTCAGATATGACTGATGATATTTGAAAGCACTGGGACAGCAGTTAAGTGAGCCTCCAATGTCTGGGGTGGAGCCAGTTGAAGGTAGACGTGAAGCCAGGACGAGGGAGCATTTGAGAACATTAGAGGTGATTCAGGTGCTTTTTTATTGTTGGCATGGTGATTTGCATTAAATACGCCGATTTCTCAGCATCGGTCACAATAGTCGGTATTGCAAATGTAATGTACTTGATTTTTAGAGGCAACGACAGGAGGAATGTTCTGGGTCTGGAATGTTCTTTCACCACCTGAGGGCCTCAGTTGTAGTCAGGAAAGCTGATACCCAGCGTAAGGTAACGAATGTCCTCTGCAGCTGTGGCCCCTCAGAGAAAGTGCTCACTTGACAGGGCTCCCTGAGTTAAAGGCATGACCCTCACTCAAGTCCTGGACCCCCTGTGGGCGCAATACCAGGTTATTACCGTAGTGTATTTTGTGAAGCCAGTGTAACAAGGTGGGCAAGACTGGCTGGAGCAATGTAAACCGTTTATCTTCTGGTGAGTCGCTGAGTCAGCCTGTTGAGCAGAGGGATTCCGCGTCGGCTTTTGGCCTATTTGGGTGCGTGGCTGCCTGGCTATTCACAAACCAACAAAAGCATTTTATCCACTATTTTATTCCTGTCCAACACAGGAGCTTCCACAGAAGCTCTTCAAAGCAGCGCAGCCTTAATGAGCTGTTTTGATCACACTCTTTATTTTTTGACGAGAGATTCTCAGATCAACTCTCAGCATGGATCCTGGAATTTCAACATGCACTGCACATAAAACATCAACATGCACTGCACATAAAATGTCACCATGCACTGCACATAAAACGTCAACATGCACTGCACCATAAAATGTCAACCTGCACTGCATATAACACACAGTCCTTCAGGTGCTGCTGCTTCAGTAGTACTTTTCAGGTGACCCTAAAGAATTCGAGCTGAATTTGTCATTGTTCACGAGTCCTGAGCTGAAATCTCTTAGGGCTTTATCTGTGTCACTCATAAACGACCTGCTCAGGGCTAAATCACAGAATGGATGCAAGGGACTGCATCCTCATTACGAAGAAGCAGACCAAAGCAGGGAGGCAGAATAAGCTACGTGAAACATAGTGGTTCTGAGGTGTTGGTAGAGTTACCACCATGTCAGGGAGGACACTTTGAGCTGGGACAGGAAACTTCCATTTCCATCAAATGGATCCAGGATTTCACTTAAGCACTGAGTTCTCGCTCTGTACTGATTGATCAGTCTTACATAATCATAATAGCTCAATGTTTCCTTCCTGACATGGATTTAGTGGTCATGCTAGGCGCTAGATGTTGAGGTGTGAGATGCCAGTTAGCTTGCTGTTCATGTTCCTCTGTCATGTGATTTGCTTTTTTTTTTCAGTCAAAACCATTTGGGGATTTTCTGATTATCGGCTCAGACTTTCACAGTGCTTGTGTAATCACCAGCCAGAAGGAGACAGCTTTCTCAACGAAGGTCCTCTGGCTTGGGGATTCCGTTAGCTGCTGACATGCTGCTGTCGTTGGCAGTCTGCTGAGGGCCCCCGTGGAAACAGTAATGGAGGGTACTGAACGTGACAACTTCAGCTGGGGCTAATGGAGCACTTATCCAGCTGCTTGGGGTGCGAGGGAGAAGGTATGGAGAACATCAGCGGGAGAGTGAGCCAGATTAACGCAACTGGGACCCCCCCCCCCCAGCTGCATGGTCTACATCTGCTCCCTTTCAAGCATGCATCAGATTGGTGTTTTCACAATCTCCAGTATTCAATCTATGAAGCCCAGCACACTTGACAATAATGGACATAAGAGACAATGTGCCTTCGAACCAGTGCAAGTTTTTACGCAACCATAGGCTGAGACAAAGGGTGTCTCCTCAGACGGAAAGGGCAGCTTCCCACCCTGCTAATCTGCTGTCTCACCTCCTGGGGAGGCAGATTCATGAAGCACGCCCCCGCCAGCTGAGAGAGACACTGTATCCCCCTCTTTCTGGCCACTGCCTATTGCTACCACACCCATGTTCTAAGAGGGTTGAGAAATGGTGTTACTGAAATCTCTGACTCATCTGTGGGCTATGAAATGCTGAATATGGTGTGGTCTCCGCCTGCCTGGAGTCATTTATAAACCAGTGCGAGACCATAAGCATAATATGGTGCATGAAGATGTGTTTGCTATGGAGATAGAGGGTAGAGAGAAAGAGAAGGCTTTCAGGAGCCCAGCCACCAAAGGGCCCCCCCTTCAAGGAAAATGGAATGATCGAGCCTCCTGAAAGCCACCCCCCCACCCCCCTCCCCTGGAAAATTTTATTGTCAGCACCCCCCAACCCAGGCGAATTCCTGGCTGCAATTTGCTTAGGGCTCCAAAAAGGTCCAGACCAACCATGGTAGTGGGAGGCGGTGTTGGGTGGGGCGG
>JAODLC010000038.1:16402936-16416123 GCA_026781145.1 Hippopotamyrus pictus | reverse complement strand
GGGGATGGCTGGGGGTTAAATAGACTGGCAGAGGCCATGTATTCTGGGCATTACTGGCTAATTCATGCTTTTTACTGCCACTGTCACTCACAGTGTTGCTGTTTCATTTGAGCGTTTTTCAGTTGTACCCACTACCCTTCCCCTTAACCTCTGTGCTGCCACTCGTCCCAAAACACCCGTGTCATTTAAGAGCCTTGAAGTGGTGGTTCGATTTCACAGATCTCCAGGGGAAGCAATGCATCATTTAAAACATAAACTGCTTTTTCTCCCAAGTAAACGGCGGACTTGGCCTGATACCTGCACTGCTGTTGAACCCATCTGGCCTTAACACCTTTCCTGGAGACTCACCAAAATCGCTGCGACCGAGCAGAAATGTTCCACATGCACTGTGTAGGATTAGCTTAACTGTCTGAGTCCTGCTGGGTTTGGAGAAGACTGTCCTTCCTCTGGCTGGTGTGATATGAACTTCTGAGTTATTTTCCTTCAAGGTGACGGCAATTGGGAACATTTTGAGAAACCTGCCGAACTAGTGCATCTATTCCGGTGTTAATTGATACATTGGCTTCAGGTTGCAAGGGATACATTGGAGCGTATATTTAATGCATCTGAGCGGTCAGCTCATGATGCAGCCCCCTTTTGTCACTGCAGATCATTTCCTGGTCGCGGCATTGTTCCGTAGCTTGCTGTGGTAAACTCCTTAAGCTATGCCTCCTCTTTTCTCACAGTCGGGGCTGCTGCCGCTGTTGGTTTTCTATTGAACTCCCTTTAAAAATGTACTTTGATAGCACTCTCCACAGCTGTGTTTCTCCGCTGTCATTCAGATGAAGAGAATTCAATAGCTTAATTCACTGAGAAGTTCCCCATTAAACTTTTTATAGATTCCCCAGAGCATTTGTGTTGTACTTTGATTTACTGCAGTCACATAACATTTTGATTTGCCTTCTATGGAGGCAGCAAAACTCTGATGGGCTGTTGAATCACTTATATAGACACAGAATAGGGACATAAAAGGAATACAATAGGAACGCAGTTACCTGCGTTTGTAGGGCTGTATTTTACAGAATGTCAGGAGAGTCGTGGCCTCAGTAGGAGCCCACAAAAATATAATCTCAAAACCCATTGTTCTTGAGGAATGGGTTTGGACCAAGGCACATGGGAAGTAAGACCACATGCCTTAAAGAAGCCTGTTTACTGTCCTCTGATGTGTTCTGTAGAGTTCTATTCCTGCCCTGTGTACATTGCTTTCACGCCTGTATCGGTGATACACTTCCATGCTGATGGTTGAATGCTGCCACGTTGTCGGTGACTTTGGAGAATTTACAGTTTTATGCCATAAACACCGATTGAACAAACTATTCACATCGCACTCCAGAGGTTAGAAGTGGCCCAAAAACATCACTGGATAAAGTTTTATTCATCAGTATGTCTTTGCAATTCACAGAGACCTTCTGCCAAATCTGCAATGAGCGGCCTGATTGAAACGCCCACCTGAGAATGTGGCGAAACTGAGGGCGAATTATCCCAGAATAATCCGGAATTTGTCTGTAACTCCAGTGAGGGTCTGCACGTGATTATACACCCCTGCTTTTCACACACTCACACACACAACCATAAGGGCATATGCAGTGACACACAGACACACACTGAATCATATATTCACAAATAAAACACACACATGTATATATGTAGTGAAACACAAACACACATATACACACAGATGCAAAATGAAATATACTCCTACACAAGTAAAAATAGAACCACATGTAATTAATAACACACAGAAACCTGCAAACACACACCCTGTGCATCTTTCCCATAACAGGAGGGTAATACTGTGGGTTTCAAGCCCCCCCCACAACAAACGCTAATAATCTTTATCTGAATTATCCAGAATAAAACCTTCAAATTGTCTTCCACCTCCTCATCCCCTGCAGTTCTCAGATCCTTGGTACCCACTCACTCCTGGGAGCTGAAAGTTGTAAAAATCTCCCCGCCGGCACAGGAAAGAAAGGGAGACAAACAGACGGTGTGAGGGGGTGTTTGGGAGTGAGAGGCAGAGGCCCAGCTGGCTCCCGGGGGGGCTGCTCAGGCAGGCTGCCGTAATTGGCGACGCTGTATTTCTGTCATGCTTGCCGTCTTGTGCCTCTGAGACTCACAGAAGACGTGGACGCTGAGGAACCACAGACACGTGACCCACACGTGTCTTCCGCCGGAGTAGAGGGACTGTGGCTAGGTGGCCAATTTGAAGGCTGTCCTTGAAGCTAACAGAGATGGTTCTAGAGTATTCCAGTCCTCTTTCTGTAGGAAAAGTTCAGCAGGTTGTCCATGTTTACCTGTCTATGTGGGGCATGAGGGCTTCATTAACGAGATATCACCTCACTCGATGTTTCATCTAGGTTATACAAAGCAACAAGGCGATTCATTTGTATTTAAAAATTATTGTCAGTACTTCTAAGAAATACCTAAATGTTGTACTCAAAATTCTATTCGAATCATAAACTGAATTGCGTTTGTCTAAGTGTGCATAAAATATACATAGATAAATTCGACGTGCTAAATGTTTTTGTTGAGGAAATTGGATGAGTTGGGATCTGGTCCTGTCTGCTTCACAGCTGATTATTATTTTTCCTCATCGTGTTGTTTTCAAGGCAGAAAACATGCGACTGCACACTAGTTACACGAATCCTGAAATCGGTACTCGGGGGAATCCGGAGTCCTGTCTCTCGGGCGTTATCTACCAGATAAACAAGGCCACGTGGTGCCAGGGGGGATACGGATATCTCCAGAGGAAAGGAAACAGAGAGTCGGCAAGAGAGACAAAGAGCGGGAGTCGGGGGGGGGGGAGTGCAGAAGTGGAGCAGTTTCAGTTTATGCTGCAGACCTGGCGAGATAAGAACACAGTGGTGGAAACTGGGACCACTGACTAGAGCGTACCATGCCTCTGCTTTCTTGGAGGAAGGGACAGCCAAGGTCCCCCCTCCTCCATCCCATTCTCCCCCTGCCCATGTGAATCCCCCCAGCAGGCTCTGAGATGGAGGGGCACTCTTTGTGAATAATTTACACAGCACGAGTGCCCCCCGCACAAGGTGAAGCCATGCGAAAATGGGAGGATGGTGTGCTACAGCCCTAGCAGACAGAATGGCTGTTTTAGCACCACCCCACCCCCCCCCACTCACCAAGGCTTTACTCAATACCACAGCAAGGAGGAACCAAGGTCAACCAAGATCCACCATCTGCGGACTAAGGCAGTAATAGCAGTTCCTGGCGTTCATCTGAGAGGGTTTACTGTGCTTGGGGCTGGAGTATTAAATGTCGCTCCAACATAGAACCGCTTCATGCCTCAAAGCCTTGGTGGTATTGGCATTATTTGGTGCTTCAAGTGGATTATAACTAGTAGTGATCATATAGGTGATATTCCTCCAGAACATTCGGCCTCCTGTCCAGGTCTTCAGACCTCCAAATGGCATGTCCATTGTGATGACTGAATCCACCCACATTGTTTCTGGTCCTTTACTAAAGTGACAACTGAAATGAAAGTTCTGACCCGATTTGATTAAGAATCTACGTCTTTGTTTTCTTTACAGTCCACGGTATTCTTAAGAGTATTCATCGGCACCAAAGTTCAAAGGCATTGATGGTCCTCCTGTCCTACTTCTTCAATTTACAGCTTTAGCATCGATAAACCGCTGCCAAAAGGACCGTATGCTGAATGTTTCTTATCTTTATTCTTAAACTAAGTACGTCACAGAAAGATGTGTAAGGTGTATTGTGGAGTTTTTGGATGGTACTATGTCTCTTACTGCTTCCCATCTAACCAGCTGTCTGGTACATCCTGGTCTCCTCCTCCCATCTAGAGCATGATAATCCTCAAGTTCATATTGTAGGCTGACCAGATAATCTCTGTCAGGAAGGGACTGGGATGGGATTTGAAAACTACCATTTCAAACAAAAGGACCTGGATTTCACTTATGTACTGAGTTCCTGCTGGATTCTGATTGGTCAGTCTCCTGTAATCATGAATTAATGCTAATATGAAACAGCTGGTTGAGTCTTTCAATCAAGGAAAAAAAACAGAAAAGCAAAAGAATTGAACTATTTAGCCAATCACAGGAGCCTTTCAGGTTTAAACTAGTTTGTAAAACCTGAAATAACCCAAAGTATCCTCCCTGACACGGATTCACTGGTGACACTATCATATTGCTCAAACCTTGCACCCTCAAAACAGCTGAGCTTCATGGCATGCCTGAAATCACCAGGACCATGGGCTCCATTACTGCCACAGCCCCAAACCCCCTGTCAGAAACGCCAAGCCGTGGCAGTAGCAGTGGGGAGGGCATAGCCATGCTTGCATGCATTGATAGTGTTGGAGGAGTTTGCATATTAAACTTTGATTTGCCTCCTTTGACTTATTATTACATTAAGTGGAGGCTAACAGCCACAGGGTTTCTGTTTGGAGAAACAAACGATCCCTCCAGCTTAACTTCCTGGTAGAATTGCTAATGCTATCATCACAAGATGAGTGGTGTAAAAGTGATGAGTGGGTTAAAGTTATTTAAATGACACAAGTTATTACCTTATTGGGAAATACAAATGGGATCCAGCTGAGGAAAATCTGCATTAAAGGCTAAAATAAAATCCTTGGCAGCTTTAATAGTGTCTGATTTCTGCCAGCAATGGTGGCAGCAATGAGAGACGGGTGGAAGGATGCATACTAATTGCAATCCTCTCGATGTGGTTGTTCTGAACTTCTAAACCTCAGACAGGTATCATGGTCTAGAGTAGGTTCTCCCAGACCGGTCCTCGGGGAGCCACAGACAGTCCACATATTTGCTCCTGGGAGTATGGAGGGAGCAAAAATGCGGACTGTCTTGTAGGGATCATGGATGGAGTAAAAACATGCACCGGCTGGTCCCTGAGGACCGGGTTGGGAAACACTGGTCAAGAGACTGAAAGCAGGAGGTTTAATGCATAAAAAAAAAATCAGTGTTTTCAAACTTTAACAATGTCCAGAAAAGAGCAAGAGCATCCTTTCCTTTTCTCTGGAAATCCCAGATTCCTTCTGTGATTCCAGGCAGCTTATTCCTGACACTGATGACTCTCAGTCAGCCTATAGCTTATGTTAGAAGTGCGTGACTGGCTGCTGAGGACCTCGGCTGCCTGAAGCGTTATAGCTAAGCTGACATCCTCAGCTGTCATCACAGGTGTCATTAAACTGCACTCCTCACCCGCTTTGTCATGTGACAAGCCACACCAGGAAGAGCCTCCATTTCTGACGCAGCTGAATGGGGAATAGAGTTCAAATGGTGCCTTGCGGAAGAGGTCTGGAACTCTCATTGAGAAGAGCTGCAGTTCATGCTGTCAGAAAATTGTCAATCAAGTGTTCAAAGAACGCTTATTTTCACACCTAAACCACTAACATCCCGCAAAATGTGCCACCTGAGGAAGGCTTTGCATAAACACGAGTAGATTGCATCCATCCCCTAGCTGCCGTGCAGACAGCTGTGCAGATGATGCATCTCCAACACGGTTTTGTCTAATCGGTGTGTTTCACAACACGTAGAGGAGATCTTGATCCGGTTTCCAACGTGACAGTCTCTCAAAATCAGACGCCACGTGGGCTTGAAGGGGCAGAACATAGGGTGATGGATGTTCATGTTAGGCAGGAAACAGGCTGGGGAGGCGCTGTTTGTGGGAGATGAGTCCCCTTCCATTATTTACTTTCTGTGTCACGAAAAACTCATTCGTTCTCTTGACATACTCATCTCCAAATGTATGGAAAAGGGAGCATAATTATATAGTAATGAGGCATACAATGAAGTATTGTTTTCCTTTTGTATCAAGAAATGTTCTGTACAAGAACCACAGAACGTTGTTTATGCCCCATTTGCCAAACAGTGGTAAACTTATTAATATGCAATTATATATGTCATTGTAGGAATACATCCTTCGGATGTGACGATCATTCCACCATTCAAAATGCTCTGAATTGATCTACACTGACTGAGACATTTACCTGGCTTAAGCGCATTTATAGTTTGTAATCATTTCATAATTTTGTGGGACAATGATGCTATTTGTGTTTCTAAACTGATTTGAAAGGTTTTTTTTTTTTCTCCTACATGCATTTGTTCATTACTGAAATGGAAGACAGTACAGTGAGACCACAAAAAGGCTACAGGAAAAATGATTAATAAAGGAGATAGAAATCAGTGTGCAATAAACTCTGGGAACTATGACTTCAAAGAATATCATTTGTAGTATAATTTTTCGTGTTCATTCCTAAAGTGAAGAGACAAAAACATTTTAGAAATGGTTACAGTATTTAATAGGAGTTTCCTTTGTTGATGTTGAATCTATGGCCTGGATCCATTTTAATAAAGCGATATACTCACCTATTCTGTTGACCACATTCCTCACCTAACATTGGCACCTGGAGGAGAGACGGCCGTTTCCATTATTACTGTTATCATGAGTACAGTCCCAGCTTTATCGTGAGTACAGTCCCAGCTTTATCGTGAGTACAGTACCAGCTTTATCATGAGTACAGTCCCAGATTTATCGTGAGTACATTACCAGCTTTATCGTGAGTACAGTCCCAGCTTTATCATGAGTACAGTACCAGCTTTATTGTGAGTACAGTCCCAGCTTTATCATGAGTACAGTTCCAGCTTTATCGTGAGTACAGTCCCAGCTTTATCGTGAGTACAGTCCTCAGTTTTATTTCTGTACTTGGATGATCAGAGACCCCAGATCTGCTGGCAAGCGGGTGTTTAGTCTCCTGGAGCCGACAGACAGCCCATTCCCAGCAGTGAACTCAAGCAACTTGCAACATGGAAGCTCAAAATAATGACCATTTTTCAGGCAAGCTTTCTTTGAAAAAGGACCCAGGATTACTTCCACAGTCCCTGGGGGGACACTGTCGTTCAGCAAGTGGAATATGTGGCTCAGAACAATTTTTGTGTTAATCATAACAGAGATGCAGCCACCACTAGCTCATTAAAGTATCTGCGATGCCCTTTGCAGCATCTCCAGCTGTCCTTTACGTCTCCATTTCCTGGCATGAGACCAGTGGAACTCCTGTTGAATCCTTGCGGGGGAAGGATTATTCCAGCTCTCTTCCTCTCTCTGCCCCCCACCATGCTTAGTTCTTGTTGAAGGGATGGCTGCTGAGTCTTCAACACTGCAGGAAGCTGGAGCGCTTACAAACCTGTTCATCTTCTGGCGTGAATTCTGCCGTAGCAATTCAAGTTTTCACGCACGCAGACCTAATGGCCTGGCTGATAATTCTGTCATGAACCTCCACAACCTTCCTGCAGAGTGAAGTCAGAAGTTAATGATGCTTTTCTATACAAATTCATTTTAAAGTGCTCTTCACTGGAATCAACGCTGCTAACAAGCGTGGCGTATTGGAGATTCACAAAAGACCTTAAAGACTTTGACATTAAGCAAGATGCTTCCCAGACACTATCTTGCAAATGCATTACATGTTGCCTGCGTTTTCTCTTGCAAGTTATATTCCTGAGGCATCAGGAGCCATGCACAGAATATTTCATTAGCTGTGATGCTCCCCCAGGGGACCTTGGAGTGATGCCTGTTTGATTTCATCAGCAGGCATCTGGCAGACTATCCCCCCCCACACACCTAAAATGGCTGAATGAGCAAGCAGAGGATCACCACTGTCTCCCACTCTCTAACCTGAAACTCTCATGGAATTGTTATATAATTAATAAATACATTAATTAAAAGATAAAAAATAATTAATCTTTAACCACACTGCCCATTTCACCTACAGTAATTCTACTTCTTGTGAGATGTTTTAACGCAAGTAATTCTCTCCAGCGTCATAATATTTTCATCGCACCGGAATCGTCATCTTTGCAATGACATTGCTTCATTAAAGGTCTGTTACAGCTTCCCAAACGCTCTGTAAATCATTACAATCAGTTTCTATTTTGCGGCTATCAGTGGCGGAGAGTAATTTTTAAACTGAGGGAAGCACACTGGACAGTTGGCAGTGTGACCAAAATAAGGTCTTTTTTTTTCTTATTTGAGTCATTCAGCTGCTTACATGTAAGTCCTTCATCAAGCTCCTTCATCAAATTACTTCTTTAGAATGAAGTCGACATCATTAGCTGCAGGTTCTGCCATGTTGCTTCAAAGCCTCTGTCTGACAAACACAGCTTATTTAGCAAGCTAACTACAAAGCTAGTCTGCTAAAAAAAAAATCACCAGATTAAACGATCAAACTCAAAACTCACTGATAATGACTTTATGTTTACATTGTTTACAGATGCCAGTGGCTGAAGAGGACACACAGAACAATAAACTGTCACTCCGGGCTTCAGCGAAATGCTTCTGCTCCCCGGCACGTGACAGAATGAACGCGCACTGCGAGCCAGCACTGCAGACACCATGTGAAAGTCAGGAGCATCACTGCTTTTGGTAGTTTGTCCTGTCTTGCGCGGAGGAGCCTGGCTTCCACGCAGGTTTAAAATATCTGACTGCAAGTCTCTGCCCAATCAACGTTGCCTAAGCAAACACTATGCATGAAGCTCTCAGACTCCCGGTGAAGCACAGCGTGCTGGCGAGCTCTGAAAACGTGTAATCGGAGCATATTCACAAATAGGTTTTTGTCTATTCTCCATTTAAACAAAGCATGCAAGAATCTTACGATGAAGCCCTGCGTGATGACCGTATGTAATGCCAGCGAGCAGAAAGCGGGGAAGCACATCCAGGCATGCAGAAATCTAGAAACAGTGTTTAATACAGGCATGCGAACAGACACGGTACAGACGTTAATGACAGACCTAGGGGAGACAGGCTAGCACACGGACTAAATACACAGAACTAAGCAACGGAAACGCAGAACAGCTGAGAACAATTAGGAATTCACACGAGGTTGATGAGGGGACGTGGCACACAGGAGGATGGTACGAGTCGGTCATGACACCCTGTATCGCCGGGTGTCTATGGGCCCTATTTTTTTCCATTTCAAAGGAAAAATTAACGCATGTTAATGTTGTGGAAAGCAACTTCCTTGAAAGGTTCAGTGTTGTGCTTCAATTAGTAAGGTAGATTACACTTTTAATCACAAATAAGATTAATTTATATTCATAGATTGACTAATTCAATTCTTTTGGCAATTTTATGGGAGAAACAAGACCTCCTGTGTAGTCTTGGAGCAATTGCTGGTGGAGGCTGTATGGTCCACCATGTTCTCCCACTCTAAGAAGCAAAGCTGCTATTTTTGTTCAAACAGTAATAAGATGGTGAAGTCAGTGTGTCTTAAGGTAAGGAACTGCTACTATATGTTAATCATGTCTTTCAGTCTGTTACACCCACTCACCATCCCAGCTGTGCAAATCTATCTGGGAGGAAATAGAATGTGGGGTCAGAGTTCAGGCCTCTGGGGGGGTTCTGGGGGAGGAATGGAGAAGAGAAGCGTTCCGTCGGAGAGGCTGAGAGGCTCGGTGCTCCCATGGTCCTGCTCCCCCAGACGCACTGATCTCTGCTTTTAATGAAATGAAGGGTGACAAGTTCACTTCCTCTTCCAAGGAGACCACTCTCCTGACCTACTTTCTTCACCGTGCGATAGGAGCGTGCACGTACACACTCATACATATTTATGCAATGACACGAATACACTCATGGTCACAGAGAGACACACACTCCCACATGAACACGCTACGTGTGGCCACAGTGCGGCATGTCTCTCACAGCCCCTCTGAACACCTCTCTGCTCAGACTGGCTGAGGTCCACCATGCTGGCAGGGTAGGCGGGATGTAAAGAACTGAAATCTGAACTGAAATACAGGAAGGGGGTTGTGATCAGAATGCATTTTTTTAACATATGAGGGAGGCCTGGAGGAAGCTTGGGCTACCAAAAGCAGAAAGATTTTGATGTAGAATATGGACACCCCATTGGTCTGGGGCAAATGTACACCGATCAGCCATAACATTAAAACCACTGACATGTGAAGTGAATAACATTGATTATCTTATTAGAATGGCACCTGTTAATGGTGCCATTATATTATGCATGTGAAGATTTGTGAAGTTGATGTGTTGGAAGCAGGAAAAATTGGCAAAGTTAAGCATCTCAGCGATTTGACAGGGATCGAATTGTGATGGTTAGATGACTGGATCAGAGCATCTGCAAAATGGCAGGTCTTGTGGGGGTGTTCCCAGGATGCAGGGGTCAGTACCCACCAAAGGTGGTCCAAGGAAGGTCAACTGGTGAACTGGTGATGGCAAGGCTCACTGATGTGCTCGGGGAGTGAAGGCTAGTCTGTTTGGTCCAATCCCACATGAGATCTCAAACGTACCACCTACCTAAACATTTTTTGACCCAAGTACACACCTTCGTAGGAATGGTATTCCCCAATGACAGTGGCCTCTTTCAGCAGGATAATGCTCCCTGCCACACTGCAAAAATTGTTCAGGAATGGTTTGAGGAACATGAAAAAGAGTTTTGACTTGGCCTCCAAATTACCCAGATCTCAATCTAATTGAGCTTCTGCGCTGGACAAACAAGTCCGATCCATGGAGGCCCTAACTTGCAGGTTACAGGACTTACAGGATCTGCTGCTAATGTTTTGGTGCCAGATGCCACAGGACACCTTCAGAGGTCTTCTGGAGTCCATCCCTCAATGGGTCAGAGCTGAAGGAGACCTACCCAATATTAAGCAGGTGGTTTTAATGTTGTGGCTGATCATTGTATATACACAGGATGTGTTTATGTGTGATTGTGAGATCGGCTCTGTTTATACGTGGTTCTTTTTTGAGGGACAAGCCTTCGACATCCTGATTTGTCCTGCTGGCGATGGCCTGCTGGTTGCATTGGTGGGATAGGGAGGTGGACAAGCTGTGAGTTAGTAGACTTGCAGACTACACTGAGAAATGACTTTCTGTTCAAGGCAGTTATATTCCTGTCTACAAGGACAAAGCCAATGTATGGATACATATCACGCCAAAAGACAACAGAAGTTGCAAAATCTAAGCTTCTCATCTTGATATTATTATTTATGCAAAACCTAATACCTGTTAAGATTGTGAAAGTGCCAAAGTCCTTTGTGTGAAAAACATGATAATTTGAGAAAAGACATTAGCATCAGAGTGGCGTGGCAGGCAGGGAGGTTTGCCGTCCTTGCTGGGGGGGGGGGAAACTTGAGATATTAGTCACTTGTGTCTTTGGTCAGGTTCCTGGAAAACTTTTTAGCAAAGTGAGTCTCTCACTCTCAATTATTGCTGCATTTCAGGGACACTTTAAAAATATTTCCTGGAAAATAAAGATCACAAATTGCTTTTTTTTCCATCAGTGTTTTTTTTACACCTGTTTAACTAATAGTAAATATTAAAACTCATGTAGATCACACTATCTGCCTGTAAGGAATATGAGGTTTAGATGATGGATTAATGGATGGATGGATAATGGATGAATGGCTGATGGATGAATGAATGGATCAGAGGTTCTCATTCATTCAACATCTTTGAGTTAATTGGAGTGTGTAGGAACCTTCAAACTGTAATCCATGACTTTCAGATTAACTGGGGTACAAATATGAGGTGACACAGAGGCCAAATTCCTAGTCATCCATCAACATGGGAAAGATAAGAGAACATACAAATCAAATGAGGGAGAAACGTTTGACCTTCATAAGTCAGGGAATATATATAAAAAATAGCTACTCACCTGAAAGTGCTAATTTCTACTGTTAGGGCAATAATTAAAAAGTGGACATCAACTGGAACTGTTAGAAATCTGCCTGAAAGAGGACCCAAGTTTATTTAGCCCCCACATACAGTGAGGAGGATCGTAAGAGAGGCAAAAAATCCCCAAGGGTGACTATTGGTGAATTACAAAACAAAGTACACTCTTGGGGTTACCACATCAACAGAAACACCATCCGGCGACATCTTCATGCTAACAGATTATTTGGAAGGTATGAGCTTTTTCTGTCAGTTAACCACAAACATAATTGCCTGGCGTTTGCAAAACGCTACTACGACTTTGACTGGAACCATGTTTTATGGTCAGATAAAAATGGAGTTTCTTGGCAATAAGCATTCAAAGTGGTTTTAGTGTAAAAAGAAGGATGGCTGTAATGAAAAGAACCAAATCCCAACTGTAAAATATGGTGGAGGTTCTGTGATGTTGTGGGGCTGTTTTTCCTCCAAAGGCCCTGGAAACCTCGTTAGGGTGCATGGCATTATGGACGCCATGAAATACCAGGACATTTTAAGTCAAAATATGGCTGGTTCTACCAGGAAACTAAAACTGGACCATCACTGGATCTTCTAATCTAGCCCGACAGTGATCCTAAGCACATGTCCAAATCAATATAAAAATAGTTAGCTGACTGCAGAATCAAGCTTCTGCCATGACCTGCTTGGTATTCTCCAACCTTATAAAAAGGTTACAAGAGAAGACTCTGTGCTGGTATATAGTGGCATAGGGAGGATTTACAAAGTATTAAATACTGGGGTGCCAATAATTGTGGAACATGTGTTTTTGCCGAAAATAATTATTCCTCGATGAAGGATTTGTTTTTCTTTGAAAAGATTTTTGGGCTTGGGCTTTTCTCATTTTTTCAGTGCAAGAGCTACTTCACCAAAGATGGATTTTTTTCTAATCCATTTTACAAATCTTTGTAATGAAGAATAAAACAAATACAGCTTTAAGTCCCAGTATGTAATGTCAATTCCTTGAGCTACCAAAGGGTCCCTCCCCTGTTGCTCTCCCAGCATGAGGTCCAATATGTTCACGGTGCCTGGAAAATCAATGTCACTACTGGTTTCTCTCTACTTACTGGCAACAGATATGTGACATACATCATATCCCCCCCAACTTCCATTTAATAACAGCCCCAACCACTCTAATGGCCCAGTGTGTATTCACTGCATTGTGTGTAGATACAAAAGGCAATTAAATTGTGTTTCCAGCATCCCCATCTCCGCGTACACCATCATGCAAAATGCCAGCCCCAGCTAATTAAAGTGGGAGGGGTAGGCTAACAAACCACTGCCCCTCTGCTGCCCTGGAAGAGACGTCCTTTGATTTATGGCAGTACCTGACCTGCATGGAATCACACAGGTAGTTAGTGACCCTTAGTATGTAAACTTTGCTGAGTGACACCTGGAGAGAATTAAGCACAACAGCAGGCCAAGCAGGGGGTTGGGGTGGGGTT